>JAEQBH010000253.1:0-600000 GCA_016808115.1 Tetrastigma voinierianum | reverse complement strand
TTGATCTGCTCATGTAGCACGAATGAGGCATCGGATCCCGATCAATTAGGTTCACGACGGAAAATTAGCGGGGTTCCACTTATCTGAGGAATCATTGGAAGTCTCGCGATCACACTCGATTATTATTATTGCCGAGAATCAGGTAGCGATAAATGCCTTGTCTTCTTACGTCTCACGAATGGGTCATTGATTATGGAGCCGAGATCACATGGCGGGTAATTCTAGCCTATTCTGCACCTTTCGATCCGCATCCTTTAACTTCCTACGTTACTACAGCGGATGGAGTCACGATCATGTGTTCTTTGGTCGAGCCTGATTTTCCCCTCCGTCTCTCCGCTTTGTCATCGGTCTTAAGTTTACCTGATTTCTCTTTCAATCTGATCTCTGTGAGCAAATTAACGAGGCGAAACAAATGTTATATCTCGTTTTTGCGGTTTTTGTCTCTTTGGGATCTTATGACCATGATTATTGGTAGGGCGTAGATGCAGGGGTTTCCACATTCTTGATCATATAGTGTCGAGACACAATAAACGTGCAGGTTACTACACCATTTGTTGCGTATCGATTGGGCCGTCCATCTCTTTCCCTTATTGAAAAGTTTTGTCCCGCGAGTTTTTTCAAGTATATTAAGCCATTAGAGTGTAAGTCTTGTCGTTCTGAAAGCATCATTGTCTTCATTTTAGTCCACAGAGTCCAATAATATTTAGTCTTTCGGAATTTGAATTAATCCATTCAGATGTGTGGGGTCCATGTCCAGTTGTGTTCCCAATTGGGTTTCGATACTTTGTCACTTTTGTCGATGATTATTCACGAACCACTTAGTTATATCTAATGAAAAACCATTCTGAGTTATTTTCTCTTTCCGTGCCTTTTATGCTTAAATACACACTCAATTTTATGTTTATGTTCAAAATTTGAGAAGTGATAATGCTAAAGAATATGTCTCATAACAGTTTTAGTCATTCATGCTTCAAAATGGCATCCTTCATCAGACCTCATGTGTCGATACTCCTCGTAATGGAGTGGCTGAGAGAAAGAATAGACATCTCCTTGAAACTGTCAGAGCTCTATTATTTCAAATGCAGATGCCTAAGCATTTCTGGGCCGATGCTATTTCCACCGCTTGTTTTTTGATTAGCCGGATGCCTTCCTCGGTCTTGAAATGGGACACTCCGTATCACATCCTTTTTTCCAAATAAACCTATGTTTCCCATTTAGCCTCGGGTATTTAGGTGTACTTGTTTTGTTCGGGATGTTCGTCCACATGTGTCTAAACTTGATCCTAAGTCATTGAAGTGTATCTTCCTGGGTTACTCAGTCTTGAAAGGATATAGGTGTGTCTGATAACCGCCCAAGTATAAGTTTGTTGATATCGCGCTTCTTAGAATACTCATTTTCTCGATACGTCCATGTTAAGTAGGAGAGGATGATGATTCTTCGTTTATCTTTCTTTTAAGCTGGCTCCTGCTCTGTCCATCTTTCGAAGTAAAACCTCATCACTCGAGTCACACTCGACACAGCGCCCCTGGTCCCTACCGAGGCCCTCCACAGTGCTTCAACATTAGATCCGAGTTCTCGGTGACAATCTTCTATTGCTCTCGTAAAGGTAAGCGTCGATTATTTTCATCGATTTCCTCCTTTTGCTCTTATGGCCAAACGTAAATGTAGTCTTGTTCTTTTATTGCATCCTTGGACTCTTATTTCGTTTGCCTAAAAAGGTTTTAAGCCTCGCTCTGGCACAGTTGGCGTAGTCTTTATGATAGAGAGATGGATGCCTTCAATATCTTGGTGCCCAGGGCAGTTAGTTTCGCGGGAAGAAAGCGTTGGTTCTGGGTAGATTGTTCGCAATGAAAGGTTAATCGATGGATCCATTGCACGATTGAAACAGCCTTGTTCTTCAAAGGTGTGCTTGGACCTGTCGTGGACTGTTTACAGAAACACCCACCCACCTATTTAAAGATAAGAATATGTTGGCACAGGATGAATGTGCGTTTGAGGACTTTTATTTTACTGCAGTGCAGCTTATAATTGGGATCTCCACCAAATTGATATTAAGAATGTCTTTTTTCATGGCAACCTTCAGGAGTAGGTGTATATGGAGCAACCTCCAGGGTTTGTTGCTGAGAGGGAGAAAGGGAGAGTTTGTCGTCTTCAGAAGTCTTTGTATGGTTTGAAATGGAGTCCACGTGCGTGGTTTGGTAAATTCAGCCAAGCCGTTGAGGAATTTGGCATGCAGAATAGTAAATCTGACCACTTTGTCTTCTACAGGAACTCCAGTTTAGGTATCATTATGTTAGTAGTGTATGTGAATGATATTTTTATATCTGGGAGTGACTCTAAAGGTATCTCATCTCTTAAGTCCTTTCTTCAGAGCCAATTCCATACAAAGAACTTAGGGATGCTAAGATACTTCTTGGGCATTGAAGTTATGCAGAAAGCGTAAATCTTATCACCAGAAGGAAATATGTGTTTGATCGGTAATGCAGGCCCAAGTTTGGGGTAAGCGAATTGTAGTTCTCTCGCATGGTTCGGGGTTTACACCTTCTTAGAGAAGGCGAAACACTTGAGGGATCGCAGAGATGCTAAAAATTCAGTTAGGAAAATTTGAATTACCTTCACGATCCTTTCGTTTGTGTGTGCCCTTTCGGTCGATTATTGTCAGTACGTCGTATGTACCGATAGTTGATCGTTGGTATTATAAACAAGATTCTATGTTATTCTTGAAGAGATGGGCGTGATATTTTATATAATAATCATGGGCATAACAGACTTGAGTGCTTTTCTGACATAGATTGGGCAAGATCTAAGGAGAACATAGGGTCCCACTTCGAGTCTTGTAGTATTTGTTGGAGGGGAATCTAGTGCCGTGGAAGAGTAAGAAGCAAGTGTTGACTCGTCTAGTGCGAGTCTTGATACGGTGATATATGGCACATTAGTGTGTGAGATCATGGATTCATCGACTCTTGATGGAAGTGTGATGAGACACACGGTCAGCCAAAACTCCGGTGTAATGACAGTGCCCGCCGTATTACTTACAATCACATGTTTCATGAGCGAACTAAACATATTGAGATAGAGTGTCGTTCGTTCATTGAGAAAATCTGTTCGGCTTTATTTCCGCAGATATGTGAAGACGGGAGAACGATTGGGTGATATCTTATAAGGCGCAAGTGGGGGCCAGGGTTAGTTAACTATGTAACAAGTTGGGCATGATTAATATCTATACTCCAACTTTAGGGGGAGTGTTATAGTATATATTTACTTTACATACAGAGTTGTAATCTATTATGAAACTTGTCTTATAGAGTTGTAATCTATTAGGAAAGTTAGATTGGCTTTTGTATATATACATTAATGGATCGATAAATACCTGAAATTTTTCGCCGATTCTTCATGCTGCTTTCTGATCCACAAGCTCCCGAATGAGGTTAGAAAAATTCGTGAAAATGTTATGATTTGCTTTTGAATATCAGTCAAAGTGCGGAAATAGGCGCGGATAAATGCGTCCCAGGTGTTTCGTCAAAGTTCAAGCGCTTGCGGCTTGAGTATGATAAGCAAAGATCGTCTTTCCAAATATGACTTATTTGTTCATAGTACCATTGAACAAGGTGATATGAAGTCAAAGTTAGACTACTATCTAGATTCTAGAGGAATCTGTTTTGCCAAGGACTACAGACTTTGATGTTTTGAATTGATGGAAAACAAATGGAATTAAGTATCGATTTAGGAGGATTGTTCAGAATATTATGTCATTCCGGTATCTCTGATTGCGCTCGAGTCGACCTTTAGTACATGTGGTAGGGGTGGTATCGAAATATTGTAGTAGACTTCATTCAAATACTTTGGAGGCCTTGATGTGTGCTCGAAGTTGGTTGGGAGATAATATGAAAGGTAGTCATTTAGAACTAATTTTTGTATGAAAGAGTTATACTACACTCTTTTTTTAACAATTACTAGTATTTTTTTATCCTAACTTATAATGGGTTTTTTTAAAAAAAATTTGTAACTCAAGGGTTGATCTCGCACTTATGGAAGAAGATGATGAATGAGAGTTGCAATAGGATCATTCATTGAGATGAAGTTGATCTTGGAGATATATTTTGGGATGTAATGCATGTGAACAATTTACTTTAATTTTCTTATTTGTTTTAATGTTGTTATCATTATGAATGTGGGAACAATTTTTATTTGGTGTTCTTTTATTTATTGTTATCATTATCTCTACTTCCCTGCCCTTGCTTGCTGCATTGGTTACAAAGAAATGTAGGTTTCCTTAGCGTAGAATGAAATATTGTTTCAAGGAAATGAAGTAATGATTAAGGGAAAATTTGGTATTGTTGGAGGGAAAAAAACAAAAGTCTAGGTTTGACCAAACCTGACCCGACCAAACCCGCCCCACCCCAAAATACAATTACAGGTCAGGAATGGGAATTTAAAAAAAATTTCCAAACGGGTATGGGAACACCCGCCCCACCCCGAGTTTAGGACGGGAATGGTAAATAAAATTTTATTTAGGGACGAGAATGGGATAGAGTAGCACAATCCCACGGCCTGTGAATTCTTAATCCTGGTGAGGAGAAGAATAGACACCTCCTTGAAACCACCAGGAGCTCCCATTATTTCAAATGCATGTGGCAATCTTTTGTTTCCAAGCTTGTTTTTGATTAATAGGATGCCTTCACCGATCTTGAATTGGGACGCCATTATCACATCCTTTTTCCAAATAAACCTATGTTTCCTATTGAGCCTTGGATATTGGGGTGTACCTATTTTGTTTGAGATGTTCGTCCGCATGTTTCTAAACTCGATCACAAGTCGTTGAAGTGTATCTTCCTTGGTTATTCGCGAGTTTAGAAGGGCTACCGATGTTACTGCCCTAGTCTTCATAGGTATTTGATTTCGGTTGATGTCACATTTCTTGATAATGTACCTTCTCTTCTGACCCACCTGAGTCGGGGAGGAGAAAGGCGACTTCTTGTTTATACTCTTGCCTCACCCATTGTCTCTCCCGAACCTGCTCATGTCCCTACTCAGGTAAAACCTCCTATCACTTAGGTCGACACTCGGCGCCAACACCCCCTAGACTCGAGCCCTCCACTAGCTGCTTTGACATCAAATCCCGTTCTCAGTGATGATCTTCCTATTGCTCTTCGTAAAAGCATCAGTGTGTTCATCCAATTTCCTCTTTTCACTATTATGACCATTTGTCATCACATTCTTGTCCTTTTATTGCATCCTTGGACTCTATTTCGTTTGTATACAATAAGGTTTTACGAAACCTGCGCTCGTCACCCGGTTGGCGTAGTCTTATGATAGAGAGATGGATCTTTGGTATTTAATGGTACTTGGGACTTAGTTCGTTTACCTGCTAGGAAGAAAGTCATTGGTTGTCGTTGGGTGTTTACAATGAAGGTTGATCAATTGATCCATTTTCGGTTGAAAGCCCGCCTTGTTGCTAAAGGATATGCGGACATGGCGTGAATTTGTCCCGACACTTTTTCATATTCTTTAGATGTGTTTGTTGGAACTTATTTACTGTGCGCCACTTAGAGTAGGATCTCCACCGACTTGATATTAAGAATGTTTTTCATGGCGACTTTCGGGGAAGGTGTATATGGAGGCTTGACTTAGGGGTTTGTTGATCGAAGGGTTTGTCGTCTTGAGTCTTTGTATGGTTTGAAGCGAGTCACGTGTGGTTTGGTAAGATTTGTTGAGGTGGCATCGCAAAGAGTAAATCCTAACCTCCGTCTTCTACGGGAACTCCGAGTTCGGAATTATCATTTGTTGGTAGTGTATGTGGATGATATTGTTATTATTAAGTAACTCTGAGTATCTATCTCTTAAGTCTTCTTACATGGCCGATTTGTCTCAAAGGACTTATTATGCGAAGCAAACATGGAATCTTCTTATCTGAAGGAAATATGTGCGATATTGTACGGGGAGGCGAAAGTTGGGGGTAAAACCATGTAGTTCTTCTATGGTTCCGAAGCCGAGACACCTTACTAGAAGGCGAAGCATTTGAGGATCGCGAGAGATATAGAAGGTAGTTGAAAGCGGTTGAATTCGCTACGGTCGGCTAGTCACGATATTACCCACTCGGTCAGTGTTGTAAGTCATTACATGTCTTTTCAACTGATTAGCCCGTTAGACATTGTAGAGCAAATTCTATATTCTTGAAATGAAGTACGGGCGTGGTATTTTATACTTTGTAATCATGGGCATAATATACTTGAGTGTTTCACGGATGCTAATTGAGCAGAATCTAAGGAGGACATGAGGTCCACTTTGGGGTACCGTGTGTTTGTTGGAGGGAATCCAATCTCATGGAAGAGTAAGAAACAAAGTGTTATCTCCCAATCTAGTGCAAAGTCTGAACATAGAGCGATGGCACAGTCCGTATGTGAGATCATGTGACTTCATCAGCTTTTGATGGAAGTCCGCATTAAGACACTAGTCCCAACAAAACTATGGTGTGACAATCAAGCTGCCCTTTATATTGCTGCTAATCCGGTATTCCATGAACGGACTAAGCATATTGAAATAGATTGTCATTTCATTGATTCGTAAAAATCTGGCTTCGGCTTGATTCTATAAGATATGTGAAGGCGGAAAACAATTGGGTGATATCTTCACAAAAGGCACGAGTGGGAGACGGGGTTAGTTATCTATGTGATTAGGCGTAATTAATATCTATCTGACTTGAAGGAGAGTGTTATAACGTATCTAACTGCATTATAGGTTGTAACTTTATTAAGAAAACTTGTCTTACAGAGTTTAATCTATTAGAAAGGTTAAATTGTCTTTTGTATATATATATTCACAATGAATCAATGAAAAAACAAAAGGAATTCTTTCCTCCAACTCTTCCTTCTTGTTCTTTTCAAAAAGGATTTCTTTAAACACACACCAGAATTTTTAATAAATATTCAATACATGAAAAGATAGCCAAAACCACAACTGAGAGCATGGAAACAAGCAGACATGTGTACTGATGCAACTATTCCTTGAATCACATACAACCGCATTCCACCATAAAGTGACCTCTTGTACAAAAAGCAAAGCACAAAATTTTAGGTCTGGATATCTATGGATTTGCAGCAAGCACAAAATTCTAATTTACCAATCTACTATAACAGCAGCCATATGATTTGAAAAACTTATCTTCCAACTTTTTCCTATTGCCACACTCAATATTTTCTCAAATCCTTCCTCAATATTCTCTCAGGATGTAGGATCTTATTTCTACAACGTGATCACTTTGGGACAAAATAAGTTAACTGAATAAAGACATCCTATGTCCCTATTCTTAACAAGACAAATTTCACTTCCCTTATTTGTAAAATATAGAAATGCAACCCTGCCCAGAGACCGGCTTTTCTAACTCTAACCAATAAAAACATGTAGGTCTTTGACAAGAGCATCAGGCATGGAAAAAAACTTCATGAACATCAATAACACAGGTATTTGAAATGACTTTGAAATTGGGTTTTGAACCCTGCAAGCAGCATGGTAAAGGCAATTCAAATAATTAAAACTTCAGGTTCTAGTTCTTAATATAAAGGATTAAATTTGTTTTATTAATAAATTAATTAGTTATTCTTATTACTCTATTCTCTCTAAACAACTTTGCAACAGTTGTCCAAACCAAAATGCCACAACATGATATTAAATGTCTTATACTTCTATGAATATAAAATTCAATGACTTATCCAAAAGCATAGTACAGTTGAATGAAATTATACAGCTGTTAGGCTTGCCAATGTTAGAATTGTTCATCTCAATATCCCAGCCACTGCTATCATCAATTAAATAGATATAATACCCCACTAACAGTAGAACAGTGCACGAGGAGACACACTCATATATATATACATATATATATATATATATATGAGAGAGAGAGAGAGAGAAATAAAGAGCATGAAGACAGAGGAAGTGTGAGAGAGAGAGAGAAAGAGATCATATTACAGCATTGATTGCACAATCTGACTGTATATAGTCTCTCCGCATTCCTCCGATACCCAGATCATTGCTGTTACGGTCAACACAACTAGATCCAAAAAGGAAAAACAAAAGGGTAGGAAAGAATCATTTACCAGTACGAGTTCTAGCTAAGTTCATTAATCAAACATGAAAAATACGATCTAGAATATTGCTACTAGGATAATGAAGAAAGAAAATAAGATGTTACAAATTCACTACTGACTAAAAACTTTAAAATAGTGAAAGATTTTCTGGTGGTTCAGATTTCATTGTAGAAACCACATGCAAACAAACTACAATTTTGTATGACTCCATAGAGAAGAAGTAAAAGTAGGAAATGGTATATAGTAATTCAGTTCATTCCAAATACCTAACAATACCAGCAGTAACTGTATTTTGAAGGGATAGCGGACAGCCCAGAGCTATAATCCAGTCCCCTGGACGAAGCTTACTTGAAATGCCAAGTTTTGCGAATGGAAGTGGAGTTGAAGATTTGATCTTTACGATAGCAATATCAGAATGTAAATCAGCATTCAACACGGTACCATGAAATGATCGACCATCTTGCAGGGTCACCTCGACCTGAAACAGTTGATGACAGTATTGAAAATAACATCGATATGGCATCTTATACCTTCTTTGAAGAGATTAGATTCAGAAAGTTAGAAGAATTCTATATCTTGGAAGAAGAAGCTCTTTCTTTGATCTTACCAAGAGCATCTTCTACTTCCTGAAGATTATAAAGGGAGTATAATTCGTATTTATATATTAGTTGTATGGAAGGATCCAGCAAATCATGAATGACTGACTATGACATCAAGTAATGTAGATGATCCCTTAATGATAAAAAAAAATCTCATTCATTTCCATTCAGAAATGTTTATGCAGTATGGCTTGCATTAACTTTCTTGGAGTCAAGCCTAGGGAAGTGACTGAGTTTTGGATGTAAACATACTGAGTAACAATGGCTCTGCGGTGGATCTTTTACCTTTTCTTTTAACAAAGAAAATTTCTACTATATCTGACTAGTTTTGGGCTCAAGACCTAGACAACCCATTGTCTATAATAATCATATGTACATAAATTCATATTACCTTTTCTACCTCACTTTATCTATTCACAAAAAATTATGAAGGATTTACAGTCCAATATAAGAGATCCACCCAGGACATAGGAAATTCAATCAGTCCACCAAATTAGTCTTCACTTGGGCAAAACAAAGTCAAACATTAGTCCAAGTATGAATCTTATTCAACTAAAAGTTCCTTAGGCAAAACTCAAGCAAAAGGAGCAAGTTGCAACCAGAACCAATTTTGAAGAATCAAAACAAGCAATTAAACTCTTTTATAAACATTTTTTTGGAATGGTCAAACTATATATAGAAGATATTTCTTTATCCATTATAAGCTACGAAGATTAGATTAGCAAAAGTAAGGAGAGTGGTTTTGTTTTTTGCTTTCTTCTCCCATTTTCTTGCTAGCCAGTTTTAGCAATAAAAATATATGTTGTGTGCGCTTCTATTGTGCTTTTTGCTTTGGCACGCTTTATATATGTATATATATTCTTTTAAATGGTGTCAAAAGGCAATAAAAGTAGGAGAAAAAAATTACCCTAGCATATCTAGAGCCTACACAATCTACGAGATCAATCGAGCATTGAAGCAACATTTGAGGATCTTTTAGCCCAAAGCAAAAGGGTACATCATACTGACATTTAAGATTCCATATTTTTAAATGGTCTTTCATTTCTTTCTTTCTAAATACTCCAAGAAAAGAGGCATAATGAAGCAAGCCTCCACACTTCAGTCTTCTTCCCAACACAACTCTAGTGTGAGCATACAAAAGTCTCTTGCACTAAAGAAGTTAATACTCCCCCAACTCAGAAAATGAAGAATAACAAATCTCAGAAGACCTCAATTTAACACAGAAAAAAAAACAAGAGAGAGATCAAATAAGCTAATTCTTCTTTTCTCTTAGAAAAAAAGCAGGGTCCACCAAGTTTTTACCTCTACTTCTTGGTTAATCCAACATCTAAACCCTCACCTAAATGGCTCCCTAAGCAAAGAACCCTAGTTTCAAGGGGAACCGAGAATTCCCAAGCAACTTTTACAAGAAAAGACCCTCCACTCTCCGTTTCACATATTTGATCCTTTAGATTTTTCCATGAGTCTATACTCACCGTTTTTTCTTTGTTTTTTTTTTGTTTTGATCGATAAAGAGTAGTATATTGACCAAAAAAGAGAGAGTATACAAGACATATACAAGAGAGGCCACAAAGGGCCAACAAAAAAAAACAGGCAAAGAGAAAGAAGAGGCAAACAAACCAATCCAAAAAAAAAAAAAAAAAACACACACTAGGCAAGCCATAGAACATATACAAGAGCAATCTTACAAAAACGATATCCGCCTCGGGAATAAAACCAGTCCACGTAAACAGCGATCAGATTACTGAAAGCTTTAGTCTCAGTGGGGAAAAAGTAGCGTCTTCAAAAATAATTTTGTTCCTCTCTCTCCATTCTTATTGGTTGCCTTTGTTATAATAAATGTTGTAACTCTTCAATTGCTTTAATATTGAGAATCGTCTTAAACATCATCTCTAACTCCCACCCCCTCCTAATTCTTCCCACAATGATGAAAATATTGATAAATATGGATACATCAATGTTGGGTTTTACAGATATATTGGTTTGTTGGATATTATGACAAAAATATCAGCAAGGTGGAAATTATTCAAAATTCATATAAATATTTTTTTTTTTAAACTTTTAAAAAATGGTAGATGTTAGATATTGTACAGTCTTTTCCTTTATTGTCTTACTGTATTGTGGGTCCTATGAGTGTGTATATATATAAGTCCAATATGTAATGTAGAGACTAGATTTATTTTCTGTGGAAATAATAAAATTAGGGATTCTCTCTTCTCTCTCTTCACAGTAGATAAACAATAAAAATGTTATTTTAACTTTAAAGTACATTTTAGACAATATTGAATTATTAAGAAACTATTTCAAATTGATAAACACAAACAAATGTATGTGTATTCCACGCATGAATATGAAAAAATAAAGGGAAAAATTTAGAATAACAGCTCCTATAACTTTATATAGTTGTTTATGAAATTACAGGAACCAAGATTAAGATGGATGATAACAAGGTGAGGGCCATTCAAGAGAGGGATCTGCCTATGAAAGTAACTCAACTAAGATCATTCCTAGGCTTAAAATGTCAAAGCAGAATCTGAAAGAGAATTTTCCCCAAAAACTCTCTTTGTTTAGCCAAAGGGATCCTTGGGAATGAGCTTATCTGTTATAGATCTCAAAAACAGGACCCTTTTTGCCATTTTCTAATAATATTTCTATTCACCACTTACTAAAAAAACAAATAAAAGAAGTGTGTGTCATATGTTGTATCATAGGATGCAATTCAGTAAACATGACTGACACATCATGTTATATGAAAAATGCATTATGCCATATGTTGATGAACAGGAATCTGTTCACAATTCTGCTGGGTGCCATTCAGACTCTTTTGATGATTATCCCTTTGCATAATGGCAACCTAAAATCAAATTAATGGATAATTTCATAACTAGGAATCAAGTGATTGCTTGCATAAAGGCTCAGAGATATAGCAAAGAATGGTCAATTTATCTCAATGTTAGGAAAGAATACAAATAGAAGGCGACAAATATTAAAAATTAGTGCCCACTAACCTTCCCTTTGGATGACTCATTAAGGCCTTGAAAATCAACCACAACATGAGCACAAGTTAAGATAGTACCATCAGGATCAATGATAGTTCCAGAGCCTATACTCCTTCCAACAGTGATCCCCTTAAAATCTGCAAACATAAAGTTTAAAAACAATGCTTGCCAACAGTTTCTCAAGGAAAATACCTCCAAAATGCTAAACTAATTGTCCGACAGCATACCCTGGGGAACTGATATATTAACAACAGCAGGCCCAACCATAGCAGCTGCATTGGCAATGGTATCTCTGCCTAAACACCCACAACACGGTTTCACACCATCACCCACATTCCCAACCCCATTTCCATCAACCGATGGAACAGTTCCAGTTCTAGAGAAAATATGCGGAAGATTCCCTGGGGAAAAAAATACTTGATTAAATAATAACAAGAGAAAGAACCTGCTATGACAAAAGAATGATGATAGTTCAAATAAATAACATGAAAATTCAAACCATATATCACATTTTTGAGGCGCAGATCAACTAGGCCGGTAGATGAGACAATTCCCACATGAATTCCTCTTTCAGTGAGTGGCAGCAAGTTGAATCTTGATGGATGCTACTTAGATAGCCAAAGAGAGAAAGGAATTGGGGAGACACAAATTGAGCATCACTTAACATTAGTGAGAGCATTTCAAAACTTGCTAGAGTGGGCTCAGGAATCAAGCTTAACCGAAGGTAAGGGCAACTCCAATCTTTTAATAGAGAAAGATTCCACAATAATTCTACCAAGGGTGAACAAGAAGGAAAGAGGCTTTATATTATTTTAGAGTTAAGGGTGGTTCTTTTTCTAAAGTCCTTAGGTAGCTAATTAAATGGTAAATACGTCAGCATATTGAAAAGCCAAATTATTCAGATTGTAAATGTAACAATTTTGATAATGCAATAACTTCAACTCTCTCAAGCATGGAATTGCTGTGCTATGAGAGATTTTTCATCCTTCTTTGAATCTGATTATTTTTTTTATAATAAAATGTCTGCTTATTGCAACATTTATAATTATTAAAAATATAAATATATAAACAAACCAACCAACCAACCAAAGACCAAAGACAATAGATAAGCAAAAACTTAAAAAAACAAACCAGATCGCAAGGCTTCTCCTTGAGAAAGGAACGAAGGGCGATGAATTATATCTTGAGCAATTCGCCATGGCCGCAACAATGGCTCCTGAAATCGTTCCGGAACAGATATTGATAACGTCGTTTCTAGCATTAAAATTCATTCTAGATTGTTAGCAAATTCAAGGAAATTATAGGCTAGGAAGGAAAAGAAAAAGTTAAAGGCTGGTTTCCAGCAAAGAGAGAGAGAGGGGCTGCATAAAAATAAGAAAACAGAATCTTAGGATTGTTTTGAGAACTAATATTATTAAAACCGGAATTACCGATCAAAAAAATATATATATTATTAAAACCGGAATTGATATTACTAAGACCGATTTCAATTAAAACACTACATGCATTTCTCAATAATTGTTGCTTGCCAAAAAAACATAATCGAAACAATCGGTCTCTGGTTCTTCACATTGCCTGAGACCAAGACAAGCACTTGGCTTAGTTCCGGCTCACAGCTTCCAAAAATCAAAGCAACAGCAGAACGGTATAGAAAATTTTTTCCTTCTTTCGCTATTTTCCAGCTAACAAAACAGTAAGGAAGAAGATAAAGTTCCAAGAAATTCAATGCCCATTAGAACCTGAATCGCGGCTCAAATACAAGAAACCAGAGGCGGCGGCCGTGGCGGCAGAAACCATCTGCAAGACGAAGCTTCTGTTGGAGATCCGAGCCATGCTCTGCGAATAGAATAATAGAAACTGATTACAGATTATCGGAGCGGTTCAAGAAATCAGAAGTGATCCGTTCGCCTTCCACGTGAAGATTGAAAGAGAAGGAAAGGAAATGCACCAATATCACAAGAAGATTGTTTTCGGATTATTGGGAGAATTTGGGGCATTTATTTTAGTAGCAAGGGAAAAGCACCTCGCCTCGGTAAAACAATTTTAAATATTATTTCTTAATCAATTTTATCCTCTACTCGATTAGGAATAAAAATTCATAGTTTTTTTTTTCATAAGATATTTTTATTAAATTAAAACGATAAATTGTTTTTTTTTTATCAAAATGATTATTTTCTTCTTCGTTTGTTTTAAAAAAAAAAATGTGATTGTTTTCAAAATTAGTTACTTAATTTTTGAAAAAGTATAGATGTTCTAAATATACTTTTAAACTAATGAAGATAAAATTCAATTCTAAAATTTCAGATAATTTACAAAATCATTCCCCTATTAGTAAATCTCCCAAGTAGTTTCTTTACAAAAGCTTCATGACTCTTAAACCCTAGCAAACCCCAGACTCTTAGGTAGCTTTTGTTTTTCAATTTTTTGTTAAATCTTATTTAGTTAAACAGTTTAATATTAAACATTTATTTTATAAGAATTTATTAAATGAAAGATTATTATTAAAATAATCATTTTTAAGGCTCTATGTAAGCTTGTTTAGATAAACTTCTTTATAAAGCTTATTGAAATAAACTATTTCATAAAACTAATTAAAATAAACTAATTTATAAAACTTATTGAAATTAATTAAAATAAGCTTATAAAAAATCATAAAATATTTTTATAAATCTAAACACCTATAATTTTTATTAAAAATACTTATATTATAAAATAAACTCTCTCAAACATGCCCTTAACCTATTTGTTTTTTTTTTTCATGACTTCTACATTTTGTTTCAAAAAAAATTCTAAAAAAAAAACACTAAAATATTAACGATTTTGCCCAGCTAAAAAACAGCAAACATTCATAATCCAACTTGAAACGGGCATCACCTTTTTAGCCCAGAAGGCGGGGGGCACAAGCAAAATACAAGCCAAGTTCATTTGCAAAATCATGTAATTAAGCGACAAGCCCAAAAAGATACGAAGCTGGAAACTTTAATAGATGACTTGTAGAGTTTTGGACTTTAGATTGCAACATCTTCCTCTTGCAAATGGGATATACAAGCCCAATCATATATAAACATAATTACTGGAAAATAACATACAAATTTAAGCAAGGACGAAACTAGAATGTCTCAAAATTCTCTCTATTTTCAATCTATTTTCCCACACACATTTGAAATCAAAGACGGATGATACTCAAAAGTGTTAATAAAAGTAATTACTGAAAAAAGAGATCCTACTATTTCATTTGTAAAATAGATACAACTACGGTAATTATTAATCCCGAATCCACCCATACAGCAAGGCCGAAAGTAAGGAACAAAAAACCCTAAATAAGCTGAAGATTCAAGGAGATTCAAGCTTTCTTTGGGGATTTGGGGGCGGATGCCTTCTCCGGATTCGATTTCTTCGGCAACAAGACTGGGTTGATGTTGGGCAGAACACCACCATTGGCGATAGTAACACCTTTCAGAAGCTTTCCCAATTCTTCGTCATTTCTCACGGCCAAGAGCAAATGTCTAGGGTTGATTCTGTTCTTCTTGTTATCCCTTGCTGCATTTCCCGCCAATTCCAACACCTATATCGCAAAAATAAATTCGAATGAGAAATTTTTTTTTTTTTAAATCATAAATTACGATCCCAAGCTTCTCGAACGAAATAAGCAAGGACGTTTATTTTTTACAATAAAAATAAAGACATAAAGAAAAATCTGTTTCGACGGGGCATGCGCTTCAAAATTAATTCAAAATAATCATTGAGTTCTTTCAGAGCCAACATCCTTTGATCTTTTCTATTTTAAGAAGGCTATCAGATATAGTAATGCGTGAATGAAGGATCTGTTGCAGATTTCGAAACCAAATGACTGAATGATCCAACATCTTTCCAAAAAGGAAACTGGAAAATGCACCATTCTTTTCTCCAGAAACAATAGAGACGGATCGAACCAAGACAACACTAATGGCACACATTTCAAAACCAAACAAATCGAAAAACCTAACATTTCCAAACAAAAATTCATTTAAGTTTCAAATCAACGAAACACAAAAAGATGAATGCAAGCCCTAAGGATCAGAAGATACCTCGGCGGCAAGGTATTCAAGCACGGCGGCGAGATAAATAGGAGCACCGGTCCCGGTCCGCTGAGCGTAGCGACCGACCTTCAAGAACCGAGCGATACGGCCGACGGGAAATTGCAGGCCAGCTTTGACGGACCTCGACACCGCCTTCTTCCTCTCTCCGCCCTTCCTTCCTCCGGCTCCCTTAGTTGGCTTGGCTGACTCCATTTTTTCCTTTCCTTTCCTTCTTGCTTTCTGTTGAATTAATTCAAATATCCCAAAACGATGCTTAGAATGATAAGACGTCGTGGTCATTAGGGTTGGTATTTATAGTGTTAGGAGGCGTGTGGGGAAATCGGATCTGAATAGTCCTCATCGAACGGCTGGGGATGTTACACGCTGGCAATCCGAAGGCTCGTGAAGGGCCAATGACGAAAGCAGCCCTGGACTTAATACTGAAATGACGATATTGGGCCTGGTGCGGGTCCCACTTTAATTTGGCGGATGGCGGGAGGTGTTCATTGTTTTGAAAAGCGATCTAACGGCTGACATGTGACGCGATCAAATAAATCTATGGTTGTTGGATTCTGACCAATGGGATTGCTTGTTTCGACTGAATTAACTTGACACGTTGGCAATCCTCGGCTTACAGATTTAGCCAATGGAAAACTTCTGTTTGGATCAGAAAGTCACGCTTGTTTCTCCCATGAAGAAAATGATAGATTGTCTGTTTGACGAATATGCTCTTAATGGTTACTAATGTTTTTAAAAATAAGTTTTCAATATTATTTTTAAAATTTCATTGTTAACGATCATATATACTTCTATATTTCATACTGACTCTCCTCAAACCATCATTAAACAAAAAAATGCATAAAATTAAAAAATAAATTTTATATATATATATATATATATATATATATATATATATATATATATATATATATATATATATATATATATATATATATATTAAAGAAATATAATTTTGTTTATATATTAAAATATAATTGAAACAAAATATGTTATTAATATTGAATGAAATCATGCGCGAGAAACGTATATGTGAGATGTTTGGGAGTATTTTAAGCAATTGATGTCGAGTTAGTCACATGAACGCAGTTGTGTTAAGTGATATTGTTTTATCGATTTAGTGATCCCTCTTGATTCATATAAATATTAGTCTAGACATGATATTGTAATATAACTTAAAAACACTTTTTGTTTGTGTTGTGCGTGCTCCAGAGACATCATGATTTGATAAAAACAAATTGGATAATCATAATTAAATTTCATTTAAATATATAGAAGTAATAATAATTATAAAGAAAGTGTTAAGAGTCATAATCAATATGCCTTTAGTGAGTATCTTTTAGGATAAAATTTGAACAGTTTTGAAGGGTTAAAAAACCACCTATAAAGGGCCAACATAAGTATTTAATAGATAATTTTTCTAAAAATACTTATAAAAAATTATTCCTAATAAAAGCATTTCAAATAAAAATCCTATTAAATATAATTACTTAATTGCACAAAATAAATAATTTCTATTTAAAATGTTGTTTTCAAAATATTATTAAATGGAAAACCTAGCAGCCCTTCCTCTCATTTTCTCTAATTTTGTTATTTGTTATTCAATTTTCCTCCAGTAAAAATAGATAATTTTTTTACCATTCTTAACCTGAAATCACCTTTTATATCTCTTTCTTTAAGTTTCTTTCTCGTTCAAGTGGTTTTTCCATAAATATTTAAGTCTTATCTTGTTTTTTGATGTTCTATTATCTTTATTAAGGTGTTTGGTTTATCATCTATTTGTTACAACGTGAAGCTTTTCATCGTTTTGTTATTGTTATAAATTTCCTTCCTTATAGGGAAACAAAAAAAGGGAAGAGAAAATTACAAATAAATAAGAAAACAATTACAATCGAAATAGTGTTAAATAGATACGATGAAGTCGAGTCTTTATGTCGCGTCTCGCTTAAACGTATGCGTCATCCTTACGTGATTGGAAAAAAAGGCGCCGATGTGCATGCAGGATAAAGCGTCGTATGACGACGACGCCACCAGTCTTGTTGATCTTGGTGTTTAAGGGCCCGCTACTTGGTCTATTTTGTTTTTTGTTAAGCGATTCAAATCAGCTCATATTTTTTAGGAATCAGTTCAGTTGTTATTTTTGTTTTTTATTCCTTTATTTTCAGTAATTTGTTTCCTATTTTTGTATTTAAAAATGTTGTAAGTCTCATTGAAGATTATAATGAGAATTCCCATATTCATTTGCCATTATTTTTTCTCTTATAAAATTTTGATTTACAACAATCGGTATCAGAGTTGTAATTCTTAAGGGACCAGTGGTGTACAGCTCAAATTTTCAAATAAGCCATGGACGTTGAATCAAGTTTTTATGCAATTGCTCCTCCAGTTTTTTACGGTGATAATTATAAAATTTGGGTTGTTAGGATGGAGACGTATCTTGAAGCTTTGGATCTATGGGAGGTTGTGGAACTCTTCCAAACAATCCGACTATGGCTCAGATTAAGCATCACAAGGAAATCCAAGGCAAAAGCCTGTTTGTTTGCTGCAGTTTCTTCCACACTCTTCACTCACATCATGTCATTAAAATCAACAAAGGCAATATGTGATTATCTCAAGACAAAATACTAAGGAGATGAAAGAGTAAGAGGAATGCAAGTTCTAAATTTGATTCGGGACTTTGAGTTGCAGAAGACGAAGGAGACTGAATCCATCAAAGAGTATTCTAACAAGTTGTTGAACATTGCAAACCGAGTTAGATTACTCGGGTCTTCCTTACTAGACTCGAGTTATGTCACGCAATTATACATTTCTGAGTTTTATAACGTGTTTTTTGTAGAATAAAGTAAATGTATATTTTACGGAGATAGTAGTCTTCAAAAATAAAATAAACAAAACCATTAATTAATATAAAAGTCAAAATGAGGTGGTAAATTGCCAATTAAGGACCCAAATGACATAAGCATAAAAGATTATATGCCAAAGTAGGAAATTGAATAAGTTCATGTGCAAATAATACAGATATGAGGGACCAAAATGCAAAAAATGAAAAAGAATTCAAAAACGAGTTAAGCCAAACATGGCCTTAACTCCAAATCAAGGATAATATTAAAATAATATCTCATTTGGTCTTTGGGTGATAGGGCAAACCGAATAAGGTGAAGGAGGAGAAGAAAAGATAAGGAAAATAAGAAGAAGAAGGGAAGAGAAATCAAGGTATGGAATTATTTGTATGGATTTTTTTTATGAATTTTTGTATGGATATGTATAAGGATACTTGTTTGGAGGTTTGGAATACCTATTTTTGTGTATAATTCTTGTTTGAAATGGTTATTTGGTTTGGATGTGGTTCTCAATTGAAGAAAATTTTGTATAGATAAAAAGTTGGGTTTTAGGGGAGATGCTATTTATTTTTTTTAAACTCGTGTTTTTGTTTTGGTCATAACTTGGTTATCACTCATCCAAATTGAGCGATTCAAATTTTAGGGTAAACTGTAATTCTAGAATAACAAATATCTCTAAAATAGGTGTATGAAAATTTGGATCCCAGGATACCCAGAAAATTTGTCAAAGTGAAACTCTGTTTCGGGTCAATTCTGGTTTAATTATGATACAGTTTTGGATTTCGGAGCAGTTTTGGTATTTTGGTCATAAGTTTAGTTTCACTAATCCAAATTGAGTAAACTATATTTTTAGAAAAACAAATTTTTCTGAAATAAGTATATCCAAAATTTGACCTCATTGAACTTAGAAAATTAGTCAAAGTAAGGGAATAATTCGGTCCTTGAAATATGTCTCAAAATAGTACCTTGAACTGGAGTAATTCTGGTTGTTTAAATCATAACTTGAGTTATACTAGTCCAAATGAGGTGATTTAAATTTCTATACAATCTAGACATATGGGAGAACAACTTTCATGAATAATTTATGGTCAAATTTTGTCTCTAACGTTCCCAAACATTTTCAAATATATGGCCTTTACCAGTTACATTCTTGGAAATTGTCTATGACGTTGAATGTTTGATAAATATATCAAAATAAAAAGTCTAAATGACACGTATAATTTTTTTTATATGAAAAAAATACAGTTAAATGCTTATAAGAGACTTTTATAATGAATATCTCATAAGTATACATGATATCAATAATTATTCATGTATATATGATATATTTTTGTGATACCTAAAATATTGTTAAAAAAAACATAATAAAGCGATTGTGCGCCCATGTTGGGTAGTTGGATAGATAAGCGTACTATGGGATACGGGTTGTTGCGACATACAGTTCACGGATATCGAGGCATCGTTTGGTCGATAATAATGATCTATTTGGATTATTATAAGCGGTACGCGTTTAGGTCATACGAGATAGATATCATTTGTCTTATATAGTGATGAATGCGGCTTTGAGAATGCGTGCGATTATTTCCGTATCTTCTAAGGTTTATGCGAGGCGTAAACGTAAAGCAAATGACAAGTATACGCAAATGAGATGTATATGATATATGACATGATATGAGGCATGTATTTCTTGCCATGATGATAGTATATAGTTCTGAGAACAATAAATAAAGTGTAGATGACACGAAAAGTATATGAAATATGATAAGAAATGAAACTTGTTATGAAAAAATAGATATGAGAAATTGATAAGTATATGTAAATGTTATATTTGTCATAAGTATATGCATGTATATATAGTTAGATGATCGTTATTAGGGGTTGTCCATAAGTATTATTCCTAAGCTATAATCTTAGCACGAGTGTTTCATCCATGTAGGTACGAAGAGAGAAAACCGTAGGACCGAATAGCATGTCGGCGATCAAAGGTCGACCAACGTCAGTAGTCTTACATTTGAAAGAATGAATTTGGTATAATATATATATATATATATATATATATTTTTTTTTTTTTTGTTTCTTTTGTAGCGGTGTAAATATATTGTAAATGTTGAACACTTCCATATATGGAGCTTGTATATATATTTTGTAATCCTCTGCTACATAATATATTACAAGTTACATGTTTAACATTATATGAATGAACAAGCTTAAAGTTTAAAGTTTATAGTAAACAGGAAAAAAAAATGACACCCTCATTTGACATCGTGTGCCGAGTTGGGGCGTCACAAAGATAGTTGAAAAAATCCTTGTAGCGATTATTACGAAGATTTGGGAGCCTCCGTACAACCTTAAGAAACACTAAGGATTTGTCTGAGATAACACTTGTAGAGCTTTTAAATGCCTCACATGCACAGAAGCAAAGAAGACTGATGAGGGAGGAAAAGACAATTGAAGGAGCATTGGGAGCCAAGCATGAAGATAATTGTGAAGTAAGTCGACCAAGTGCAGCTAAATGAAATAATGGAAATTAGAATAAATCCTATCCACCTTGCCAACACTGTGGATAGAAGGGTCATCCTCCATTTAGATGTTGGAGAAGATGCTAAGTGTTCCAAGTGTAACCAACTTAGACATGAAATGGTAATTTGCAAAATAAGGGAGCAGTAGAAAGAGGAAGAGGCAAAAGTAGCAGTTCAAGAAGAAGAAGATTACTTGTTTGTTGCCACTTGCTTCACCAGCATGAATCCAACAAGTTGTTGGCTCGTTGATAGTGTCTGCTCCAACCACATGACGCACAACAAAAGTTTGTTTAAAGAATGGTGTGAAATCACTTCATCAAAAGTTCGAGTGGGTGATGGTAAGCATATTGCTGTAAAGGGAAAATGTACAATTGCTATCCCAACTTGTCATGGTACTACGTTAATCACTAATGTGTTATATGTGCCTGACATAGATCATAACTTATTGAGTGTGGGTCAAGTGGTTGAGAAATGATATAAAGTACTATTTAACAATAGTTATTGTCTAATTAAAAATGCAAATGGTAATGATTTATTCAGAACTGAGATGAAAGAGAAAAGTTTTATTCTAAATCCATTGGAGGAGGAGCAAATTGCATTCTTAGTGCCTTATGTTGAAAATGAAAGTTGTTGCAAGATTCAGGCCATCAATGGCAAGGAGTATACCTCTAAAACCTTCAATCAATTTTGTGAGGAATCGGAAACTCATCACCAATTGACTGCTCCATCTACTCCACATCAGAGCAATGATATTTATGTATAACATAAAGATGACAATCTTGCTGGAAAATTTATGAATGAAGAGAGGAAAGTGTTAAGGATATGTTTGGATAAGGCATCCCAGGTAGATAAAAAGATTTCAATTGTTGCAACACAAAAGCAAAAGTTGCCTACAATTATGCCCATGCTGAATGCAAAATATGTTCACAATGCAAACAAGTCTCCAGTGAAAAAGATTCATGCTGCTCTTGAATTTGATGAAAACAAATACACCGCCTTTAAAGACATATCTGGGCATTATCGTCAAGGTTCAATTGAGACACTACATTATATCTAGGTTATATTCAGCAGTTTGATTTGTTACATCTCGTTCTTGAATTGGCCATACTCTGTCTTGATGCTCAGAAGCAGAAATAACTTTTAGTGACCTATAATGATAGTGTCCAGAGCAATAGAGATTTTGGATAAAACGCTTTCAAATCAAGGTAAGACTTGGTGTTTGCAACCCTTAAACAATGAGGAGTGTTGAGTGCCAGTGTTTAAGACTGCTTACTTGGTCTATTTTCTGTTTTTTAGCTGATTCAAATTAGCTCATATTTTGTAGGAATCAGTTAAGTTGTTATTTATGTTTTTTATTCCCTTATTTTTAGTAATTTGTTTCCTATTTTCGTTTTTAAAAATGTTGTAAGTCTCATTGAAGATTAGAATGAGAATTCCAGTATTCATTTTCCATTATTTTTTCTCTTATAAAATTTTGATTTACAACAAGTACCTTGATACTACTCCGGTGAAGCTATCACCCAACAACACCCTTTGACCTTGTCACACATCAAACTAAAAAATAAATAAAACAATATATATTTCCCAAACAGGATAAGCCTTACCTTTATAGGAATAAAGGTGAGACCCTCTGCCTTCAGTAAGCCAAACATTTGGGTTCCTGCAACCTTTAGACTCTTTATAGAGTAAATGACATTCATATATGCAATTAATGTCATTCACTCCAACAATTATAAAACTTTATTGGTGTGAGGGCGATTCAAATAGGCAAAGTGGATTCAATCGGTTAAAGATATCAAATTATGGTTGTCAGTACATTAAATAACTGGAGTTATAGATATTCTACTCACTATATTATCAAAATTTTCAAATTTATATCAATTTATTATGTTATTAGTGAATATATTGTTTCATCCTTTATGGTTTTTGGAAATTTATATATTGGATCTGTCGATTTATTACAAGTTTGAATTAATAAAATGATTGTTCATTTTAAAAAATACAATTTAACGATGGGGTGGGATGGAGAACGTGAGGTTCTATACTCGAATCCTTATAAAAATATAATAGTACAACATAATTAGAAAAGTGAATAAAAGTAAAAAAAAAATCCCTAAAAAGAAAATTTTACTTTATTTTTAATCATTTTTTACATTTGTATAATTATTTTATAATACAATGCCGAAAAATAATTGAAGTATGCACTCATTCAAACTCTTGAAAAACTTGCTATTAAGAAAAAGAAACCAAAGGTATGTTTGGTTTATGTTTTTTAAATTTGTTATTGAGAACAATAATTTAAAACATACAAAACACTATTTTAGCATTTTATAAAAATTATTCTTTGTTCTCTAAATTTAGTGTAGTCTATGAACCTATTTGATTATTGTTTTTAAAAACTGTTTACTGTTTTAAAAAACAAGGAGAATAAAAAAAATATGAAGAACACGTTTAATTCATAGTTTAAAAAAAAAAAAAAAGAATAAAAACACTAAATTAAAATAACAATAACAAATTTTAAAAAACACCAAAACGGTGTTCTATGTATTTTCAAAATTTATTTTAAAAAACAGGAACTAAATAGACTTTTTGTTCTCTTGTTTTTTAGAACCAAAAACAAATTTCAAAAACTGTAACCAAACAACTGAAAATAATGTTTTTAACAATGGGTAACACATATTCCTTCAAAAAAACAATTGGTAACAAATATGGTCATACGTTTAAAAAAAGAACCCACCTAACTCAATTTTTATTTATTTATTTCTATTTACTTTGTATAGTAGTTGTAGGACTTTTTTCTTGGATTCCAATATGGGATCTTCTATAAACTCATCCCACATTTTTATCATTTGAGTCAAGTCTCAAGGTTTACTAGCTTTTCAAAACCTGAGTTTTTTGGATCATACTTACCAATTGGATTGGTTTTTGTAATCTTCTTGAAGAATGGAATTGTTTGAGTTGAAAACTAAGAACATTTTAGTTACTGTTTTTGAAAACACGAAAAACATCATTTTAGTGTTTTCTGAAAACTATTATTGTTCTCATAATTTAAATTTTTTTGTGTTCTTCATATTTTTCCGAAAAAAAAAAATGAATTTAGTGTTCTTGAAAACTTTTCTTGAGAATTGTTTTTGAAAACTAAATTTAATCTCCCCGAATAATGGAATTGTTTGGGTTGGAAACTAGAGCTTGTTTAGTTATGTGTTTTTTGAAAACTATTATTGTTATTTAAATTTAACGTTTTTTACAAAAAAAAACTTAAACCAAAAATGTTTTTTCTGTTTGCCTTATTTTTTAGAATAAAAAACAGTTTTCACTATTTTCCTTATTCTCATGGTTTTTAAGAACAAAAAACATTTTTAAAAAACAAGAACCAAACAAGTCATAAAACTTCCATATTCCTAGTTTCGTGAATGAAACCAAACCTAACTTCATTTTATATTTTCTTCCACTTTTTCTCCCTGTTTTCTTACCTTCCATTTTCCTTAGCATTTCCAGGAACCAAACATAGCCTAAACTTACCATAATCCTGCAATTTCTTTTTTCAATATATATAATGTAAATAAAAATAAGAAAAAAAGAAACTAGTTCAACTATGCTTGTTTGAAGATTCTGGTAAGAGTCGTATAGATGAGAATGGACAACATAACATTACCATTCAAAAATGCAATGAATTTATAAAATTATTTTGTTGTTACTAAAACCATATAACAATAATAAGATTTTCCATTTTATTTCCATTAATGAAAACAATTTGCATTCCTGGGAAACAGCACAGTGAACAAAAAAAGCCTCTTAATTGTCACTTTGGGTGGCGGAGCCTGAACTAGTGTTTTCAGCAAGTCTATGAAGAATCAAACCATCAACTTCACCTGGATATGCACATAGAATCTTCATTTGCATTTTCCTCAGTCCAACAGCAAAGCCCAGAGCTTCATTCATGGCGACTCGGGATTCCGCCAACGCCTCCAGAAGCTCCTGCTTGCAGAGGTAGTAAGAGCATACCTGGCTGAGAAAGCGATCATGCCTTTCCTGGAACCTCATTGCTCTCTCTTCAGCATGTTCCAAGGCTTCATTTATGATCCTCAGTTTCTCTGCTGTTATCTGTTGACTCTGCCATTTTTTCAGGTTAGGCAAACAGAAGGAGACCGACATGGAGAAGCCGATCAAGGCATAAAAGATGGGGCCAAAATCCATTTGGTTAAGGTGAGAAGAGGAAGAACATGAAGAAGAAGCAGCATCTTATGGCAAAGGGGTTTGATTCTTTGCTTTCTCACAAGGTAATGAATGATTACTTAAAAACAGCCTTTTACTTTTCCTAGTAAACTCACCTTTGGGGTTACTTGAGGAAAAGGCTATATGTGATTCTAACAGAAAACTAGTATTGTCCAATGCCCAAGGACTATGGACAAAGTTCTGAATCCAAAGATACTAGATCATGCTGAACATCGGCACCTGAACAAAAGAATCTATAACTTCTAGTGATAAGTGACAATTTGTGATACTATAGACATTGATGTATTTATTTTTCTGAGTTTTGGTTCAAAATCCATGAGCAAAGAGGATGAAGGATGATTACTTTTGCTGTCGCCCTTAGGATTTCATCACGGTATCTATCCATGTCAATATCCTACCAAGTACCGTTTTGAAGTAGGTAGAAAATTATACATTTCTGCATTCAAAACACTTTAACCAGAGAAGCCGCGTTTAGTTACGAGAATAAGAGCGAAAACAAATTTTGAAAACAAAGTAATTGGTATTTTGACGTTTATATATGGTCAAGCAAATTAAAAATTGTTTTCCTTGTTCGAACTAAATTCAACAAATTCAACAAAATGGGTTGAAAATAAGCGTATTTTCAACCAAATTCAGTCACAAACGTCGTACAAAAATCATTAAAGAGATTAAAATCTGGTCGAAATTTTCCTTATTCTGAGATTTTGGATATAGTTAAAATTTTAAAGTAGCTGGCGAACAGATTCCAAGAATTTGAGCTTAGAAAAATACTATCTGTTGCATATCGCAATACCTGTTTAACTCTTACTCAACCAAAGAGGATGTAGTTTTAATGCATAAACAGCACGTCACAATGTAGTTTTAATAAGATTTTGCAGATGATGTTCTACTATGTTTTACCTATAAATAGCAGCAAAAGAATTGCAAATATTGTTATTGTAACAAATAAGTTACCATAAGGCATATCAAAAGCAGAAAAATATGTACATATGATCCATGACCCAGTGAAAAAGTTTTCTACTAAAAAGGAATTGAAGATAATGCTTGTAAGGAGTTAAATTAGAATGAGACTCATTGATGTGTTTGAATTAAAAAACAATTAAAATGCATAATAAATATCCCAGGAACTATATTCAGAAACATAGAACTTACTGAAAACCTTAAATTTGGTCGGAAAAATGTAGTGAGCACAATCTGTGTTTCCATTGCCATGCAGAGTGAATGAAGAATATCTTCTCGGACACGAATTGTTGCAGCAGCAGTCAATGCCATTATTGGTACATCAAATTCTAAAAATTTTAAACTGCAAGTACTGAAGTTCTCTCGCAAGACATATAATCGCCTGAAACATGTGCAAAATTCACTCAAAATATCCTGATAATTGTAATGAACTAAGAAACCCATTTCAGAGCCCAATACAAAACCTTTTTGATCAGAAACAGAAAGTTGATATATTAAAAAGAAGATAAAAGTACAAAGGAAGGAAGAGATTTCCTTTCCCATTGAAACACAGGCAAAGCTAAGCAAAAAGAATTTACAAACTACTACCCAATCGGAAGTATAAAACTTTGAAGGAAGGAGCCTCTAAAGGCCTTGGTACAAACACAACTAAGAGCAAATCGGCTGAATAAGGCCACAACTTTTAGATACGAATCAGATTGACTGGTGGAGGACTAGTAACTTGTGCCATCAAGCAAACATATCAGGCAATATACAGAAAGATAAAAAGAACAGTAGACATGGAACTTATTTTCTAGGATAGGATATTTTCTCAATTGGATCCACTATGTCACTTGCACTTCTCGGATGCTCAACCAATTGCACAATTGCAACATTGATACTTCCTAGAAGTTATATATAAGTACAGATGAAATCGTAATAAAATGCTTCCGTGAATAATCAAACTGCCTTACTACTGATAAAGGCAACAGTACCAAATGATGTGTTAATTTTCAAAAGAAGAAAAACCACCAAACAGGTTAGAAGAGAGAAAGATGTAGGAAACTTAAACAAGCAATCCAATTAGATTATATGCAGAAGCAAAATGCCAGAATATATATACCTCCAACCATTGTAAGAAATAGAGAAACTGAAACACTGGAAAACTGAAAACCCTTAGTGTTGAAACCCCAGAGGCAAGAATCGAAATTACTTTTTTATTCTATTTATAGCCCTTTCTCCATTAAACTTGATGGTGAATTGTTTTGTATTTTTGATTAGGCTTAGGGACAAAAAATGTGTAGTGTTTCTTCTTTGCTCCTTGAATCTGGGGTCATCTGGGGTTTTGAAGGATTCTGAAAAGGTTGGGAAGGTGTTGTGGGATATTCAATTTGAATTTAGAATTCGAATTACCGATGGACAATTCTAACATTCTCAGCTTGGTCCATGCTGCAGCACTATCATGAAAAACTAAATATCTCTAAATCATGTATTCTGATATATCAGTTCCCCTCAACGTAAACCCATAAAGCGAATGAATAAGCCAATATATTTATTCAAAGGTCCAATTAAATGATATTTCTCAAAATAATTATATCTAAATAAAATGTACAAAACCATATGAATATCAGTGAGAATAAAGTTTTATTTAAAATAATGAATGTATGTACAATAAAATTACATTGTGGAATAAAATCTAATTTTGTACTTGCAGTCCTTAAATACTTAGAGTGGCATGCCTCTAGTACAATCATATCGTGGTTTGGCAGAATATCATCCATAACACAGAAAACAAATTTGCATACTTGACCTTACGTATATACATTTGATCCATGATATTCTCTTTGTTGAATGAAACAATGACTTCATGGAATTTAAATACCAATGGCAGGGCAACTGTTTAATCCCATATGTGGTTGAAACTGCCAGGCCTAAATCTTTCGTATTGGAGGAGAATCTGCGACCTCAAAGCTTCAATGTGAAGCTGAGTGACTTGGCTTCATTAGATAAGCAAATTTGAGCCATGATGGCCCAATTTTGATAAGCCCTCTTAATTTGTTAATGGGCTACTAGAAAAGTTAGCTAAAAGCCCTTAGGCTTATTTGGATGAGACATATGCTACAGGATACCATTGGATTCAAAATTTTGTTAATAGGTAACTTTAATCCTTTTAAATCTGTGTAAATAAAACTAGTGTAAGAACAATACCATTTGAATACCTAGTCTAATGGTAGAGCACTACCTTGAAGACTACAAGGTCCTATGATCAAATCCTTTTGGGCAACAACAACCCCTTTTAACAAAATTTTGAATCCAATGGTATCCTGTAGCATATGCCTCATCTAAACAGGCCTAAGGGCCTTTAGCCAACTTTTCCAATTGCCTACTAACTAATTAAGAGGGCTTATCAAAATCACACATGACTCCAAATTTGTATATTTTAATAAGACCTGCCTCACCCTACCACATTAAATTCCTCGAGACTGTGAGGAAATATATAGTCTAGGGCTCAAAATCAGCTCATAATTGAAGTCATCTTCAACCTTTGGAACTCGTTTTCTACCTAGAAAAAACCAGTTTTTTTTTTTTATTTGTTGGTCCATAAGCCATGTTTAAAAGGGAAAGGAAAGATTTTCCCATAAACATGTTTTCTAAAGATTTCTTACCCTTTTATTTACATTAAAAAATGTAAAAACCATATTGAATAAATATATTCAGAATTCTAATTTTGAAGGCACCCAAAATTGAATTTCAAGCAGTACTGTTTAAACACCAAACTTCATACACGTTTAAACACTGAAAAATAAGAAATCTAAATGATAATGGTTTCATATAAGAAGTTCCATCCAAAAGTCTTATACTTACGTTCATTAAATATGGTTTGCAGACAAAAATTTTCCTAAACCTAAAGGAAAATTTTTTAAACAAGGCAAAAGTCATACATGCTCTGATACCAAATGTAGGAAACTTAAACAAGCAATCCAATCAAATTATATGCGGAAGCAAAATGTCAAAATATACATACCTCCAACCATTGTAAGAAACAAAGAAACTAAAACACTAGAAAACTGAAAACCAATTGTTGAAACTAAGAAACCAAAATCAAATCACTTTTTGGTTCTTCTAAACCCTTTCTCAAAACAAACTTGATGGTGAATTGTTTTGTATTTCCGAGTAGGCTTAAGGACCCGACCCGGATACCCTCTCAGGATTCCCCGGGTGGTCCCGCCTAGTGAAGTTCTACTATACACCCTAGGAAGATACTATGGACTTCCATTTAAGGAGGAAGAAGACACTAAGTAACCTAATATCCCATTTATAAATAAAGTATCCACAACATATATAACTAAAGACTCATATAGTCGACACTGATCATCAGAAATGGGTTTCTAAGAAAGATTGTGAATTTAGGGGTACAAGTAAAGATTAATGTCCAATACAACAAAAACAAAATAGGTAATCAAGGAGAGTACTAAGAATGTGGCTGGGAGATTAATCCGAGGCTTAACAAAGTTCTACGAATCGTTTCAACCTAGGAACATATTTAAAACAATAATGTGAGATAATAAATCTCAAATGAAACAAGATACTTATACGAATTAACATTTTAATTTCGTACATTTCTTCAAAACCCTTTACGTTCAATTTTTTGTAAAGTTCCCGTTAAAACATTTCACAAAACTCAACTTTACCCAAGTCCAACATATGCAGATCATTCTCAACAAATTAGCCAACACAATGTTAAGGAAAACATAATATGAACTATTCACAACACAAAGCTACACAAAACACGTGAGCATCATCAAGTAATAAAACAACCATGAAATGCACCATAACCATGAGTATAAAAATAGTTATACCCATAGTTAGAAAATCAACACCCATACCACATACCCATCATAAACCGCTTCCAGAAGTCGACCACGACAATCGCGACAACTAACAAACCCCAGTGCATCCGCCATCACGTGACAACTAACAAACCTCCGTAGACTCCGCCATCACTGCAGCACTAACAAAACCTCCCAAGCAGTTCTTAGAAACATCACGCACCTAATAAACCTCCTAAGAAACCTGGGCCTGCCATCACGTAAGACCCACAAACCTCCGGTAAACCCGGCTAATCACGTGGCACCTAATAAACCTCCGAGTGAACCTGTCCATCACTTGTCCTCTAATAAACTTCCGAGTAAACCCGACCATCACTTGGCAACTAATAAACCTCCGGGTAAACCCGACCATCACGTGGCAACCAATATAACCGTTCCCTTTCTCACATGTACTTTTCCCAACAATAACGTATTAGAGTCAATCCACAAAATCTCACGATCCACCTTTTTAAAACAATAGTTTTTCAAGATAGTTTACAACTTCAATCTATGTACCCAAAATATCCAAATACCACCGACTCATCCATGAACACAGTAAAACTTCCAAATAGATAAAATGTTGACAAAATTCACATGAAATGATAACTTATTTTATATGAAACCGAAAATCATGTTTGAATGCAACCAACCATCTGATCAAAACAGTATATATGTAAAGTATTAAATCATAATATATATCAGATAATATCCCAAATCATTTAAAAGATATAAACCACTCACTAACTACTAAACGGTCGGCCTCGTTCCTCAGATCGCTCCTGGCCATGAGTGCCCGAAATACGAATAAAATACCACTTAAAGCTCCAACAATCGCACCAATGACATTGAATGCCCCAAAGGCCTCTTAGTATACTTTTTAAACTATGAAACCCGCTTCACCTGACCCCAACAGCCCTCGATTATACAAGCAGTCTCTATAGACCGATACTAAAATTGGGCTTTTTCATTCCGAGCTAATTCTCTCTAAATTTAAACGACCAATAATTCCTAAAAACATCCAATTTCACTAATACAACTTCAATTTTGCCAAATTTGACCAATGGGTACTCTATTTCAGTCCCGACATCTCGGTAATTACCCGAAACAACCTAAAAAATGGAAAACTAACCAAACGACGTCCAAAATTTACAAACCATCAACGGAAAGCCCAAGAGACCAGAACTCCATCGGGCACCATTACTCGGGTCCAACAACAATCGCCGTGGTGGCGTGAAAACTCGATCCAACCGTCACCAACTTTGTTACGTAATCCCCAAACTGCATAATTCATGTGCCACACTACCTAAACGGTTTCAAGAGGTCAAAAATGCAGGAATGAGCCACGGGGCGGCCTTAAGGTGGCCTGAAATGGTCGGTAAATCACGAATTTTCTTGGTGGTTCACGACTTGCCGCCGCCGCTTCTCCTAATTCGATCCCGACATCGCCCACGACGGTCGCTTATGAAATCTCCAATCGATCGGATCAGTTCGATGTGGCGCACCTTCTAAAGTCGGCGCGTGTTCTGCATCTCTGGCCTAAGTGGTGCCTCGTCTGTCCAATCTTCACGGCCAAGAATGAACAAAGCCCAACTTGGTTCCCGCTTGGAGCTTTTCCTGTGGTTTTTGGAAATTAAAAAGTGTCTTCGTAGGTTTCATCTTGGTGATCCCAAACTATGTTTATATAGTATTCCAGGTCGCAGTAAAATCTCAGATGAACTTGACAATCGACAGTCGCTACTATCGAACTTCTAATACCGCACTTCTTTATCCCGTAGGGTGACGGACACAACGTTTCCACCCGCCTACTTAACTCACAGATTATTTGCACGAGTCGTTACACGTAAATGCCTCTTCTTTATACTGGCACTGCGCCATCATGTGCCTTCTCTCTCGCGAAATAATACGAGTGCCGCAGCATGAAAAGACCACTCAATTTAAAATTAGAATCATATACCATTCTAACAAAAAGATACTGCGGTAGCCCGGGTCAAAAATCATGGCCCCACTTAAAAACACAACGAACTTCATCAATTGCAAATAGTGCAATTCCACGATTTTGTGCAGGACTCTGAAGAGGTTTTATCTATCTGCAGAAAAGAGAATGCAATTCCTCTGTCAACATACCTCTGAAACATAAGACGAATGATATCACATATCTTGTACCTTAATACTGTCTCTGGGCAAACATAGATTATCTCATACATGCCACTCATTGCTTTTTGCTCCACACTGCTGTCAGGTTGTCCAGATCCCAGAAAGCAAGCTGACACCCCATGTTTTGCAAGCTTTAAGCACTGATCATGCATTAAGCTTATCAAGGGTGAAATTACTACCACAACCTTTCCTGTCAATAGTGCTGGGATTTGAAAACAGAGAGATTTTCCTACATCAAGGCAAATTGATATCAAAATTGAATATGCGGTAACAAATTCATGCACTTAATCAAATACACATGAAACAGACATTGAGAAAGATTAGTTTACCAGATCCTGTTGCAGCAAGAACAAGACAGTCTTGGTGAGCTAACCAAGCAGACAGGGATTCCTTCTGGAAACTCTTCCAGGACAAAATCCCAAAGTGCTTGCGCAAGAGACTATTGACTCTTTGTTCCCAATCCTTTCCAATCTCCATCTCCTTTTGGTGACAAAGCTGGCAGCACAGACAACTCTGAGGCAGCTTTCAGATTACAACCCTCACCAGAAAATGACATTTTTTCTCCCAGATGATCAGGCAACATCTCTGATCTATGGAGTAAAACTGTATTATATACAGAATTAGTTTTGATCCGTTTGGATCTCATCTACCCATTGATTGGAAATGTTCAGTTATGCTAGACCGATGCATTTGACCCAGAGAATGTGAGGAGATCAAATCTCTTTTACCCAGAGTTTTTCCAGTGTTGGTAGAACATTTAGAACTACTTGATGCCCCCCTACTGTTTTTAAAAGGACCGTTCAGAATAAACTCAACAGCATCATCTAACGATGGACCAACAGCTTTTATAGCTTCCATAACAGCTGAAAACTCGAATCCCATTTTAGTCAGCTCCCCAATGATGACTTGGTCAGATTGTACATTGTTTCCATCCATGATGTGAAAAGGGCTCTCAAAGAAAAAAAAACACATGTTAAGCACAAGGGTTATGTTGGACCAATTGGTTTATTGCATACACCAACCAAAGTAAATAGGCTAGATATGTTAAACAATCAGTATTCATTTATTATAATGACAGAAAAAAACTATTACTCAAGTAGGACGTAGTCCTAACAACAAAATTATATGAAGAATGTGGCGAGTCAATTTGGAAGCTTTCACGAAAGCTTCACAGTCCACTTGGTTATAAGAAAATATGGGAGAGATAATAAACTCAAGACTTCAAGCATTTGCCATTTTCATTTTCAGAACCTAGGAAAATTCAAATCCTCTGATCAGTTAAACCTAGTAGACCTGTTTGGCTCGACTTCAATGCGTGTTTTCTTTTCTTCTCCCTTTTTTCCTTTATTGTGACTACAACAACATTAAACAAAGAATTCCAAATTTTCTTTGCATTATTTTTCTTCGGTTATGACATCAACTAAACAAAGTTCATCAAACCTATTTAAAAAGAAATAACAAAGCTAGGTGATGAAAAATGGGATGATGATGAATGAGGCTTTATTGAGTTGTTCAAGAGCAGCAGGGTCCTATGATTGGTCCACAAGTGAATCATCCTAGTTCCAACTTCCCATATTACCCATTTAGCTGAAAAAAGGAAAACAGAAGTAGAGGAAGTAAGATATGTTAGCAAATCAAATATGATCTTTCCCATAGATGGGTCATAACATATTATCAAGCAAAACCAATTTAAAGATTTTTTTTTTTTTGCTTGTTTTTTATGATTAATATAAACACGGTTGTATATTGAGCACCGAAATATATCCGCTACTAACCCTCTTGAATCCAGATTAATGCAAGATATATTATTATATAGAATTGCACTACCTGCTTTATGATTTATGAAAAAATATGGACAAAATTTTAAAATTTCACGCTCGGTATCTGGATATCTGAAAAACGAAAAATATCACCTCAATCAAGTTTAATAGTCACAGTAAGTGCAGCTGCACGGGGCTTTTATTTTCCTCGTATTCAGGTGATAACGAATCTAAAATTCAAAACACTAAATCTTTTATTTTCCCCAATTTGAATATTTAAACCATTGATGCAAAGAAAAAAAAACATCAGGTTCTCCAATCCCAAAGCTCCTTCCCACCAAAAGGTAAATAAATATAAATATAAATAACTCAATTCAACCACACCAGACAACTGCATCAAGTCATTTGAGTGGAAAATCTAGATTTAGCTATTTCAAAATAGAGAATGAAATTCAAAATTTCAATTATTTTTCCTTTCCCGGATTTCCTCAGCGACCAAACGGAAAATTAACCAGAAAACCGACAACATTTTAATAAAACAAAACAATTTTACACCTCGAATCAATAATTGCTGAACAATAACGGCAAATATTAAACAAAAATAGGTCGCGACTTGCGAGCATTACTTGGTCAATTGAAACTAAAAAATGGATAATGACTTATCGCTGAAATTGAAGATAAGATATCTGGAAATCCCACCTGTGAGAGATTATTGGTTGAGATGATCCGAAACCAGAACTAGAGCTGAGATCTGAGCATAGATAAAGATTCTAACGTGAAACTTCTGTAAACCAGCAAAAGGTTAGAAATCTTGAAGGAGATTTCTGATAAACAGTATGGAAAATAAAACGATGTCGTAAGAAGGATAATACCAAAAGAGGGAAAGATCCATATTCACATGTAATTAATGCACTGAACGTTGACTTAATGAACTGATAATTCATCTATCTATTGATATTATTTAAAATTATAATATTTCTTCATCAATCCTCTAATCAACAACTATTCTTTTTGAAATTCAAACCATCACTATCATTGAGTCTATAATTCAACCTTTATTGTGAAAATAACCGAAATCGATCCTCTCCAAACTCCTCTATTGTTCCTGTTTCTAAAGTTTCTCTAAAGAGCTGTTTGATCCTGGTTAATAAAATTCCTTATGTATATCAAATTAATCAACTATTCTCTGCCAACTATGTTCTTTCTACGTATATTCAAATTATTCTCTTCTCAAACTTAACTCTTATCCCAATACCACAACTACAACAAAACAAGAGTACAAAACAAAGCTATCAAAAGCTCTAGATTAATCCGATTCAAACCCTTCCCATCACTATACATTATCATATTTCAACCCATGTTGTCCCAATTTGAAAAAGAGGTTATAAAATTTTATGTCAAACAAAATCTGGTCAAATTCAAAAGCAATTACTACTTCATCAAGTCAGTCTGCAAGTACTGGACGTATTTCAAATTTGTATTTCTCTCTGATTTTAAGAATTATCTTAGTGAATGGTAATTTAATTCATATATAAAATTCCGATATTTTGGCTATCTCTTTTGTATCATAGGGATTTTAAAAATAATAATTCTTATAATATATGATTAATATATTAAACTTTATCGTTTTAACTATTTTATTTTTAATTTATAAATGTATATTTTTAATATAATTTATATGGTAATTTAATATTTAAAAAATCTTGTATGAAAATTTACGGAATGCATTTGAATTAAATAAATTATAGTTTTGATATTGAATATTTTTTTTTAACTCATTAATCCTATTTTAAATATTTACAACTTCATTTTTTATTTATCCTTTAAATTTTATTCAATCATATATGATTTTTTTTTATAAAAATGAAGTTTTACTAGTTTATAAAATAAATTAAATTTAATAATTAAATTATCAGTATATTTTAACTAATTTTATTACTTAAACTAGCGTTCATAACAAAATAATGTTATTTTAAAAATAATTAACAAAATTTATAAACTAATTTATTTCCGAATATGATCATATCTTATAGCAATATGGATTTTCAAACAAATATGATATTTCATTATTATACGGTTGAGATGCATTTTTAGAAAAAATATTTTTTTATTCCAAACATAAATCGAAATTACAAGCCAGTAATATTCTAAATAATTATCAGACACATAACTCAACCACCATCGGTGATATCTATATTTCTAATGCCATAAATCACATTTTATTATTGGGGATATAATGGCGATGTTAACGCTCTTGTTTTATTCCACGTCGGGCACACATGATGTGACCCGACGATTATTTAAATTTGAAATTCAAATTTTAAAATGTTTTATCAAAAAGAAAAAAAAACGTGAAAAGGAATAGTTTTTTTTTTTTTTTTTTTAAGAAGAAGAGAATAAGACATAGAAAAAATTAATCTCATAAAGAAAACTCTCTCTCAAAAATCCCACTCTTAAAAAAATCCTGTATGGATTCGAAAGGTATGTCTTCTACGATGTGATAAAATATATTACCAATTCATTGTTTGTTGATGTGATTTAAATTTTGACAAAGCATACATGATCTTGGACATCGGTTTGCATCTAACTCGATTTTATAACCGAAAAGCAAACCTCCCACTCACACATTATGGGACCGATTCCCTTTGCAACTTTAAAGGTTCATACTTGTCAAATAAGTCGTGTGACCATGCATACTACAAGATTATTTTTTAATATATACCTGTTAGAAGTATATAGCTTTTCGATGAAAAGTTCTTGGAGTATTTTTAGTATGTTGTATCCCAGATCATTCTATCACATCCATTTCACATAAGATCTGAAAAAATATGAATTCATGATTATGTTTATTCCACACTATAAATACATAATTGTTGACCCATTAATACATAATGATGCTGCTATTTATTTATAAATATATCTTCCTCTTCCTCGATTCTCATAATTCTTATATAGTTTGTTTTTTTAGAAATATTCAAGTTGATTGAATCATTCATAATCTTTTGGTAACATTCTAAGAGTGATAATGATACTATACGATATTACTTAAAACTCGAGTGCCTCACAAATAAAAAAAAAATATTTCAATACCCTTGTTGGTCAACATATGCACATGTGGTATGAATCACATGTTACGGGGTTATCTCCTTCGCTGAGCATTTGTCTTTTCTATCAATTGCAAATTATAGTTCAAAGACACTCAATGTTCAACTGAGTGAGTTAACTCAATATAATTTTGTTTGAAAAAAAAAAACGTTGGACCTCTAATGCGCTTTAAGACTCCACTAAGATATCTAACTTATGATTATTATTTCGCACTTAATGAAATCGACATTTGTATTTAAGTATTTGCTATCACCATCACCTAGATATTACATGAAAACTGCCTCATCTTAGTACACAAAGTGACTATATGTATTGCTCAGTAGCAAATAATCTCTATATGTCCGACATACTTCTATACACCGTATGTACTTAACATATACGTTCATGTATATTTCATCAGCATTTGAGAAATAGATAAAAAAAATTATCATAAAATAATACTCATGAATAAGCTAGGAAGTACATATTATCAAATACACTTTAATGTCTACATAAGCCCAAAGACTTTACATGCCTAAAGTAAGCCTTAGGCAGGCTTCCTATGAATGATCCAAACCATTTATCAGGTGAAGTTAAGGTACTTCCACATTCACTCTCTTTGTACAATGCTGCATGTTCAAATCATTTATATCTATATGTTTATTTCAAGATGGAACTTAGGTCTTTAGTGAGAAGAGTACCGACCATCACAATTGATGACTACAGGCTCTATGGCATCTCCCTTATTAATCAAATTTTCCAAAAATCTTCTTAACCATATTCCTTCTTGCATAGTGGTTGATAACGCTACAAATTCAACTTGGATTGTTGATAGGGCTATGCAAGATTATTTCTTACTACTCCATGATATGGCGCCATTATTGAGTAAGAATGTAAATCCAAAGGTAGATTTTCTCTCATCTAAATCTCCTCCCCAATCAGCATCAGTATAGCCCTTTAATCGCAAATAATTTCCTTGATAACACAATGAATAGTATGACGTGCCCTTTAGATATCGCAATATCCTTTTAACTTTCTTCCAATGTTCTTGACTTTTATTAGATTGATATCTACTAACCATCCCAACAGCGTGACAAATATCAGGCCTAGTACACATTATAACATACATTAAGCTTCCAACCGCACTTAAGTAAGGAACTTTGCTCATTTGTTCATTTTCTTCTAAGGTTTTAGGACATAATCTTCGACTCAAGGTCTTGCCTTTTGCCATAGAAGTATCTACAATCTTGCATTCTAAATCACTCAAGGATTTTATTGATGTATTGCTACTGTGAAAGATACACAAATTTCTTTGATCGATCCCTTGAAATCTTAACTCTAAGGATATATGTGATGAGTCAAAAAACTCATTTGATTTTTAATCCATTTTTCTGAAGTATTTTGCAAGATAAGTATTGATTCATATGCAGAAACATGGATATCTTACTCAAATTCAATTTTTGCAAAAAATTACAGTGGATCAAGGTCCCAAAGAAACTGTATGAAATCGCTCAAAATGTAAATGGTGTCGCAACTTAAAATTGAAGTCGCGACAAGAAGTTCATCGCCTGGTTATTTCAGTGGTCACTTATCACTAAGACTAGTATCGAGAGAAATGTATGTTTTATCAAAACTAGTCGTGGATTGAAATCGTAGGTTACGACTGTATACCACAAATTCAAGTATTAGAAGTCGCGATCGTGGTAAAATATGGTCGTAGACGACATAAATATTCATAGATCTTAGGTCGGTTCACTTTGAGGTCGCTAACGTCAATTCGTCGATGAAGTCAAAATGAGGTTTAATAAAAATTTGAAGTTAACTAGTTCTTGAATGAAGGACTCAACTTCGAGGTCGCACGCTTTCGTGTCGCGACATGAAACTCGAATCGAGAGTCACAACATGGGGCCTGAGGTCTCAACTAAAAACGAAGGAGTTATGGGACGTAAAAAGGAGGTCACACCACCATTTCAGGCTCGCAATTGGCTGGGAAGTCGAGCCAAACTGTCCTCGCAAGAAATCAAGTCGCGACCACTTTATCGTCAAGTGACTTCACGTGAGGTCGCGACATCATCTTAAGGTCGTGGAATAGGGTGGAATGAAGAAACCGGTTGCAAACTAAGATTTGAGGTTGGCGCACCAAGAAAGGCAAGGAATATCAAAAAGCGTCACAATCGCTATTGCGTCACAACTTAGATTCGTAATACGTGGAAGGCATAAACAAAAAGGGGGTCGCGACCAATCATTCAAGTCGCGACCGGGGCAGTACTTAGCGAAAACTGTGTCGCATCCGTAGTGCTGAAGTCACGATCTAGAGTTAAGGCAGAGAAAGATAAATGGTCCGCCACCTAAAACTAAGGTCAGGACGCAGTAATACAAAGAGAAAGGAAAGTGAGTGAACGATGTCGTGACATGGAACTATGGTCGCGACATCAATTTTTTAAAACAACTGAGACAACAAGGTCGCTGACTATATTCGATGTCGCAATTGTTCAATCAAAGCAAAATTGCAGAACGTTACAACCGAAGTTATCGTCTAACCAAAAGTGCAAAAGAGAATCGTCACGACATCGCTCGGTGTCGCGATACGAGACAAAGACTGGCTTTTTCTTTAGTAAAATCCACCTAGAGCTTTTTGAATTAGGCCCATTTTTTCTTTTAACAGTTATAAATAAACTTTTTGAGGATAGTAAAGTAGCTTCCGTTTTCGATACCCATAACAGGGAAAGGAGAAGGACTCGTTGTATATTTTATAGTAGATTTTTTATTTTCTTTTCTTTTTCTCTCGATATTAATCCACAATCAGAAATGCTGTCGGATTAATTTCTACTTTCTTGCACCCACGTCGCTCTTAAATTAATGGATTCTAGACAAATTTATGGAATTCGTTTTTCTCAGTATATTACAATTACAGTAGGTGTATCTGATCAATGATCTATTGTCGGTCAGAATGCAAGATTTAGAATCTAATTTCAATATATCTGATCTCACCGTTAGTTACGCTCTTTTTCTCGCATAATTTATAGAGAAATGCTTGGATTGGGATTTATTTGATTGATGTTGTTATTGAACCGATTAGTTCCCAATGATATTACCGAATACTCGCTTCAAGATGTTTCTGCCTGATCCGGGCGCCTTCCGCGACACATAATCGAGATTTTCGAGAACTCGGAGCATCTACTTCAGGTATGCTAGGATCACTACCATTGATGAACTACTAAGCTCGAGGGTTCATTTCCCCGAAAATTCCCTTTCACTCATAATCGACAGCCGTGAGGAGCATTTATCAATATAAATAATCAAAAGATTTCACCTTAATCTGGGTGAATTCCAACCTGTAGCTACCGAGATCCGATAAAGGGAAGGGAATAACCATTAGATTTAAAGGACGAAATAATAATTAGATGGTGCAATTCTGTAGTAACCTTGAGAAGGAAGCAAAAGATCTCATAGCCCAAGAAATGGGCATGAAGTATCGAGAATAAAATACCTGTATTCGCAAGAAGCTCTCGAAATACAAGTAAATTTCTGTTAACCGTGATTCGAGAAAAGCAGAGACCCCAACCAAAGGAACACGAGAAACTAATTGCATTGTTAGGCGCTCTCGACAATCCAACCCCATCAAGAGAATAGAGCAATGCATTTTTATAGAATCGGTCGCTTCACGCATTTCTTCGGATAGTATCCATTTCACAGAAACGATTAAGTCCGCACTTCGTTCATTTTTAGTCATTTATTACTATTTTCGCCATATAATAGTTTACAAGAATGATCATTAATTTATGATTAACTCTCACTATCCATTTTAAGTTCAAATAGTAAGGACCTTAAGTCGTCAGTAGTCGATTTCCAATTATCGTCAATCTATGCGGAATGATATCTAGACTTACATCCACTTTACTACTGTATGACTCGTACTTCAGTATTACACTCTAACCAAAATTTTGAATCCTGACACAAAGGAACTTTTATTCCGTTAAAGCAAGTCTATCAAATTTTAACATAGATGCAAGAAGAGTGTAAGGCTCCTGTAATTATGTTAATTTTGAGGGGTTTTAGTCTATATAATCAAAGGCAAACAATATGCTGCTTCACCCATATATTTCATTTCAAATTTGGACGACAACCATCCTTTTATTTCTAAAATGTACTCCTTACTATTTCCAGTTATCAGTATGTCATCTACATATACAAGATTACTTACTTGTCTTTCGACCTTTTAATATAAACACAATGATCTTCTTCAATCATTTCAAAATTATGAGACATTACTACATTATGAAATTGAATGTTCGATCGTCTCGAAGATTGCTTAAGACCATAAATTGACTTTAAAACTTTGCATACTTGATGTTCTTGGCCTTGAATTTCGAAACCTACTGGTTTTTCCATATAGATCTCTTTGTCCAATTCTCCATTACGAAAAGCAGTCTTTATATCCATTTGATGTAATTCTAGGTCCATACTTGCAATGATATTTAAAATTAAGCGTATTGAGGTAAATATGACAACAGGTGAAAAGGTTTCATATAATCTATTCCTTCATATCGTGTATACCCCTTTGTGACTAGGCTGCCTTTTGTATCTTTTCACTCCAGGCCATCACTCTTACGCTTTAATTTTTAAGGGATCCATTTCAGGGCCAATCGATGACGTCCTTTCTGGGTGGGATCAACTAATTCCCACACTTGATTTGTTTTCATTGACTCTATCTCTTCTTCCATTTTTCTTTAGCAGGATAATTGAGAGCTTCTTTTATATTTTTTGGCTCTTCTTCATCTTGTGGAGTAACAATAAATGTTTCCCCTTCAATCTCAAATCGAGGATGAGGAATCGATTAACTATTCGTTAGCCTGAGTAGGGATTCATCTATTTCGTTGTTACTTCCACTCGGACCAACAAGCATAGTTGGATCCACTCCAGGGTGTGTTTGGGTGATTTTAGAAACTAATTCATCAACCCAAAACACTCTCACTTGAAGAGAATAGATCCAATTATTGTGCAGCAAAAACAATTTGGTCATTAGTTTCATACAATAAAAGGTTTTCACCTATTTGTCCTTATTTAGGGAAATCATTCTTTAAGAATGTGACATCTCGTGATTCAAATTCAGTTATGTTACCACCTTCTTGCTAACCTATGAAGACATATCATTTAGATTGTTCATTGTATCTTATAAAGATGCTTTTCTTTCCTCTTGGACCTAATTTTTCATATTTATGAGAGGAATTATGTACATAAGCAGCACAACCCCAAGATTTTAAGAAACTTAGGTCAGGTTTCCTATTGGTCCATAACTCATATGGAGTGGTAGTAACGGACTTTGAAGGCACTTGGTTAAGTACAAATGTGTATGTTAATAAAGCATCACCCCAAAAGGTGATTGGTAAATGTGCTTGAGCCATCATTGACCTAACCATTTCAAGGATGGTCCTATTACGTCTTTCTGCAACTCCATTTTGTTGTGGTGTATAAGGGATAGTCAACTGATACATTATTCCCTTTTCATCACATAATTGTTTGAACTGATAAGAAAAATTATCTCGACCTCGATCGGTTCTTAAGGTTTTAATTTTCTCATCTAATTGATTCTCAACTAAGTTCATAAACTTGATAAAGCAATCTAATGCTTGTGATTTGTGAGAAATTAGATATACATAACCATATCGAGTGAAATTGTCTATGAATGTGATGAAATAAACTGCCTCGTGCCTAGCTCTTGCCTTCATTAGTCCACATATGTCTAAATGGATTAATTGCAATGGAAATTCAGCTATAGTTCCTTTTCCAAAAGGTTTTCTTGCTGTTTTTCCAGCCAAACAATGCTCACAAGCTGACAACTCGACTTTGTTTAGATTTCCCAATAAGCCTTCTTTAACTAATCGGTTCATTCGACTTTGGCCAATATGACCAAGTCTAGCATGCCAAACCTCTACATTATTCTCATAATCAACAACTAATGTAATATAAGAAAAACATCCATTGCTTTCACCATGTTCAACATCAAGAACTATAAAACCATCATAGAAATAACATAACCATATAATTGTTGTCCTATAAATAAATCAACACCTTGTCTATGAAATTGTAATTCAAAGTCAAGTTTAATTAAAACCAAGATTGACACCAATTTTCGACATATGTCAGGAGCAAACAACACATCATGTAGGAATAAGGTTTGGCCACTCCGCATTACTAACTTGCATGTACCAATTCCCTTTACTTCTGCTTTTGAATTATTTCTTACATATATCTATTTTGTTCTGTACGAGATTCGTCGAAATTCCACGAAAGCACTTCTATCCTTCGCTACATAGTCCGTGGCTTCTAAGTCTATAGTCCACAAAGGGTAAGATTCAGTTAAAAGCATTGTATTAACAACTGTAGAAAGGTCATTTACCTTCTTGGGCTCTTTGCAATCACGTGCAAAATGCCCCTTATTGCCACAGTTATAACACTTTAGCGACATGTTCTTTATTTTCTTGAAGAAGCCTTTCTTCTTTCCTTTTTTAGGTTGGTTAAACTTTTGTTTTTTCTTTCCTTGAGCATCTCCCTTACCCTATTGTTGATTCCCACCTTGATATTTTCGTTTGCGCCACTTTCCACTTTATGAGCCGGAGCCAGCCATGTAGGCATCAACACTTGTCTTACTGGCCATGAGGCGATCTTCCTCAAGTTCTAGATGAGGCATTGCATCTTCCAATGTTTTAATATTTTCATTGTGGGTCAAGTGCATCTTCATATGTTTCCAGTTTTAGGGTAGTGAATGAATCATGGATTGCACTTGTTGTTCATCAGTAAGAGTGTGACATGTATCCTTAAGTTCGCTTATCATATTTAACATTTGCCTTAAATGTTTCTTCATGTTATTTTTAGGGCGTTTTTTGTAAGTGTCAAATTTGATACTAAGTGACCTTAGTTTGGTTATACACGTACCATCAAACCTTTCAGAGAGAGTAGACCACATATCCTTTGTGATCTCGCACTTTAAGGTATGAACTAAGAAGGGCACGGTTTAGAGAGAAAGCCAAGTTGGTGTGATTCTCTCTATCTTGGTTTCCATTTGATCAAGCAAAATGAAGCTAGAGTCAAGCTAGTGGAAGAAATCAAGAGATTTAAGATATGAACTAAACCTAACTTCCCTTATTTGTTGTGTTTGAGTTTGATAAAAATCCAAAATTGGAATATAAGTGTTTTAAATGGTTGTAGATCAGTTTTGAGGTTTTGGGTTAATTTTCAAAGTGATTTTGGGTTAGGATTGATTTTGATGAATTTTTGTATAAAGGAAATGTTGGGATTTTATGGGAGATGTTGTCAAAAATTTTCAAAACCTATGTTTTTGTTTTGGCTATAACTTAGCCTTCACTCATCCAAATGGAGTGATTCAAATTTTTGGGTAAACTAGACTTCTAGGAGAACAAACCTCATCGGGTAAATAAATAAGATATTCAAATTACCCCATTGGACCCAAAATTCATTCAAAGTGAGGCCTGCTTGGGCAAGCAAATTTCGTCTGCTTGGTACAATTTAGTGTTTTAGAAAATTTTTGATATTTAGGACATAGTTATTTCACTTCCATCCAAATTGGAGTGATTTAAATTTTTGCAACTAGACTCTCAGAAAACAAATTCCTTGAAATAAGTGTATTTAAATTTGAACCCAATCAACCCATAAATTTGTCAAAGCGAAGCTCTATTTTCTCGTAAAATTCAAGCATGTTAAAATGTAAAGAATTCCTTGTTTCGAACATACATTCTAGGCTTCATGTTTCTCGAATTCGATTATTCCAATTCCTCGAATAAAATAGATTTATAAACAATGATCAAGGAAGTCAGAATGACCAATTTGTTCCTTAAAATTTTACTTAAAGGAAGTTGGGTAGAAAACAATCATAACTAGAAACATAAATAAGCCAATTAATATTATTCTCTAATTGTAATGGATTAGGGGTTGATGACGATGAAGTCTGACCCAAGAATGAGATTCTGATGATAAGAATCGAGGAGCGACAACCTTTTTGGGTTTGTTCTCCATACCTCTCTTTTTATTTCAAGTTATGAGATTGTTGGTTGAAATTATTTTAAAGAAAACTGCATATGCGATTTGTTTTTAAGCGATATGAGAAAATTGATTTCAAATACATTGCCATAAAAAAAAAAATTGTATGAGCATCAAAATGTATTATTTTGGTATAAATGTATATACAATATTATAAATTACTATGACTGAGTTTTAATGCCCTTAACAAAATGTATATAAATGTTATCCCTTTCATATGCTTTTACACATGTTTCTTTAAAAAAAATATTTTTACCAGCATCCTAGAATTATGCAGAACACATCCTAGAATTTTGCAGAACAAATTATCCATTTTTTTCCTTATTAAAAAAATATGGAACCAATCTTTTAGAATTTTATAGGATAAATTTTTTAGAATCCAGTGCTCTGTTGTTTCACTAACAGAAATTATTATAAAAAAAATTTATATATATATATATAATTTTTTTTATCAATATTATTTAAATTGTCATGAAACAAATCCACAATTATGTCGAAACCAATCAAAATTTTTTGCTTATAGTTATATTTAAAATCGAAATTTAACAAATTTTCTTTTGATATGAATAAGAAAGTGTTCTGGTTATATGTTCAAAACAAAAATAATCGGAACTATAATCTTAGTAAATCTATTTCCGAAAATTTTTCCCAAAATAATATATCTATTGGAACCATATCCACAACAAAAGAAAATTAATCATGTCTTTTGTTGAAACGATAAAAAAAAAAAAAATAGTAACAGAAAAAAAAAAAAAAAGCCAGAAAACAACAAAATATAGGCTCTAATATCATTTGTTGATTTTGCTTTTCGGTTATAAAATCAAATTAGATGCAAACTGATGTCCAAGATCATGTATGCTTAGTCAGAATTCCAATCACATTAACGAACAATGGATTGATAATATATTTTATCACAACGTATATGACATACCTTTCAAATCCACAAATGATTTTTTTGAGAGTGGGATTTTTTAGAGAGAGTTTTCTTTCTGAGATTCCTTTTTTTCTGTGTCTTCTTCTTGTTAAAAAAAAAAAAAAACGTTATTCCTTTTCACAATTTTTTTTTCCATTTTGATAAAACATTTTAAATTTTGAATTTCAAATTTAAATAATCGTCAAGTCACATCAGGTGTGCTCGACGTGGAACAAAAAAAACTAACTAGCTTATTGTTTGTTTTTGGAGTCAAGCTTTCAAATACGTTATTAAGTTTATTTTATTATTTTTTATACTATTTAGCTAGTTAGTTTAATTTTGGTTATAATGCGTTATAACATTATTTATTTATTTAAGCTTTTGTTTATTATTATTATATTATTTAAACTCAATCATTTTATATATTAATTATTATAACATACTCAGAATTATTTATTTTATTTGGAAGAATAATGAATTTATAAATTAATTTTAACATTTTTTAAGCGTTTATTAAGAATCAAAGATGAGGCTTGTGCCTTCCCTTATAGGTTGATGGGATGAGTCACTTGCAATATATATATAAGGGTGCAGTTGAACTTGGACATTTGGCCTCCTTCCTTTGTTTTTAGTATTACTCATTCCCTTCTTCGTAGAGCTCTCCATGTTACCATCCAAATCACTCCCACAGGCGGGCTTCCTCGTCATCAGATAAATTTGCATCTATTATTAGATAATCAAATTCTAAATATGATTTAATTTAAATCATGTAATTATAAATATGTAATTTTTAGATTTAGATTGATTATAATGTACAAATATGCATAGTCTAAATTTAGTTACCAGATTAATTATTTCATTTCTCGATTCAATTTGTACTATTTATATCTCAAGTTATTTAATGGAAAATATCAATCAATTATTCATTTATGTCAATCTCTACATGGTATCAGAGCAATGATCCAAACCTCTCCATTTCTCTTCTCTCTAGTCGTCGGCTCCCCTCCTTCTCGGCTTCCACTGTTCCTCACACCTACTTTTGTCTCCTCTTCCCCATGTTCTACTTACATCATGGCTCAAGAACAACAGCAAATCACCGTCCCTTCTGATCCTACTTCACCTCTCACCCTCATCAACATATCCCATCAAAACATTGTCAAACTCACATCAACAAACTACCTCTTCTAAAAGCTGCAGATTGAAGTTATTCTTATCGACTACGACCTCCATAAATTTATTAATGACTCTCACCCTTGTCCATAGGTCACGACTCACTCCGCTGACCAGGACACGCCAAATCTAGACTGCCTCCCTTTGATTTGATAAGCCAAATTGCTTTTTGGTGCTCTTGTCTGCTCTATCTTTGCTCCGTTGATTCCTTTGATTCAACAATCCTCCACCTCTCCATGACGCCTGGCCCACCCTTGCAAACACATATGTTTGTCCATCTCGTGGGCATATTAAGAAAATCAAGGATCAACTTAAGCATGTCATCAAGGGTTCTTAGACAATCACTGAATACATGCAGTTTATCAAGTGTCGTGTCGATCAACTTGCCACTCTTGGTAAACACTTCGATCATGAGGACCTTATAAACAAAATTTTGGATGGTTTAGATGATGATTATAAAACCATTGATGATATTGTCCAAAATCATGAGACTCCAATTCTCTTTGATGAATTAAATGAAAAATTGATCAATCGGGAATTGGTGCTCAAATACTTGCAGTCCGGTCACTCCTCGTTCCCGGTCATTGCCAACTTAGCCTCCGGGCATCCCGCTAACTTACACCGCCCATCAAACTCCTGCTCCACTGACGGTCATCCTGCTATAGGCCCCGACCATTCCTCACACCCAATGCCGACCGCCAAACTTTGCTCAGACTCGGGTCATCGCAAGGTTGTCGATCGCTGGTCACTTAGTCGATAAAGGCCCAATCTACCAACTAAGGTCAACCTCCTCCGCCCCGAGCTCACGCCCACCCACACGCATTTTAATTCTCATCGGGTTTCACACCATCGCCAATGGAAACCCATGAAACCCATACTATACTAAATATCTTCGCCTGGACCCCAGATGGGTTGTCGACAAAGGAGCCTCCATCACATAACCAACTGCTAATCTCAACAACTGTACACACTCATGCCCAAGATCATCCACATCACAATTGAAGATGGTATCAAGCCACATATTACCCATTCGATACAACTTTTATGATTCATCTCTTAATCCATTTACCTTACACATGTCATGTGTCCTCAGCCATGAAAGAAACTGATCTCCTTATCCTACACTCTTAAAACAAACAAACATCGGTTGAGTTCTTACTCTCTTCTTTATGTGAATGATCCAGACGGTATACCCATTCACGGTCACGAAGATTGCTTATGGAGTGGCCTCACCAAGTCTTCCCCACCCCTAATGATTGGGTTCAGTGTCAAAGTCACTCCTTCTATTGGCATCACCCTGGGATGATCCTTGAGCCTATTCTTCGATACTGGTTTTAAATTATACCCATCTCATCACTTATCGTCTCTATTTCCACTGTAGACTGCGACAAAAAGCCATGCCTTTTTTCTCAATCCAAATTTGTTTCCTTCGGTGCTCGGGAAATTATCTTCTCTGATGTATGAACCTATCTTATTTCATTGATTGACAATTTCAAATACTACGTCGTTTTTGTTGCCCACTTCACCCACTATATATGTCTCTACCCGCTCAAACGCAAGTCAGATGTCAGTTTGGTTTTTCCTTGCTTCAAAACCCTTGTTGAGAATTTCTTTAAACGAAAAATCATTACACTCTACTCAGATAATGGGAGTGAATACATTGGTTTGTGTACCTTCATAGCTACTCATGGAATCTCTTATCATACATCTCCCCCACACACTTCCGAACACAATGGTTTCTATGGTTGAAACCGTTTTAGCCTTCTTTCTCAGGCCTTTCTTCCGCTTTCCTTCTAGTCATATGCCTTCCTCACAACTACATATCTCATTAATCGTCTTCCCATACCCACACTACAAATGTCCTCTCCATATCACAAATTATTCGGGACTCCTCCCAATTACTCCAAACTTCATGTCTTTGGATGTTTGAGTTATCCATGGCTTTAACTGTACTCGTTGCATAAACTTGCTCCTCGATCCACCCCCTGTGTCTTACTCGACTACTCACTTACTCAAAGTGCAAATATCTGCTTTGATCCTTCCACTACCAAGACCTATCACCCCCGTCATGTTTGTTTTATTGAGTCAATATTTCCTTTGTCTTTTGTTAATCCTTCTCTCCCTCGATTTGATGAGTCCACTATTTCCACATGGTTTGCTGGCCACTCAAGCCGACTCTACTCGCTTCAAGACTCGCTGCATCCCCGTGATCCCACCAGCATCCGGGCCTCAGCCCCCTACCATAGCTCTCTCTCGACTCGGGCCCCATGCCCGCGAGAAAGCACCCAGTCTTCACCGGCTTTGTCCCTCCACTACTCCATACCTCCTCCCCGTTGACCACCATCTCGGCCCCCACTACAAACACCGCTTCTTTTCCAAAGCACCTAGCCGACTTGCCAACTTCCCCACTGCTGACCACCCTCTTGGGCCTTCTAATCACATCTAACCTACCTCTTGCCCGAGCACCCGAACCCCTAGCCGACTTGCCCCCTGCCCGAGCTACCCCACTACCCATACCTCCCTGGTAGTCACTCGTTCTCGCCACAACATCCACAAACCAATCAAAAAACTCACTTTCTATGCCCAACTAGCCCATGACCTTGAACCGACCTCTGTAACCCAAGCCATTAAAGACCCCAAATGGTGAATAGGGATGTTGGAAGAGTTTAATGCCCTTGTTCAGAACTGCACTTGGGAATTGGTTCTGCTCGATTCAATTCAGAATATCGTGGGCTGTGAGTGGATATTTCAAATCAAACGCTTACTTTATGGTTCTATGGATAGGTACAAAGCTTGACTGGTTGCCAAGGGTTTTCATCAGTGCCTTGGCCTTGATTATCATGACACCTTCAGTTTGGTGGTGAAACCAACCACTATTCGTTTGGTTCTCTCTCGCTACTATTGGCTATTGTGCAAAGTATTCTCAACTAGTTTGCGGGGGTCTGCGTTAGCCTGGTTTCACAAGCTCCCACATAACTCAATAAACTCGTTCAATGAACTATGGGCGACATTTGTATCGTAGTATCTTTGTTCGATGCGACAAAAGAGGAACATTAGCTCCTTACAGACTATTCTCAAGCAGGAAGAAGAGTTTATTCGAGACTTCACAAGGAGGTTTAGGAAAGCCTTCCAGCAGATAGAGTTATATAGCATGGATGCAGTCATCCAAAACTTTAGGAGGAGCTTTGTGCCATCTACTCCTTTCTTCTAGTCATTATCTTTAGACCCTCCAGCGACAATGGAAGAATTATGGTTGGTTGATAGGTAGTCAATGCTAGAGGACAATTTATGTGCAGTGAACTCGGGATCACAGTGATTATGCCGTACTGCCGAGGAAATAAGAGCCTCGAAGAAGCCATCCGAATCCAAGGAAGGTTAGAGTTGAGACCAAAAGCGGTCCCATATCAGTCATTATTAAAAGAGAGAGCTCCCGCAATTCACCCCCTTGAACATCTCTTATGAGAGGCTATTGCCCATCATTCGTGACTTGCTAGAGTTTAAATGGCTTACATCAATCCAGACATATCCCTCTCAAAGAAACAAATCATTGCGGTGCGATTATCACAGAGATCATGGGCATGAGGCCGACAGGTGCCGAAGCCTAAATTTCGTGGTGGAAAAGCTTATCAAAGCGGACACCTCAGGAGGTATATCAGAGAACCTGACCACGAGGTGGAATCAGGGCAAGCTGCGGACAAAATCACATTCGGCATGGCAATCCCTTCAAAATCCAGACCCGTCATAAAATATATATTAGGCAACACGTTTGACGACCAGTATCAGTCGAAGCGCCAACAGAGGAAGCTCTTGAGAGACGCCACAGTTAAGGCTATGGTAAATGTTATCCATGCGGAAGGCAGACATGAAGACACCAAGCCAATAGATGGCCCCATATTCTTTCCTTCTGTCAACCCGAACAAGATTATTGTGCCCCACTATGATGCATTGGTAGTCACCCTCTGTATTAACGGTTTTGATGTGCATAGGGTACTAGTAGATCCTGGTAGTGCGACATACCTGTTGCAACTACCAGCCTTTAAGCAAATGAAGCTTTCCTTAGGTGTGGTGAACTCAGCCGGGCGAATCCTCTTTAGTTTTAATGGTGCAACTATCGTAACTTTAGGAGATGTCGCAAGCCTCCTCAGGAAGGCTAGCCTGGCCACCAACAAGTTTTTCTCAATCGTCAAGACTTGGGCCTTACTAAATCGCCATTAGCGGGGTGGGCCCCGGCCGCACTCGATGAAAGCTATCCCTTCAACCTACCACTAGACAATCAGCTATTTGACTAACATTGGGCAGGTTGACCTTTTAAGTAGTCAGCTGGTCGCACGACAATGTTATGAACTATCTGTGTGGGAACAGAGAGGGGAGAAAAGCTCTAAAAGACATCCCCTTGAAGATCAAACCTCCGCGTAGCAATCATAGTTTTCCACCTAAATTAGGCGTGAAGAGTATGATCCTTCGGGCCGTGGATCCCTGAAAACAAACGTCGATTGTGCTCCGGAAAGCAGTTTACTTACGCGCTATCTCTTGTCCAATGAAGAAAGGGAACATTTACGACTGCGGCCGCAACAACATATATATTCGCTCCTGAGCCACTCAGATATGGTCGATTAAATCTTAACCGGGCCTCAACTAAATATTATCCCTCACTACTGCATCGTAAGACGTAAGCGAGGCATTTCCACTCAAATTGCTATCAAATCATTCAGATGGAAGTAGACAACTTATTGAGAGCAAGTTTCATTAGAGAAGTGAAGTACCCCGAATGGCTAGCGAACGTGGTGATAGTTCCAAAGAAAGGAGGAAAGTGGTGAGAATGTGTAGATTACACTGACCTCAATGAAACATGCCCAAAAGATAGCTTCCCCTTGCCATGTATAGACCAAATTGTTGATGCCACAGTCATGCAAGGAATACTGTCGTTTATGGACGCTTTCTCTAGGTATAATCAGATTCCTATGCACCAACCTGACATAGAGAAAACGGCCTTCATTACACCTCACAGGTTATACTGTTACAAGGTGATGCCTTTTGGCTTGAAAAATGACGGGGCAACTTATCAGAGATTGGTGATTAAGATTTTCCGACCACTGTTAGGTGAAACCATGGAGGTTTATATCGATGATATGCTTGTGAAATCCAAAGAATGCTTCGACCACACCAAGCATCTACAAGAAGCCTTGATATTAAGTGGCTACAACATGGAACAACTCTTAGCCTGTGCGCTGAGGAGTCGCTCTGAAAGCAAGTTTTTAGGCTTTATGGTGACCCAAAGAGGGATAGAGCCCAATCCTATTCAACTTAAAGCTATAATGGACTCTCAGGCTCCTACCTCTAGGAAAGGAGTACAGTAACTGACTGGCCGGCTGACAGCTCTCTAGCGGTTCATATCCCGCTTCACAAACCGATTAAAACCATTTTCTTATCACTCTAAGGAAAGCCAAAAGGGCCGGTTGGAATGAGGAATGCGACCAAGCTTTCGTGGTGATCAAACAATATCTTACACAACCAAATTTCAAGCAATTTAGGTAAACGATACACTCTATATCTTTACCCGGGCATGTTAGAAGCCTCGAGCACGCTATAGCCTTTAGTTCAAATAAGACGAAACCGAAAGCAGACCAATATTCTCGTAGCAAATCTTTTGTCTGCGAAACTCCGTATACCTGCCTCGAACAAGCAAAGACTGCCCTCCTTATGAGCAGCCATATTTCTGGCCTTACTCTCTGAGCACACACCCTATTGTCGGTCAATTGACCTCCCTTTGCGGGCTAATTCATACACAAGCTTTACCTATCAGGAAGGATGGCTCTATGGGCAATTGAACTAAGTGAATTCGGTATTTAGTATAAATCTCGCTTGACATTGAAGGGACATATATTTACATATTTTTTAGTATAACTACCCCAACCAGATGTAGACTAGGGTGACGCTGGCTGGTGGATCCTTAATGTGGACTACACTTCTCGCCAAACGGGAGCTGGAGTCAGCTTGCATCTTAAAGCCTTAATTGGGGAAAGGATAGAACAGGCCATACAGCTAGACTTCCCCGCATCTAATAATGAGACTAAATATGAAGCAATCCTAGCCGGAATCGACATTGCAAAGTCTGTATCCTCAGAAAAAAATCATCATACGCAGTGACTCTCAAATGGTAGTGGGACAAGTAACCGGAGAATACGAAATGCAAGACCAACGCATGGTCAAGTATTCAAGTTTGGTCAAGCAACAACTGGAGAGTTTTGCAGCTTGGAAGCTTGAGCATATCTCGAGGGATTCAAATGAAAAGGCGGATGCACTGGCAGCAAAGCTGCATCCCTCCCAATAAAAGAAACATATTCCTCTATGTTTATTTCCAACCGATATCATCAATCACTACCAACCAGCAAATCGAAATGGGATGAAGCCTGATCTTTCGATGACTCCACAAGGTGCTATTTAAGTTCGTGGAGAATCACGGACAATAGACCTAAGCCCACAAGATTCAGGTTCAAGCGGCTAGATCTCCCTTGTGAATGGACAATTATATAAACGGGTTCTAGACGAGCCAAGCTTTCAAGTGTGTCTCACCTACCAACAGGCGGAGGTATCGGGCAAAACTCCATGAAGGAATATGCGGAAACCATCCAAGCGGCAGAACTTTGGCTCATAGGGCCCATATGCAAGGTTATTATTGGCTAACCATGAGAGCAGATGCAGCTGCCTATGTCAGAAAGTACGACCTTTGCCAATGACAAGCCCCTATCTCAAGGGTGCAGGCACAAGATCTAACCACCATTATGAGCCCCTGGCCCTTTGCTAAGTGGGGAATTGATATAGTTAGACCACTACCTACTGCCCCAGCTCAAAAGAAGTTATTATTGGTTGCCACTGACTATTTTAGCAAGTGGATAGAAGCTGAAGCCTTCACCTCCATCAAAGACAAGGATACCAGTCCAATCTCTTGTGGGAGAAGGTCAGTGCCTAAGTTAGTACCTCGCCGATCATAACTCGACAATGGGCCATAGCTCGATAAATAGGCATACGTAAATTTCGCCATGAGTTGAAAATCAGAAAGAACTGTACTCAACCCCGCGTACCCACTGCAGAGCAATGGCTAAGAGGAGGCATCCAACAAAACTCTCTTGACGACTTTGAAAACGTGGTACATCTCTACAAGGGAAAGGGGTAGAAGAGCTACTCATAATTCTTGGGTCTATATTCAACCGCTACAACCGGAAGCCAACTGAATGTCGTTCTTTCACCCTAACCTATAGGATGAAGGCCATAATTCTTACAGAAATTGGAATGCTCATGCTTCTAACAAAAATCCCTGAGAAGGCTAATATTGAAGCCATTACTAAAGACTTAGATATGGCAGACGAACTTCGTGAAACTACGGTTGTACATATGGCATCGTACCAAGCAAAGAATAACAAACCTATACAATAGGAGTGTAAGACAACGTGCATTTCGAGTTGGAGATCTAGTCTTAAGAATGGTCTTTGAAAACACAGCTGACCCAATAGCCGACAAGTTCCAATAGAATTAGGAAGGGCCATACATAATAGTTAAAGTAGGGGCATCCGCATCGCATACGATTAGGATAAATCGAAGGATCGCAAGGCTCGTAGATGTGGAATGCTATGCATCTTAAGAGGTATTATCAATAAAAAATTTCTTTAAAGGTATTATCAATTACATTTCCTTTAAAGTATTTTCTTTTAATCTTGGAATAGTCCTCATGTCAAAGACCAGATGTAGCTTCTAGCCTTTTGGCACTTTTAAAAGACCATATGTGGCTTCTAGCTTGCTGACACTTTCAAAAGACTAGAAGTGGCTCATAGGCTGCTGGCACTTTCAAAAGACTAGAAGTGACTCATAGTCTGCTAGCACTTTCAAAAGAACAGAGGTGGCTTATAACCTGCTAGCACTTTCAAAAGACCAGATGTGACTCATAGTCTGTTGACACTTTCAAAAGGCCAGACTTGGCTCCTAGCCTACTGGCACATGCCTAAGTGCAGCAATGGCTCTTAGCCTGTTGGTTAGAGCCAAGGCCCAAAAATGGTGCCTTGCCTGCGAGCACATGTGCAAACCCTAGCAGCTTAGCCCTTAAAAAACTTAACATTGATATCCTTAAAGCAACTATCCTAGTCAACATTCGTGAAAGAGAGTTGTTAGATAAAAGGAATCACAAGATGGGTAAACCAAAATCGCATTTCATAAATACTGGTCATTTAAAATACAAAGCTCAAGTGTACTAAACGGGGCCGACATGAAAAAAGGGAGAGAGGAGAACTTAAGATATTCCAAAGAAAGTCCTCAACCGTGAGCACCTCTCGGTTCCTTTGCCTCTCGCCATTTCTGCCCACGCCCATTGTCAGGGTTTCGCAGGGTGCTCAAGCTAAGGGCACTTGGGGTTCGTGAAAAACTTAGGAGGAAACGGGTTGGAGGAGTCGGGCATATCATCTAGAACCTATGGTTGGTCTCTACAAATGTTGTGTTTAAACACACAACACCTGTAATCGTAGGTAAAGATCAGCTCCAAGGCCTTTTGGTAGTCCTCATCCATGGTCTCCTTGTCCTCACTCACTTAAGAGTGGAGAAAAGACACTTCATCCTTAACCACCCCGATCTCCAATAGAAGTGAAGTTCTTTCAACTCCGTGCAGTGCGCTCCCACTTTGCGCTAAATCTCCGCACTGCTGGGCATCTTGAACCCCAGCCGCTTGTCCTCTCACACCTTCACATCACCCGCCCTCGATCGCGAATCAAGTGCGTTACGCTCTTCTTCGCTTCATCCCCTTCCTTCTCTACACTCGCAAATTTCACTACACCCGCCTAGCCTCCCGCCTCTCCCACGTTGGGAGCCTAGCTTCGCTCGACCAAGGCCGCTCTAAGGCCCGAGCTTGGAACGGCCGACCGAGCATACCCGCAGCTTCCCAGATCCCCCAAATTCTATGGTGACCCAAGCAGGCCGGCGCCTATGTTCGACAATGATAAATTTCACTAAAAAGAGAAGTGTTAGAAGGGAATCACAACATAAAACCCATGCTCAAACATTAGAAGTCTAGCTATACCAGCTCAATCGTCTCATCAAAGTTGTGGTTGCGAATAAACATCCCGTCCTCAGCCACATGATGGTAGGATTTCTCATCCATGTAGCCGGGGAAGGGGATGAAATACTCCTCAAAGACGAGCCGCCACCCCAAGATTAGAGGATATCGGGGGTAGATTGCAGATATGTGCGCTAGAAGAGTCCCTCTGGCTGGCGGGTTCCACGTCAATGATTAATCGACCTTCATCCGACTAGAGCTCGTGTCCACCAAGGATAACCCTACTCAATCCCACTTAACATAATGAATCGAGCATCACCGGTCCACAATTTCAGCGCCTACGAGCGTTTGGGAATCGTGAGTCCGACCGCTGGTTTAGCCTGTAGTATGACCAAATGTATTGTCTTTGCAAACAACCTCACTTATAGCTTGATTAGCATTGGGAGGTCCTCCAATTGGAACCCTATCCTCTAGCGATGCACAAGCCTTCTGGCTGGCCCCAAAGCAGACCTTCCAATGCTGGTAGAAAGTATCAGCGTCAGCCCGAGAGTCCACAAGAATAACCGACTCCGGCCTTTGGGTTTCATCATTTGGACCATATAGTTTTGGGCGCTTTCCGCCTGATGCTTTCGAGCTGGGGGTAGTTTCCCCTTTAGCGCTCATAGCCCGCTTGCACATCCGTGCGGAAAATCCAGCGGCGAGGCTAGACATATTGTCCTCCCTCTCCTCGGCCAGCTCACTAGAGATTGGATCCACCAAATCCACAAAGCCATTTAATCCCGCGCGACAACCTTAATCTATCTAACCTTCTTTGCCTTCTTTCTCTTCTTCTTCTCCGTAGCCTGGGGTGTAGGCTTCGAACTAACAAGGGCTCCTTGAGCGGTCTCGGCTTGAGGCTCTTAACCTATCCCCGCAGAAGAGCTGTTCTGATCGACGCCAAAAGGTCAATACGAACTAAATGCTCTCCCCTAACTAGCTTTGTCAGTAACCCCAAGTGTGGGATGATGCGGGACCATGTGGGTGGAGTACCGTCTTAATTCCTGTGTTCTTTCACACGCATAAGAGGAGCTCATGGTTGCGCTCCTCCTCAGTGATCTCCAGAAGTTGTCTGATGTGCTCCAGACTGGTCTTCTCCACCTAGCTCACCAGCCAGCCTTGCCTATGCCTACCTATAAGAATTTCAAAAAAACAAGGGCATGTCAAAACACACAAGAATTTCATAAAATAAGGGCATTTCAAAACACATATGACCTAGGGGAGTACAAGTCTCACCAAGCTGAAACAAACCTATGAACGAGAGAGACTGGTTCAGATAAAAGGGAAGCCCTAAAGAGCCCGACATCTCGTACCATAGACCTTTAACCAAAACAATCCCTTTCGCTCAATCTGGGAGTTCTAAGCCTGGGCTATTAAATCTCCAAATGAGACTGTGAAGGCAGATGGATAGTGGCCTCCAATCTCGAGCTTCAAGTGTATTAAATAACAATCTTACCAAATAAATATCCAACTGGTAGAGAGAGTTTATGTAACACCCCGAAATATACCCTAAAGCCAGATTACGTTAGGTATAATAAAAGTAAAGTATAGTTTACCTAATAAAATAAAGTTAAGCCGAACTTTGAAATTAATGATAAAAAGTTAAGGATAAATTAATAATTTACTAACTATGACCCAAGGGTCATAATTTAATAAGTTCATATGCCAAAGTAGGATTTGATAAATTTAATAGAGAATAAAAATGCAGAATGGGTGACCAAAGAGTAATAAAAGAAAGATATTAGAATAAAATATGAAGAAAATTTGCAAGAGACAAGTGGTTCGAAGGAAAGAGGGATAAGTTTCCCTCCTTGAAAGTAAAATAAAAGGGATAAGATCAAATGCGATAAGACAAAATCTCATTTCAGCCTCGTGGCAGAAGAGAGAGCAAAAAAGGATAAGAGAGAAGAGAAGAGAAAGGAAGAAGAAGAAATAAGAAGAAGAAGAGAAAAGAGCAAGAAGAAAGTTAGTGGGAAAGGAAAAGAGAAGATCACGTGTATGGAAACTACTAAATTTGAGTATGGATACATGTCTTGGGTTGTATAGAACCATGAGTATTATATAATTGAGTATGGTTTTATGGAAACTACGGGAGTAATGGAAGTCTAGTTTCGTCTAGAAAGTTTAGATACATGGTTTAGAACCCTCTATCTCGTGTATGGTTTGGGTTTGGAAACTCCCAACCTCATTTCTGGTTAGGTTTGAGTTGAGAAGAGTTCTAAGGCTCCTATAGGTGTGTTTTGGGAAGGGTCTAGTTGCAAGTTGACCAAGAAATTTCCCTATTTTGATCATACTCAGTAACCGGACCTTAGAACGTGTTTTTAGGTCATAAATAAAGGGAATTTGGCAGTAAGTCCTTCTAGTAAATTGTACCCACATCAATGAACTTGATGTTAGGCTTTTGAATTTCTCGATTTAGACCTCTGTAGACCAAGTTATGGTCCTTTACCGAGGTTGGTGCAAATGGATTCGTCGGGCCGGGCCTACGCCTTCGGCCACCTAAATGGGACCTTAGAGTTGATTTTTGGGTAAGAAATAAAGGGAATTTGGAAGTGAGTCCTTATGGGAAATTGTATCCACATCAATGAACTTGATGTTAGGCTTTGAATCTCCAATTCACTCCACTGTGCTTACGATATTTTTACTCCAACGCCAAAACGGCCGCAGGTCCCATAGAGGTCATGCAACACAGAGGTCAAGACTATGTAGCGTATATCACAGACCTCATAAAGAAGGTCAACAGACCATGCAACAGCACCACACTCCACGCAGCGAGTCAGTAGAGGGGCTCACCAGACCCTCATGCACATACCAGGAGGTCAGCAGACCCAGGTAATAGAGGGCTCAGACCTTATGCAAATAGAGGCCACAGACTCATCCATAGAGATCGCACCGTCCTGTAGAGCCTACCATCCGGCTCAAAGCCAGCCTGTCGATTTGACTACGTATGACCTCCTCCAACCCCCAGTGTCATAACTCTTCATCCGGAATCCATTTGGTGTTCTTGGACTCCTATGGAGTTCATTGAGTCAAGAATACTGATATGCCCAGAGGAGGATATTAGGTAGTCAGACTGAGGTGTTAGACTTGAGCTCCTCACCGGAGGCCTTCTGTGGGCCAGCCTCATCCATTCAGATTTGACTACGTTTGGACTCCAACTCGAATATCATAACCTCTTCAACCGAACTCCGCCATGTTCTGGACTCCATAAACCCACGAGTCAAGAATACATTGATATGCCTGAGGAGAATATTAGGTGTCAGACCGAGGTGTTAGACTGAGCTCACCCGAGGTCGGCCCAGTCCCATCGGGGTGATTTGACTACGATGGACTCTAACCCTCACAGTTTATAACTCCTCTCTGGTCCCGAACTCCGATTCAAATAGACTCATGGAAGCCCATTGAGTAAAGAATCCATTGATATGCCTAAGGAGAATATTAGGTGTCAGACCGAGGTGTTAGACCGAGATTACCGAGGGTCAAAGAATTCGCCGGCCCAGCCTCACTCTAAGGTGTGACTACGTGTGACCTCTAACTTCGGAAGGCCATAACTCCTTCGTCCGAACTCCGTTTTGGGTGTTCTTGGACTCTATGGAAAGCCCATTGAGTCAATAATCCATTCATATGCCTGAGGAGGCTAGTAGATGTCAGACCGAGGTGTTAGACCTAGTTTACTGAAAATGAATTGTTTTACCAAGTGTACTAATCTCTTGGTTAAAGATAAATTGGGATACATGGTAAGAAAGGATATAGATATGAACAAGAAATAACAATATAAGTAGATTTGATATGGGTAAAGTCAATTAGAATACATGATAAGAAAAGAGATAGATATGAACAAGAAATAGCAACATAAGTAGATTTGATATGGGTAAAGTCAATTAGAATACATGATAAGAAAAAAGATAGATATGAACAAGAAATAGCAACATAAGTAGATTTGATATGAAAAGGAATATATAAAGAAAAGAATAAAATGATAAGCTCGTGAGAACACGCAATTGTATGACCGTTAAGACCGAATATTGAATGACAAGATATATATGATCGTTATTTCAAAGACTTCGCAAGGCACTACGCCTTTATCACGTAAGTGTGCATGTACATATGATCGTTGCTTGGGCACGCATATTACGACCGCTGCTTCAGCACTTCGCTAGTGTTTCGACACTTCTATTGCGGGCAGCACGTCTGTTGCTCCGCACCAGACTATACTCGGCATATATCAGACTTCAGCCCTCGTTCCTTCTTATCCTATCTGCAAGCGAATGTTTATACGTGTGTATCCTGAATAAGCAAAGTATAGGCAAATAGTTTGGCATGAAGGAATCTAAGGGTATCAAAGTAGAAGTTCATGTTCGAACTCCTATGGCATAAGACAGTCTGATAGTGCCACAAGAAAACGCATAAGTATATAAATGTATAAGTATATGTCATAAGATATGATAGACTAATAAAGTACATGAAGATATAAGTTAATAAGATATAAGATGTTACTAAGAATGAGTACATGTACACGAATGATAAGCATATATGAATATAAGAATGAGTAAATGCATGCATGATAAAAATATAGGAATATATGTATTATAGAGAAATATGAGAACCATAATATGAAGCTACATATATGAGAACAAATACAGACAAAGTAATGATGTGATAGAGCGATACAATCATGATAACAATAGTTATCTTACGCTATGAGATATGTACAAAAATGAGATAAAATGGATTGTCCGCTAACTCGGGTAGAGGTATAGATAGCATGCCCATGTGTGGAATATACATGGTCGCAAAGATACGCATACAAATATCGAGGCCCCGCTTCGTCGATGACATGTGATCCGCTTTTGATCACGCCCGAAAGGCACACAACGCCTTCGGGCTCCTCATGGACCACTCGCTTCATACAAAGGGAGTATAGCGCCTCGCACTTCATGACCACACTGCCACGTGAGTATAGCGCCTTCGGCCCTCATGGTTTCCTTTATCCACTTCTAAGGTCACAGTACGAAATATAAAAACAAACGAAATGTGATACTATACGACACGACATGAGAAGTATATCAATGCTTATGCGATGACAAGATGACAAGCATGGTTGTTATTAAGAAGCAAAGTGTCAATGACACGAAAAAGTATATGAACAAGTACAGTACATGAAAGAGAAAGTAATATGAAAAGTATAACAGGAAAACAATATATGAAAATAGTATATGAAACAGCATACGAATACAAAGATATGAAATTAGTAATTACGACAGACATAATAACAAAGATATGCAAATAAAACATAACAAATGGTATATATAATCAAGGAAAGTCATATATGTATAAGAATATGACACGTTAATAAAATAGATATGTATATGAACTATTAGAAAGATAATAGATCAAATGATAAGCACTAGAATAAGAAATATATGATATGAATATATGATAGACATTCGAAATGAATAGAGGGAAACATGCTATGAACACATGATATGTTCTCATATGCTAGAACCACAGATAAGGAAGATGACAAAGCACAGAACACAAAGAAAAGTAGGATAGAATTATGTCAAAGACAGAGAAACATGTGACATGCACAAATGTAAAGATGATAAATAATAAAAAGTTACATGAACTTGTATAGATATATGAGTTCTGGTATGTATAAGCTTGTGCACTACAATTATTGGGTGGTCACATTCATGGCGTGTTCCCACTAAGCGTAGCTTAGTACGGGGGTGTCTGTAATCCGTAAAAAAGGTAATAAGGATAGAGGATGTGACATCCTACATCGCCAGAAAGCAGGCCCGTAGATAGGTGCTCACCGCATCGCTTCCGCGATCTCCGATGTTTTGTATTAGAAAAAAATGGCATGTATAAGTAAATGAGACTCAAAGATATGTGTATATATTTTACGGACACCACTGTGGTAGTTCTTTTGTAATGAAACATTTTTGTTATTACATAAATTGCTTCAGATAACCAATGCGTACAAGTTCAAATTTATGAGAAAGAACAGTCAATGAGTCATAACATATAGCCTCGCGCCTTATTCTCTAGCTCTGATCCTCCATTCTGCCTGGGATCGAGAAAGGGGGCTGACAGTTTAGCACACTGCAACCCATCAAAATCCGAAAGACATTCGGATGTATAAGTGCAGGACGTGCTATAATAAAATGAAGAAACTGCTTCACCAAAGAAGGGACAGGGAGGCAAAGTCCAGTAGCAAACTACTCCCGAGTAAAATAAACGGCGTTATTTGTCGCTCCTATTATTGAGGTAGTCGTGCCATTTGACACCTCAAATATGATGGTGACAGGAACCTGTCTGAAGGACCTCAAGTCCACTACAAACATAGCAGCGACTAGGTTGCTCATCGTGGGCGTTTCCCGGGGGATCCCTCTCTTACACCCAGCTTGACTAGTGGAAGCCTCTTCATAACCTCTCACCATTCTATATGCAAACAAACAGATAAAGAAGGATTAACCAAAAGACAAAAGAAATCCCCCTCTAGAGGTTTAACAACCCGCTAGCAACAAAACCTAAAAACTCCACCAGCGAACAATGTTTGCACCCTTAGGAAGAAACGAGAACCCTCTGACCCAAAAATACTCAACAAACAGAGCCACAAAAAACACAAAGAAGGAGATGCAAACTAGTTTTTAAAAAAAAACTCACCGGAAAGTTGAAAGTTGTGAAGGGATCTCCGACAATTCCTCTCAAAGAAAAGTTTACAAAAACACAAGAGAGAGGAATTTACAGTAGATAAAGGGCTTTGCGCAATCGTAAAAAGGGAAAGCCTCGAGGCCCAACCCCTATATATAGGAGCAAAACATCAACAGGCGCATTAAATGTGCTGTCAGGACATCATGTGCAGCAGACTTTATATCCATATGCACTTCACCTTACGACGCGTTCAATGTACGCATTAATTCTCCCAGTCCTTTCAACTTTCTACACTAAAGGTTCAGAAACACCGTATTTTCCCTGACTGAAAAAAGCACAAACCTTTAGTAAGGAAAAAATTGGGCATTGTGAGTATCATAATCTTTAAACCCGGTACTTGATGGGCCCAAGACCTGCTTGGCCCGCATTGTGAAATGGCGCAAGCCCACTTATTGTATTAAGACTAGAAGGGACTATCCAGATGGGAAAGTCTTGAAGCACGTATGAGAAAGTTGGGGTATCTTCCCATAGACTAGCTTCAGGGCGACCCGACTAGAGTCTTAGGTCCCTCAGTCGACCATCCTACCAAATATGGGGTGTCCGTTATGGATAAGTACACGAAAACGAAAAATATGCAAAAGAGATATTTATCAGCGGATTTCCCAGTTTCCAAATCCCTAATTTCTCGGAAGGTTAATCCTTAATATGAAGGAAAATGTTTTATCCCTAAAATTAAGAGATTTTATTCCTAAAATTGTACAAAGAGGAATTTAATCTACGCCCTATAAATCGAGGAGATCTCCATGAGGTTAAAGACGACCGTGCTAAAACTCTCCGCTTCTTCTTCTCCATCTTTACAACTTAATCATCAATATGGCGACATACCATTGTCGTATCGCTTTACAGTGTTCGCATTGCGCTACGATGCCCGTAGGTTCAGACGATCGTGGTACTTACGTCCTTCGGCCTCCATAATGCTTTGATCTTGTTCAACAATCAACAGTGTGGTGTAACCTATGGATCTTCGAAAAGTTTCACTATCGGGTGTTTTTCAATGATTGTCATAGTCTTCTCTTGTCTTCCTTATTGACTGTGACAGTCGGGCACTTCGGGTCCTGATCTTCTTCTAAATGATCCTCTTCTTCCTTATCCTCCAAGAACCAGCCTTCTGCTCCCTCCTCTCCATGGGGGACCAGGCTGTTGATTAAGTCTTCCAACGACTAGGAGGATTAAGTCCTCCTGTTAGTGGCCTATTTTTATAGCCCATTAATTCCATGTCAGGGAGTGGAATAAGTGGTAAGATCCACTCTCTAATAACGGTTGTATAGGGTGATGACTCCCTATATATGTGGTGACTTATTTGACGGGTCCTTAGTTACCATATTCGAGAAATTCATCCAGCACCATCAGGAGAAAGAGTTTCTAGGTGCTAAAAGATCCTTCAAATTCTATGTTTGAATTTAACAATAATGGTTGGAGGTACAATCAATTAGCTTCCGTAGTTAATATAATTTATCTGTTCTTGTTTAGATATTCTAAATATAACACGACCCCCTAAAAGTTTCTCTTTGAATGACAACGCATCCATTCCATCATTGAGCATTTCCACTTCCGGTAAGGGATAATCATCTTGGTCTTCTCTTGCTCCCACTCTCTTGTTATTTATTTGAAGGATGTCATCTTCCTCTTCGGAGCGTGCATGGAAAAAATCTCGAGGACTCATATAAAATAAATTTTTTAACTCAAAAAAACTTTTTATTGTTTTTAAGGTAAACAATGTTTTTAAATAGATTATTTATAACTAATTTGCAACATTTTTAGATGATTTTGATCAATAATTTTTTTTTGAAGGTTCAATAACTGAAAATATGAAAACATTTTTTTATTTTAAAATTAATTAAATAGCATAAGAACTAAAACTTTGAAATAATTGTAAAGAAAAGAAAAATTACATTATAATGGACAAATTTCAAAAGCATTTTCATGAATCGAGCTTAAGACTACTAGTTAAGATATGGAAGACCCAATGAACAAAATATTGGTAATTACGGATATATCGGTACTTGGATTTTACGGAAATATCATAAATATCGGAAAATATCGGTGGATATTTTGACAAAAATATCGGTAATGCAAAAATTAACAAAAATACTTTGAAATTCATGGAAATACTTTGTTGAATTATAAAATGCATAACAGCAAATATACACTTGTTGAAGATGATATTCATTATAATTTATCGGTAAATTACATCACAATAACTATTTAAAACCAAACGTAAGACCGATGTACTCAATTACATTATTCACTAAGGATCCCATCTGGATAGAGTACAATATTCATACCAAGACATGGTGTTGCAATAATATCGATTGTAACTTCGAACATGTCACGATAAATCTGTTGACTCCACCACAACCTCTCCGTGATAGAAATTCGTACTCACCCACACGCTTGTTTGAAATCCTTCGCATTTGATTCTTTAATTCGGAATTAAGATACGCGATCGCTTATGATAGTTAACCATTCCATATTCTTCACCAATAACTCAAGGATGAAGAAGGCTGACCATAACTCATTGTATAAGAGGAAATATGTTGCCCTCATTCGATGAATCATTGAATCGAAGTTCCAATACTCATGGACTCAAAATCGGGCCGAAAATGAATCCCTCACGTATGGTGTCATCCTTCGCCGTTTTCCTATATGGCTTCCCAATGGCTTCACACTGATCGCTCCAGAATCTGCACCATCTTGTGTAGCATGTGTGAAATCTTCTTCACCGGTGAATGGGCTCAATGGATATTGACTTTGTCGTGGATCTGCAATATCCCCACCATCATTTCCAATATCACTACCATCATTAGTCCCCTCTCTGCTTGAGCCATCATATCTTGTGAAGAGAAGGCCAAAGAAACTTGGTCTACTACTATGTCTCAACACTTGAATCAAGAGGGTCAAGAAGTAACAAAGGTTGAAATGAGTCCTCGTGGTTCGACCAAACTTTCACTACGGAACTTTCCCGCATAAAACCCGCTCAACATCAACACTGCTTTCTCGAATAACATATAAAGAATTGCGGATCGATTTACCTTCATCATCTAAATGGAGAGGTCTAACCCATTGAAATAGTCGATTCTCGTCTTCTTCACCAAACTTAATAAATTTCAAGTAAATCGAGAAAATTATTTCAACTTTATCTACCTCTACCTATATCACTGATCTTTAGCCTTCGTTTGTAATAACAAAACCAATTGTTGGGGAAAGCCTAGGATAAGTAAGCTCATTTTTGTTTGGTATGAATTAGAGCAAATGTGCTCAATTTATTTCTACAGTTGAAGATGATGCGCTTTTGTAAATAACTTTCGCGCCAAAGTCCTTAATGTCGAGCGTGATTTCCATACAAACCACCATTCAGCTTGCAATAAAAATTACTTATATTCAATATATAATAATAAGGTTTAGCAGTAAAATTTACTTATAATGAGAATTAACATCACCAGAACCATTTTTGACTTGACGCTTATTGTCGCTCGACCACCAAATCCTTTTTTGCATTACGAACAAGATAAGCCGTGGAATTCACAATGTCATAATTTAATATAAAAATCAATTGAGCTAAATTGAATCAATTAATTAGAATTAGAAACTCAATAATTTAATTTACTTCAAAATTACAGTGCCTTCTCAAGATTAGGATTCAATTTAGAAAAACTTCACTTAACAACTTGAAGTAGCTCAGGGTTACAACCAACTCCAGGTCTATATTGAAATTTTGGATTTAGATAGTATGTTGCAATAGTTATTGAAAATTAGTATGCGATAATAATATAAACATAATATTATTAAATGTGAATATCGGCGAAGAGGATAGTGATTAGTTACCTGTTGCATGAAGAGGATGCTTAAGGGTTCTATCCCAACGACCAAGGATGAGACAAGCTCACCTAATTTTGCATTTTTAGTCGATCTAAATTTGCTCTCTCATCAACCGAATCAACTCGCAGACAAATGGTATGGTTGGGCCGATTTGAATCAACAATGCAGCACCCGTATAGTGCCTCATAGATGAACACTAGCTTCCTCCACCTTCTCCCAATATACATGATCAAACATGAGCCTCAACCTCACGCCCAACTTCTGGCCCAGCTAAGTTCATGAGATGCCCATTCATTACTAATAAAGATTTTCTTCAAATCAATCCATCTTTTTCGTAAGACCGCTTTCACTAATATTGCTGCAGAAATCTGCTCCGTGACGCACGATATCTCCACCATAGACCTGTCGCATTTTTGCAAGTAACCAACCATGATTGTAAAATGAAGTTGGCTATCTTTCAACCATTCCCGATCAACTCCAGCAACACTATCCCTTTACCAATGTCTTCAAACATTAAATCAATGCGCAAAGGTGCTACACATGGAGTCCAATACAGATTGTATTTCTTCATCAACAACTTCCCGCTTCACAAATGCCGATCCATTATCTAAGCACTATGACGACATTTGCTTCTCCAACTTCCTTGATAACGTCCTTCAACAAACCATATATGTATTTGTTGTCTTTAATTTTATCTGACGCATCAACAGATTTGAGGAAAATTGTGCTTCCTTTTGAATAAACCATGAAATTAATAATGCTCAATTTAGTTGGCTCGGTCCATCCATCGCACATAATTGTACATCCATATTGCCTCATATTTCCTCAGATCGACATAATCTTCCATGTCTTTATACTCCATTTCCAAGTACTTGCTTTTGATTTCATATAGAGATGGTGGTTAGATGCCCATCCCTACATATAATAATTAAAGGAAAATTGGTTAGTGGTTAGAAATTTGTAATAATAATTTAAGACAATAATGTCACTATTAAAACATATTAAACAATTAGACAAACCCGCTTGTTGTATACCAAAAATCATGTTCTTAAATAGTGAACCGCTTTGGAGGTGGAACACTTTCATATATGAAACCTCAATTAATCGCCCATTGTTTTCGACAACTTAATATTAGATTTTTTACTACGTAGTCAAGACTTGTATAATGATGGTAATCAAGGTGATGGATCCGTGATGCCAACACTGTGATCTTGTGATACGCCTCATTGATCACCTGGTTGTGAAGATCACTTATCAGTAATTATGCAAAATAACAAATTCAATTCTACATTATATATTACACTCATGAAAAAATGAATTAGGTATAAGATTTACCAAATTTTTTTTTTTTTCTCTCATAAATCCCGCAACCCTGCATCGATTCCATTCACTAGCTGATGGCACATACGCTTTCTCGACATTCATCTCGCTTCATCGGGTGCATGTTAGATCTGACATACACATCCTCATCACCTCCTCCTCCTCCTCATCATCTGAGAGTGATGTTCCTCCCATTGAAACGTAATCCACCAAATTTCTTCCATATCACCGCGCTACACTCTTATGTTCTAAAAGCGCTTCATTTCTCGCTTTCATTTTCGGGCCATTACCTGACACTTCTTAGTATTTTGAATAAAGTAGATCCACACATAATAAACTGCTTCAAAGATTCACCACTTTTATGCTTAAACCACAACACCAGAATTGTTCTCACTACACCTATTCAAGGTGCATACCTAGTGACTCTGCCCACACTTCCACTAGCCATCCCATGTTCACATGTGATTTTATTGAAAATGAAATTTGAATCAATGTCTAAAATATAATTAATTAACTACAAATTATACATATTAGTAATATTAAGAACTAAAATAATATCATTAAGATATTCAAGAAGTTATCTAAATTTCTAAGAATATTTAAATTATAAACATTAAATATGTCTAAGATCTAAGTTTCAAAACACAGATAACAAATTTAATGTAAGTGATATGTTTCAAATTAATAAAATGATTATAGTTGTTTAATGCTAGGATGTGTAATTATCTTCTTAAAACTAAGATACATTAAAAATAAAATATACATAAGTAATATGTTTCAAACTTAATATAATATAGTTAATTAATAACTAAAAATTAATTAACTAATATGTTTTAATTAAAATAACTATTAACTAAATAACTAATATAATTAATTAACTAAAATTATATTATCAAATTAAACTATAATAAAATTATAGTATAAAATATTTATTATAAACTACTAACACCAAAATAAATTAAGATACATTAAAAATAAAATATGCATAAGTAATATGTTTCAAATTTCTAATATAATATAATTAATTAATAACTAAAAATTAATTAATTAATATGTTTTACTAAAATAAGATTATAGTAAATAACTAATATAATTGATTATTCAAAATTATATTAGTTAGTAATATTATTAATTAACTAAAATTATATTAGTTAGTAATATGTTTATTAACTAAAATAATATTACTTATATTTAAGTAAAGATTTAAATTTATAACATTACATACTATACTCAAGTTTGAAACATTATGTAAATAAAATAACTAATATAATTAAAATAACTATTAACTAAATAACTAATATAATTAATTAACCAAAATTATATTATCAAATTAAACTATAATAAAACTATAGTATAAAATATTTATTATTGATAAAGTGGTTTGAAAATAAAGCATGTGCCCACTCGCCAGTCCAATTAAGAGGTGTTCACGAAACACCCAAGCCGGGCGCCAACCCAAAACTGCCGACCGCTTCGCCCCAGCGCCGATAACACGGTAATCGAAAGGCCCACATTCCCGCAAATCAAACTAAATATCGCCACAAGGCAGATAACCCCAATAATATCTTATCCTCAGAATCCAATCCAAATCTCACTAAGAAAGAATGTGATAATTCACGATAAACAATTTATCCTGAAGATCAAACCGGATCTCACCAATAAGGGAGAAGAATAATTCTCAATAAACCTTCAATATCCCTTACTAAATCTGATACCGATAAAGGCAGAAAATATCTCATCCACTGGGAAATAGTCCTTATTACCATCCAATTGGGAAAACATACGCTATATATATCAAGCCACCCCCTCGGTGAAAGGTACGCAAAATTATTCGCCTCCTCTGCGCCCATCTTTCTTGGGAGGAACTGACTTAAAGATCTGAGCCTAGCCACGCAGCTAAGCCCCGCCGACCCTCTTTCTTTCTCGTTTTTGCATAGTGGGCCCCGACACAGCCAGCGGACCGTCCAAAGGATTGCCTGCATCCGCCCAACGATTCCAACTCGCCCACCCCAACCGGTGAAAGGTATCATCATTGGCGCTGCCAGGGAACGATAGCTCTTTACAAATAAGACCGATCTCTCGCCATCGATGGTATCAACTCTGAAAACGAAAGGTGAGCAACGCCTAATCTCCAAGGATGCAGACCAGCCGCGATCGAGACAACCGACCCCGGCACGTTGGCGACGCAGCCAACACGCGTGACAGCGTGGAGCCCTCCCGCTCACCAACCAACGCTTGATAGAGAATTGGGAAAGCAACTCACAGTAAATGCAATGATCACGGGGGGCACGACAAACTCAAGAAGGTCACAATGTCGCCCGTCACGAAGGACAACCACACCCCTAAGACTTTAGGTGTCAAACGTATGAATCTAGCCGAGCCGGGCACGAACTACCCCTAACTGGAGGAGGCAACGGCAACACTCTGGGCATGTTGGAAACGATTTAACTACGACCCTCAAAGAAGGGGTAGGAGCGACATGGGAACAGAGGTTCAAGAACCTCCAGCAAGAACTCAACCGCGTGAAGGAAGTTATAAAGGGACGAGCTCTTGACTCTATGGACACCCTGGTGCAACAAACTGAGTCACCGTTCACGCCGAGGTGCTCCACTTCCCTCTCCCAGCAAAGTTCAAAATGCCGCAAGTGGAAGGCGACAAGCAAGCCGTAGACCTGGCCGATCATCTCAACACTTACACAATCAAATCGGTTTCGCTACTTTGATCAAGACCTCGCATCGATGCAGAGCCTCGCTTAATCACGTTAAGTGCCCACCGCTCGGGCTTAATGTGCTTCGCCCCTCATCCATCTCCTCATTTAGAGAGTTATCTATCAGCGCTTTTGCCTCCACTTCATCGGAGCCTAAACATGCCAGAAACCAAGCACATCTCGTCGACCATCAAGCAGAGCTCGCAAGAAAGCCTGAGGTCTTATGTCCAAAGGTTTAATGCCGAAGCCCCGGTTGCAGATATACCCGATGAGAAGTTCGCTATCACTGCATTCATTGCTGGACTAGGAGTGCAATCAAAGGATTTGATGTTCTCCATCTCAAAGAATCCTCAGGCGAGCATGACCAAGGTGCTCGCTAAAGCGGAGAAATACATTAATGGCGAAGAAGCCCTCATATCCAAAAAATGAAGCTCTTCAACCCATAAAGATAAAAGCGGACCGACAAGCGGCGAGGACGAAGCCCAAAGGGACAACAAGACCGGGAGAGGTCCCCAAAGAAAGATCTGAGAGCGTCTCGAAAAGACGTAGTCTCGTAGATCGCCTAGGTCCACCTCACCTGAGCGCAACATTATTCACCTCGCTGCTTAATTCTCCGACGGCCGCAGCTTGTGTCTCAGGCTAGGTGCAACATGAAATAGCTTCCTTGTGGTATTGCCTCAGATGAAGTCGACTCACCAAAAGGAATAACACCAGGTACTGTGAGTTCCATAGGGACTATGGACATCGCACAGACGATTGCATACAACTCAAGAAAGAAATAGAATATTTAATTCGACGCGGGTATCTCCGCCACTTCATAGCATCCGGTTGTTAGGCCTGAGTCGCCTGGGCCATGCACATGTACCATAAGGCCCGCCAAGAGCTCAAAGAAATCTTCATTTTCAAGAGCTCAACTACTCAACTCGTGCCACGCAGTACCAAGAGTTAGTTCACTGTGCAATATAGTCTATGCGCCCATGTCAGATCAAGAGAATAGTTGAATACCAATCATCAAACAAATATGAAGTTCAAGATTACCACCGCATGATACTTATACGCCCGGCCACTGGGAGCTCACAAAGCAGCCGCCTGAAGGAGCTCCAACTACTCAACTCAGCTATGTACCAAGAGCCGGGGCCTCAACTCGCAATATAGCCCATAAGGCCTCGCGCCCCAAGAGGCCCGCTTGAAGAGCTCAATTATAGTCAGCTGCGTGCACCAAGAGTCGCCCAAACAGCAATATAGCCTATGGTGCTGGGCCGCCAGAGCCCAAAGAATAGCTTTGAAGAGCTTCAACTACTTCGTCGTGCCATGCAGCCTTAAGAGTCGGGCTTGAACTCAGCGCGAATTAAAAGGTTCGGGCTACCAAAAAGCCTAATCAAGCTACAGGTGAGCTTCACCGTGAGAGGCCTGGGCGCCACGGAGTCTAGCAGCCTGGCCATAGAGTCAACTACTCTACTTAGGCTACGCAGCCTTGGGCAGTCGGGGTCAACAGTGCTTAAATTCTTAAAAGGCTCAAATAAGAGCCCAACAAATAATTTCAAGAGTTCAACTACTGCCAGCCATGTGTACCTAAAAATCAAGCCTACCAGATTCACCACTGAGCCTCAAAGAACACGGTATTAAGAGCTCAATTGTTCAACTCAGCCGTGCAGCCAGAGCAAGTCTACCAAACGCTTAATACAGCCATACACCAAGAAGTCAACTACCATACGTAATGAAGAGCGCAAGTAGAAGCGAAAGTGGTGAGATAAAAAATGAATATTCATTAGGAAAAAAGCTACATATGTCCTGGGTCCCAAGCCCCACAAAAAAAAAAAAAAAAAAAAACAACCAAGCAAAGATATGTATGGAAGATCAGACATTAGAGGAAGGATAAGGGGAATGGGCCTCAGCACGGGTGTCTAGTTCTCCATAAAGGTTTGCGGAAAGGGACTCTTCGCCCCGCCGCTAGATGCGTCGTGGTTGAGGTTCAGTTCCCCGATAGGCGCTAGCAGCCTTCTTTCCGAAGGCAAGCCACCCGTAAGCCCATCGAGCAAAAGCCTCATTCCTCGGCTCGCTATAACTTCAAGCCCCTCCGAATGACCTGTAGTCTCTCGCTCTATGAAGATCCCCTCAACCCATGACACTCCTCGCCAAAGGCTCCATAAACTATTAATGGCCTTTAAGCTCACACATTCGCTTCAAGAGCGTTGCTTTGTTGTGCAACTCGCTCCTGTACTCAAGACGCAATCCTTCCCTAAATTTCGCAGCTTCGCTTCGAGACGTAAACAACTCCATCCCCGACCATCCTAAGTTCGGGATTTCAGTTAGACAGAGCCCGTCCGGCCTCCAAAGAAGTCATCTCAGACAACTTGCATCCCATCCCGAACCCATGAAGCTTGACCTCGGGGTCGCTCTGTCGCTTCTAGCCCTCTCTCTACTCCGCTGAGCCTTCCTCACGACAAGGCATACTCCCAAATCAAACTTAAGCTTCCACCGCTCCCTACTATATTCACACTCCTGGCCTCCCAAATTAGCCTGCCTGGGGAAGTAAGGGAAGCCACCTCGCCTTGTAAACTCGGCGTGCTTTGACACGGCCCTCGTTCGGGATTGGGCTCTCGCTAAACTCTTCAAATGAGAAGCAACCGCCTACACCTAATACAAAATCACACCCAACTCAAGTTAAAGTCGATGCGATAAGATACAGAACCTACGAGGCGCACCCGGGCGGATAGCTAAGGCTTCCCAACTGGGCAGTGGCACCCAACTATGTCCAATCTTCGAGACTGATCAGACCGCGCCGCGCAAGCTCAGCACTTCAGAGCTAAGCGAATCGCTCTTCCCCGCTTCAGCCCTTTCCCTTCAACTTTCCGCCTCAAGGAAGAAGCGCTTAACACTACATGGGATTCAAACAAGGATAGGTACACCTCCAACGGCTGTTCGCACTCTTCCCGAGGAGTTTTTCGCTTTGCGCAGCCGGAACTGGGTCGTAAACTCAGAGCATTGGGGTGGACCCCACCGGAGGTGCCAACACCGCCCCGATACTGAACGTAGAAGGGGGAAGAGGAAGACACCCCCACTCCCGGGAACCTTACCCCCAAGCCGCGGTCCTTCAACGGAGTCCTGGTTTTCCCGCTTTACCCGAGACTCGAGACAACGTCTCCACCCGAGCCAAAAGCTCTCCCTCGTGGGCTCTGGCAAGTATACGTCCACTGAGATACTCTATAGCAGAAGGAGGTGAGGGCCTCAAAGCAGCAGAGCCGGTAGACCTCAAGCTTGAAGGTCCAGGGATATCTGACCTGATCAACTCCGAGTAGGGGCGCGGGGAACACTTAGCCAACTCCTGCGCTATGACATTATCTTCGAAATAGTCTGGGTTTAACACCGAGACACGCTACAATGCATAACAATTAGAGATACCCCATGACTCACAAAGACTATACCAAAAACAAAGCAATACTCACGATTTTCTGTGTGTCCAGTAACTAACGCCTGTGCTGTCATCCTCACAAGAGGATCAGACTCCCACTGTGGCTAATCTAATATAACGCCTTCCAAAGCCTGGCGGAAGATGGAAGATCGGAATTACTGTGAGGAGCGCCGAACGCTGAAATATAAGCAAACCCTGCCGGATTCCTTCACGCTTAAAAAGATCATGAACAAAGCTTATACTGGGAACACTGAGGACCTCATTCCTAAAGAAATTCAATAACCCAAACTGCATTACCCCAACACCGCGAGTTGAGAAGGACAAAAGATATCAAGTGTTGTAAAACCCCTTTATAAAGGCAGAAAGCGAAGATCATTGTTTAAGGCTACCTAAAGAAGCACCATCTTAGAACTAGAACCACGTAAGATGTCAAACGTCAGGACTGCACTCCTGACACTGTGCTGAGGTCTCAGAACGCCGGCAGTGGCCCCGCATAAGGGCCCAACTTTGCTAGTCCCACAAAATGCCAAAGCATTCAGACTGGCTGGGACTTTAGATATTCGAGCCCCTGATACTTGATCTCGTCACTCTCCCCACCGTCTCCATGGTGCAAGGTCCCTGGCATCCGAAGATCAACTCCGACCGAGCGGTCAGAGGCGCCACCAATCCGCCCTGAACCGGCAGCAACCGAGGAGTCACCTCCAATGCGCAAAGAAGAAGAGCGACCTGGACCCATGGTGATAACAAGTAGTAATAAAAAAATTAGCCAATCTAGTCTTCTACAATAAATAGACATTCGAAAAGACACCGAAGGAGAAAGACACACCGTCCCAAGAATAAAAAGAAAAGAGAAGCTATTCAAGCAAGACGCCAAAAAGGGATTTTGGTAATACAAAGTTCGATTTAAATATTAAGAGAAAGGGAAGTCCGAACTCACTAAAAAACAAAGAAAAAGCTTTCGAATCAAGTAAACACAAGACGAACAGTCAGAGGATATTTACAGAAGAAACATAAATAAACTGAAAGAATTGGACGAAATGAGCGCGAAAACCGAAAAGTAATCATTATCACAAGACATATGACGACGAAAAAGCCCTAACTAATCCGGCCCCGAGCATACACGTGGAAATCATACCCAATACGAGAAGCGTTACAACTCTTACCCACGCACACCATACAAAAAGGCCGGCAAATCGACAGTGCTTAAAAACAGCGCCGCAGTCACTTCGCCAAGCACAATGAAGAGAGGTAAGCTTAATCGAACACCCAAGCTCTACGTCACTTCAAACGAAGGTCACCCACCCTAAAAGCGCCGATAACACGGTGACCGGGAAAGGCCCGCATCTCTCGCAAACCGACTAAATCTCGCCAATGCTTATACAGATAATCCCCAATGATATCCACCTCAGAATCCAACTAAATCTCATCGGCGTTAAAATATGATAATTCATTTAGATAAATGTCTTATCCTCATGTATCAACCGATCTCACCAATAAGGAGAAAGATAATTTTCACTAAACCTTCAATATCCCTTTACTAAATCCGATACCGATAATGCAAAATAATCCATCCAATGGAAAGAGTCTTTATTAATATCAAATTGGGAAAAACATACACTATATATACCAGGTCACCTCCTCGGTGAAAGGTACGTGAAAATCATTCGCCTCTAAGGCCTATATTTTATCTCAAAGAGGAATCGATTTTCAGCATCGAATGGCCACGAGCGTTTCACGACCCTCTTTTCTTTTCTTGCTTTTGGCAGAGTAGCTTCCTGACACAAACAATAATCGGTCCAATGACAGTTTCCAGATCTCGCTAACGACTCCCAACTCGTCCCGTACCTCAACCACGATTGAAAATGCATCATCAATTATAAACTACTTCAACACCAAAACAAACTAAGATACATTAAAAATAAAATATGCATGTAAGTAGTATAATATAATTAATTAACTAAAAAATTATATTAGTTAGTAATATAATTAATTAACTAAAATTATATCGCTTAGTATTATGTTGATGAACTAAAATATTATTTAGACATAAGTAAAAATATCTAAATTTCTAACATTACATAATTATAATTTTAATAGTAGGATGTATAATGTCTAAGTTTCAAACATTATATATATAATATAATTTATTACTATCAAATTAAACTAAAATAAAACTATAGTATACAAATATTTATTATAAACTATTTCAACACCAAAATAAAACTAAATAAAATATGCATAAAAACAAAATTAATGAACAAAAAAACATATCTTAATTCACAAAGATCTTCCAAAAAATTAGGATAAATAACAAAGAAAAAATAAATTGAAAGTAAAATGGAGGTTATATGTGGATGGATAGTTTGTAATGAAATCAGATGGGATTTGTGCAAGATTTATATAATTTCAGTCAAAATAAATGGCTGGATTGTCAAAAAACCGTTATGATTTATTCATAACCGTTGGATTTGATTTTGTTCAAATCTGACCGTTTGATCATTATATATCCATTATAAATCATTATGGACCGTTAGATCAAGTTTTAGATTTAAAATCAACAGTTGGATAAAAAATATAGCCGTTGGATTCTTTTAAAAACTCGGACGAAATTTGAACCGTTATATCAAAAACATAAAACAATATGAGGGCCAGGATTTCTAGATTTTTTTCGGAAAAAATCGGCGAAAAATCGTCGATTTATCAGCGATAAATCGCCGATTTCTTCTTTAGCAATGCTTCACAGCGCTGCACTGCACTAGCTTACTCTTTCTTAGCAATGCGCTCTCACACAGCGCTGCAACTGACTACGATTTTTCCACAAAAATCGATTCCGATTTTAGCCATTTTTCCAATGATTTTTCACAGGTATATATTTTCCATGTTGACCGAACCCATTACAACATCCACTAAAAACGATTGCTCCATGATTCCAATATCTGCACTAAATACACAAACCCATTTCGACCCCAAACACTCAAACCATTAACAAGATTCTTAAATAATGACTAAATCAAGTAGAAAAATACTCCTACCTTGAAAGTTATCAACTCCACATCACCCATGCGCAGCTTCAACTTTGCCTCTTATCCTCAAGCAGGATTCGACGACTGATCAAGTCTAGGTCTAGCAGAGAAGTGAGAGTTTCTCACTCTAAAAGCCCTCTTTCTCCCTCTCTCTCTCTTTCTCTTCTCCCAACCACTCTATCAAGATAGTCAAGAGTAACTTCATTCACCTTCACTCGCCACATGTCACATTCTGAGCCACACCTTGTCACACCTTATCCCTTATCCATCTATCATGTATTTTCCCCCCACACAATCCCATGTCACACATGTCTTTCTGGCGGGTTCTATTTGAACTCACGTCTTCACTTGTTTTAATCTCTTGACACGCGGCACACCGCGAGTCACCTACAATGCACCGAAGTGTCCCGTGATCATATTCCGCTGCGATCAAAACGTTAAATCTGACTGCCTCGAATTCGACGCATATAATTCCGCGAGACGATTCCAACGGTGAAGTCCGTTTCGTCATCCGAAATCCATAAAAATTCCAGATTTTTAACCGAAATTTATCATTTTACCATTTTATTGAAAATTTGGATTTTTTCGGGGTTTTACATAAATAATAATAATAATTAGAATGTTTTTTAATAAACAATTTATAAAAATTCATAATAGTTTTATTTTTATGAAATATATTAATTTTAATATAATAACAACAAAGAAAATATAATCAATAAAAAATAAAAACAAAAATAAAATGTAAATGGGTGGGTTTAAGAATTTTCCCTATCTATCATTAACCTGGCTTCCATCTATTTAATTTTTTAAATCGTATATAACGAGAATTGAAAAAATAAACGAGTCGGTCGGATGGGGTCAGTTTTACCCCAACCTCCGTCATCATCCGCGCACATATATCAACCATCATCCTTATCGATAACGTAATGCCTTCGTTTTAGATATTTATGTTTTTCGAATAATGTGTTAAATTTTTTTCATTTTTTATATTCAAAACTTTTTAAATTTTTTTTTAACAAAATATCATGCAAATTTGAAAAAACAAACAGATTACGATTTCACTAAAACCAACAACTCCCCATGCCCAGAAAGACCAACGATGTCACCGAGTTTTGGGCTTTTAGCCCACAATATCGTCGGCCCATGGATCACTTTGTACCTCACCAATCCTCAACGTTTATGTCCGCCTTAGAACTGTGTCCTCTGTTTTGATTATTCGGAGGGTATAGACTATATAGTGTTTCATGCCCGACTCTGTTGATGGGATTGGGAGTGGGGAGAGTGTTTAGAGCTGGATGTAAACAATCGTCAACAACTAACGTGATTTAAATGCTTTTGGTGCCGAAACGGCGTCGCTATATTTTGCCCTAAGGTTGCTACTCTTTCTTTTAGTTTAATCTTCCGGCAACTCTGAACTGTAGGTAGTCATTTCAGAACTGTAGTAACCTCTGAACTTTAGTTTAATATGCCTCGAGTATGTGGGATTTTGCAGGCTGCCCAGATTTTGACTACACTTCCTGCTCACAGAAGGCTTCAAGGTCAACTGCACCCATTGGATTCCCAGTTCTAAATTTGCATTCAAAGGTTCAGTTTTCAGTTGATTGAATCATTCTATTGCTTACAAGTAGTAGTCATCTCATACACTCGAAAGGTCCTGTTAACATTCTTTGGTTTCTGAGAAGTCGTGGGAAAGAAAAAAGGAATCGAATTTAATTCCTTAACATCTGAGCTTTGTTCAGTACTGTCAAATGACTGTACAAGACTTGTTTGTGTTTGATAGTTGAACTTTTTTTCGTGGACCAATACGGGTAAAATTTTTGAGTTTCATTTTCTTCTTTTTTTTTTCCCCTCTGCCCCTTCTTTCTCTTTTTCCCCTCCATTTGATGGTTCTTTAGAACCAAACGAAGCATTTGATGTTTTGTGTTTTAAGAGATAATTCCTGGTCATTGTTTGGTGGAATAATTTCTGATTAATGATTATTGTCGTTTGTGGACAGCAAAACATCTAGATCGGCATTATCTGCTTTCTGGAGATGCAGATGGTATTATTCTATTGTGGGAATTATCTCTTGCAGACAAAAAGGTAGTTATCGGGGGTTCTGCCTGCAGATATATTAACAGTGTGAGAAGTGATGGATTTTCAAAATGAGCTACTAGTTAACTGAAAACAATGTGAATTTCCTTGCCCAACAGCTGACTTTTGGTCCCCTACAATGATTGCAATTCATGCATAATAACATGTATCTCAATGAAAGTGAGCTTAATTTCACGTTGCTATAATTTGAGAATTTGGCAATTGAAAGCATATTCTGGAAATTTTAAGAAAGTTATAATTTATATCTCCTGGTTCACTTAAATAAGAGGTTTGATAACAATAATTTAGTGGGTGGTTCTGTAATAACGGAATGATAAGAGGTTTACATTTGAAACACAGATTCTGGGAGTGAAAAAGAAGAAAAAGGGGTTAAGAAAATATGTAAATTGTAGAGTTTTGTCACAAATGCTCAAGTGTAAAGGCGATATCTAGAATCTCTTAGGAATGATAATTGAGGAAAATAGGGGAGGGAAATTTTGAATTAACACAAGAATAGCCAAATGACAAAGGGGAAACCGTGGTTCATTCCTTCTTTGAGCAACTGTTTTGACATACACATTGTTTGGCTGTATTCAACACAAACATGCACTCTGGGAAATGGCATGACTGCTTTACCCTTTCTCTCTTGCAATTTATTTCCTGGAAGTTCACTGCTCTTACTCTGGTTGGATTTTTTTGCTTTCAAATGCCAATAATATTTGTTTACTGCTAGGAGTGCTTCTGAAATGTAATGTTTCTTGTTCTTTCTGTCAACAATTCCCTATTTATTTATTTATTAATTTTTGACTGGCATCCTTTTGAGTGCTTTACATTCAACATTTTTATTGTTTATTCTCTTTGCTTTTATACAGTGGAGGCATGTTTACAAGTACCACAATCCACATAAGAAGCTGGGTGTTACCTGCATTACTGGAATTATGGTTTCCGACACTGATGCAATATTTGCATCCACCTCTTCAGATGGAACAATAAATATATGGAACTGATCTTCCAATCCGCGTTTCTGAGGCATTCAATGCTTTTGAAATAATATCTGTTTTTTCTGAATAGGCAGTTGTATTTAGATGACATCAAAACCATATTATTGTCATTGGGCCATTATTGTTATGGTTTTCTATTTTAGGTGGATTTATGTCCTTCATTTTACATAGCATACTTGTGTTTGGCATTGGTGAAAATAAACTCAAACGCAATTGTTCTATGTGTCACATTCCCAAGCAAGAACATCTCTTTTCTCTTTTCTCAAACACTTTATTTTCCCGATTGAGATGCTCAGGAAATTATTGGTGTGTAAGGTTTTTCCACAGTTGTTTATACATGATGTCCCTTTGATTTTTTTTTTTTTTAACTTACTCGATTGGTTGGGTTCTTAGTGAGGGTGGTTTGGCTTAAGTCTTTCTTGTTTTGTAGCTTTGGTGTTTAGTGGTGTTTGTTGTTAGTAGTAGTGAACTCTCTATGTAGGGTACTTGGCAGCCCTTGTTAATGTATCTTGCTTCTTTTCTCTCTCTCTCTCTCTCTCTATATATATATATATATATATATATATAAACCCTCTTATCTTGCTTCCAAAGAAAGGCTTTATAAGTGTTCATTCTCATAATTGGGATTGGGTGCTACATGATGTAGAGGCCCTTTTAAGAGAAGAGAGAGAAGAATGGTAGGATGGTATGGATGGATTCTAGGAATGGGGTCTTCTCCATTAAATCTTTAGATTCCACTGTGGAGTTAGGGCAAGCAATTCCTTTCCTTATGCTGTCATTTGGACTGCATGGGTTCTATCAATATCGAGCTTTATTGCTTGAGAAAGTGGTTGGGGCAAGGTGTTGACTATGGAGTAGCTTCAAAAGAAAGAATGGTCTTTGGGAAGGAGGTGTGTTCTTTATAAAGGTGAAGAGGAATCAATCGATCACATTCTTTTAATATGTCAGTGTAAAGGCTCTTCTACGACTTCTTTTATATTTGTTTGGCATTGCATAGTTCCTTTATTTGTAAGGTCAAAGGACTTTCTAAGTTGGTTACTCTTGTGAGAAGAAAAAGTTGTCCCCTATGCATTTTTAGGACAATTTGTTAGGAATTGAATCAAATGATGTTTGAGAGTAAGGAGTAGATAGTTTAAGCTTTAAAATACACTTTCCTTGGAAATCTTAAGTCATGGATTAGTTTGTTCATTAAAAAAAAGGCTTAATATCTCTTATTGATTTATAGATTGGATGGGCTCTAGCTGAGAGAAATAGTTGTGTTTTTTATTTTCTCTATTATGGTAATGCTTTTGGCTCTATTTATACATCGCCAGTGCACCTTGATGTATAGCTTCTGTCTCTATTATTTATAGTACTATTTTTAGAAAACGGACTGCAAAAGATGTACTATATGTTGTACTTCTCATGGGAAAAAACAGGTTTTTGGTTTAGTAAAGCCATGGCAAAAGACGAGTGAACACATTGGTGTATATTATAAGGTTCAAAGTATGCCATGTCTGATACAACTTGGTTGAGTCGTTTCTGTCTTAGGCCTCTCAGTGCTAAGTCTCATGCCGTGTTCCAAATTTAACCCAAACTTGACCAAAAATGGTTAAATCCTGCTGGATTTTATCGATTCCCGCCTGAATCAAGTTGAATCCTTTTGTATACATATTTTTTCTAATTAAACCTAAAAACAATTTTCCCCTTTCAAATCATAATAAAAGAACATCAAAACAATAATTAGAGGAGAAATCTCTAAGAAAACATAATTTATTAAAAAAGAAAAGTTTTTCAAAACCTGGAACTCTACCCACAATGAAGAACAATCCATCAAGGATGGATTGCAGTGCCTTAGCGTCTGAGATCTTTCTAGTTACGATCTTTCTATGTTAGTCTCTCCTCTCTTGGTATCTCATTGGTGTGGCATAGAGTTAGTTCTTACAAGCCACTGACTAACTCGTGATTCCTTTGGTCATGGTTCTTGGTGTTTGAGATTGCATTCGCTTCAGATTGCTTGTTCCTTGGATTAGGAATTTGAGGAAAAGGGCTAGCAATATATTATTTATATAAAAATAATTAATTATTTAAACGCCATGGCCTTATGAATGGTGTGCATTCGCTTTATGTATTTTATGTGTTAATTTGTTTGATAATAAATTGTACTATGGACATTGATACATTTTAAAATTTATTAAAGTTCTAAGTTTATTCAGCTTCTATTTATTGTTTCAATAATTTTTTCAATTTTTAATTATGACTCCATATTGATGGATATGCTTTCTGGTCTTGGGGCCAACTGTCTAGTTTTTAAGTAGGGATAGAAGTATTTCGAATTTTTAACCCGGGATGGGGTATAGGTAATTGTTTTTGGATTTGGGGGTTTTTTCTTCATGTTTTCGTCCTTCTCCTGTGCTTTGTCCCTTTGTATACCCTGCTGTACTTTTGGGCAGCTTTGCTGTTTTTTGTGATCAATGCATGTTTCTTTATCCATCAAAAAAAAAAATAAAAAAAAATGGATGCTATGTCTTTGAGCCATGCTATTGTATCTAAAATTTTCAATATGAAGAAGACATCATGCTGATGTATTCATGCTTAGCACAAAGAGTTACTAAATTTTTCTGTGAACTTGGAAATCCTTGACAAAGTAAATTAAAAGAATAACCTTTAAAGATTGGTGATCTTATAATTACCTCTAATTTCACTATGCCTGACCAGTTTAATGGTCAGGTTGAGTTGCATATTTTCAGGAGATTTACTAAAAAAAACTTAAGTAATAAGATCACAGTTAGGTGGGACTGTGGGACCATAGAATTCTGCACCTCTACTAATAAATGGAATTACATCTGCTGGAGACGTACTTGTTGATCTAGGAATTTGGCAAATGAAAGAATACTACAGATGGTTGTGATGGTATTACTAGTAGTGAGGAAATTTTCAACTAAAGTGTGGATATCATAGATGCAGCTCATTTTAAATTTTGGACTTCCTGAAGTTAGAATGTGCAGAAGGAAATACTCTCAGAGAAGAGTATTGTTGAGCTGTAAATAGAATGTTGAGCTGTAAATAGAATAGGAGAATTATTCCAGAATCCCTTAAATTGTGGGATTTAGTTAGTTTCATAATTCTGGTTTTAGGAATGCTAATTTCTTATGTCTGTTTCTTTTCCTTTTCTCGTAATCCCCCTATATAAATAGGGTGTATAGTCAATCTAAAATACAAAAATTTATCACTTTTCATCCCATATTTTGAGTCATGGTATCAGAGCTGTAGGTTTCTAAAACCTGGGCAGCAGTTTGGTCTCTATCACATTTTTTCTCTGGCCGGCCATAGCTGGATTTTTCTTCTTTTTTATGTTTTTCTTTTTCTCTGCTCCGTTTGCTCTCTAATTTAAGAAGGTAAAAACAGAGTATTTCACATCAAGTCTTTTTTCTGGGTGAAAAGATGTTGAGGCTGCAGATGTATCGCCACTACAACACAATTGGAGGAGATTGTTCGATCTTAACGACCTGGGGAATTGCAAAATATTTAGGCTGCATGTAGGCTAGATGGAAAAATTATTTAAATGCCTCCAACTTGTTCGCACCGGTAATAAAGGGAAAGGGAAGATTAGTCATCTTAAGGGTAATGTGGCCGAAAAACTAGGAGAGATCCCCGTTTTGAAGTACATGGGATGAAGAAGGTTCTATGATTATGGCGTGGCCGTGAATCCCATGCGACTCCTCGAGATTATCTGGCCACATATGCCCCGGCTGGCTAACTAGGAGGAGTTTGGGACGCAATCCAACAAACGTATTCAAAAGCCAGAGATACCAAGTATATAAGGTCAAGGTGAAGACGATTGTCGTGAAACAGGAAGCAAACCACTTTCATCGACATAATCAATTGAAAACTTCTCAGGGTAAGAACTTGATCAATATAGGTGATAAAACCAAATGTCCTAAGGATGCCGCTTATTCTTAAAGGATTTCACGGAGCAAGATAGTCTATGATTTTCTTGTTGGGTTTCAACCTGCACTTGACCGCGTGAATCCAGATTCTTGGCAAGGTGAGGTTCCGTGCTTTAACGAGGTGGTATTCACCGATTCAAGGAGAGGAAAGCCGAAGGAGTGTCAGGTTTAATCCACAAACCTTGGAAGGATCACTCTAGTAGCAAAAAACAATATCCGTAGAAAAGGAAAAAAATGATCCGCCTAAACACTCAAAGTAGAGACAATCGTTGGAAGGAGAATGCAGACGCCCCAAAATCCATCCGCTGATCATCCATCAACTCAAGGAAACAGGATATCGTGTAACTCGATACCATACCGTTGTGTCCCATTTACTGGGATTCATAATTTAACAAAAATCAGACAAAATCTCCTTTGTATGGGGAGCTCTATCCAAAACCCAACCTGTACAATAATACAATCGCATGACCCATTCGGGGCCCAATATAACACAATGATCGCACCGGGTCCATTTATGAGTAAAAATTGACCACACCGGGCCCATTTATATAAAAACATGTAAGACTATATTAAAAATAGTCCATATGGGTTCATTACAACTCTTTACATATTAGTACATGCCAAAAATAATTTGTTCCAAATTATTTTTGTGTAATTATAAAAGCCACAGATCGCTTCGCTTTCTCACCCTTTGGCTCCTGATGAGAATCGCCCACCTACAAGAAGTCATGCAACTGAAATGTTTTTCCCCAGAGAAGTAGCCATGCCCATGAGAGTACTCTTATAGAGGTTATTCCTCACCTAGCATAATGTTTTATACTGACACCACATCAACATTCAAAATAAGAATATGCCAATTCTAACTTGAATTCTACATGCCATGCTACGAAACGGTATTTGCACTTACCTACGCATCATAACCCCGAGTCTTTATCGGACTCCATCACACAATGCAATGCCACGTGTGATATAATCCGCACTGGGTGATTGCTATATCCAATGATCATTTTTTAAACAAAATTCATTTGTTTATAAACCAAAACTTGTTGGATGTTACACTGAAATGATCAATTCATATTCAAATCATGGCCTTTGGCGGGTGCAGCGATTTCTCGGAGTCTCACCGCAAGTTCCACACTTCTTTCCACTTTTTCGACTCACCCATGGGCGTTTGAACCGCTTACTAGTCTTTCACTTCGAGGGAGTGTCTAGCCCTTCTTGCTTACTCCGACACAAGTTTCTTCCAAGCCATGGTAATCGTATGAATTTCGGCCGGATCTCTGCTCACGACTGACTGACCATCAATCACTACTACCAAATGCAAAGGCTGATTCGAACTACGACTTAAATGGTGACCTACATGATGTGATTTACCATTGCATGTTTCACGCCAAGTCACATATGTAATGAATGCCATATGGACGGTATAAACCATACACTTTGCCATGAATCATAGACAATTATATTACATGCTTATAATTTTTAAAACAAACATTCATTTCAATATCAATATATAAGCATATTCATATCAACATTCATCAAACAACAATTATCAAGCATGTATATAATGGCCAGCTAATAAGCATACTCCATCAAACACCAATCAAGTAATAACACTTTTTAATCCTCAAGGCCAACGCACTGCGGGCATATAATGCCCCAAAAAGCCCCACACAGCCCTAAACTAGCTCGAACCTGACTACAAAACTGGCCAAACAAGCCCTTAACAGTCTGGATTATTTTTTATTTATCCAAATAGTCCCTAAACACTTTTTAGTACCTATTACACACAATCACAAAACAATTCGCAAAACCGGCCACAATCGAGCTACAAAACATCCATTAAAGCTTTTTTAACACAGTCCAAACAACCCCTTAATAGTTCGGATTATTAAAATTTTAATTCAAACAGTCCCTAAACACCTTTTGGGACATATTACACTCTATCACGAAATAATTCACAAAGTCGGCCACAACCGGGCCGCAAACAGCCATTAAAGCCTTTTTAACACAGTCCAAACAACCCCTTAAGACATCAACACAACAATACTACCTCAAAACAGCCCTAAGGTTGGAAATAAACCAAAGAGGCTAATCCCTACCCTCAACGCATTAGCACTGCAGAAGCCCCAGTCCAAATCTTTGATTTTTCGAAATCTACTCATTTGAATCTTCGGTGAAATCCCTTATTTTTGGTATGTGCGCGTAGCCCTCGTCGAGGCGATGAATTTTAGTTCTTGTTTCGACGAATTCCGATTGACAGAATTCAGATCTTCTTAAAGAAAGCTCAGCCTAGCCTTTCCCTCTCTCCCCCTCTCACGTTCTTCTCCAGAAAGAGAAAATGGGGATCCAGTCCCAAGCTTCCTCACTCCTAAGCTTAAGTGAACGGTTCACGTTATGAAGTATTTAGTTTACGACTGGGTCTCGAAGTCCATGGCGTTCAAACGTATTTATTTCATCCCGCTTTTAAGTTAAAATCGCTTATGAACTTTATCCAATTTAATTTCAATTTTCAAGATTTTCTCAAAATCCCATTTTTTCGTCTATCGACGCTGGTCACCTTGAAAACGTGGCCAAAATCTGACATTATCTCAAAATTCGGTCGAAATTCGCCTGGGTAACTAGATTTAATGATGAATTCAACAAAGGAGGTTCGCTTGTCATCCGAGATCTAGAAAATTTTTAAATTGCAAACAGGTCGTGAGTAACAATTCTACCTGCTTTGCCAGCTTTTTTGAAAAAATTCAAATTTATTCGAAGCCTTTACTGCATCAAGGACACACAAAAGAGAAGTGTTGGAAGATGAATGGTAAGCCACCAAGCCGAGAATGGGGAAACCGTGGAGTGTAGCAAAGGCCTTAAGCACACATGGCAGAGCAACTTAAAACTGAGGAAAATTCAGCAATAGGTGGGTTCAATAATGAAGAAATGGAGAAGTTGGTGCTTGCTGGGATCCTCATTAAACCTACTGAGTTTGTTCTTGGCTCTTCGTGCACACCTTCATTCTTTTTGCGTAAATGCCTCAAACAAGGGTTTATGATAATTCTTGGTATTAGACTCCTGCGCTACAAAATTATATGACACCTAAATCTCAACTTTTTCATACCTATACTCCAAGCCCAAGTAACAAGAAAATTGCAGTGGCCAATGGCTCTTTAGCTACTGTTGGAGGTTTTGGAAACATATATCACACATACCCTTATCCTTCAAAATGTCCTTCATGTACCAAAATTGTCGGCCATCCTTGTTTCCATTTAAAAACTTACTCATGATCTTAAATGTTATGCTATTTTTTTCCCTTCTTATTGTGTCTTGGAAAGGAGGATTGGACTTGCTAAGGAAAGGAATGGTCTTTACCACCTTGAATTATCTCAGAAAACTAGTAATAATTTGTCTTTGTCTTTTCTCAATTCCTCGAATAAAAATACCATTTGGTTGTATCACCTACGTCTAGGTCATCCATCTTTTAGGGTTTTAAAGGTCATGTTTCCTTATTTGTTCCTAGGATTAGATATTTTTGAGTTTCATTGCAACTCGTGACTAAAACATACTCATGTATCTTTCCTATTAGCAATAAAAGAAGCACATCCTTTCATTTAATTCATAGTGACATATGGGGGTCCTTCGACTATAAATTTAATGCTCGGGCTCGTTGGTTTGTATTTTTAATTGATGACCTAATTCTGCCATGGATCTTTCTTCTTAAACAAAAATCTGATGTTAGTATTGTTATACCTAATTTCCACTCAATGGTCCAAAACCACTGGGGGTTCAAATAGTGAAGTTTTAGACAACCATGCTAGATATTACTCAACCAGATTTTGTCACCCTATTTTCACCCAGATGTGGCATTCCTCCATGACTCATCATGTGTGTTAACACACCCCAACAAAACAGAGCCGAGAGGAAAAATGGGCATTTGCTTAACACAACTCGAGCCTTACTCTTTCAAGGGAATGCTCCTAAGTCCTATTGGGGGGAAGCTGTTCTTACTGCCACATACCTGATAAATAGAATTCCTTCATGAGTGTTGGACAACAAAAGTCCCATATAGGTACTTAAGAGTTTCTATCCACAATTCAGAACCTCAAACGGGCTCACTCCTAGGGTATTTGGGTGCACTGCATTTGTTCATGTCCATGTACCTAACATAGAGATGCTTCGCACTTCAGCTAAGGCAAAACATGTCTTCCTTGGTTACTCATCCACTCAAAAAGGTTACAAATGTTACAACCCCTCAACCAGAAAATTTTACATCTCTACTGATGTCACCTTCACCGAAAACAAACATTTTTTCCCCAAGTCCTCTCTTCAGTGGGAGATTTCAATGATGGAAGATAGTCTTTGTGAGTCCTTTCTGAACTCCTCACCTTCCTGCGTTCCCAACCCATGGTGATGAAGAACTCGAAATACCCACTTTACCTGAGATCAACTCGTGGTCATCCCTGTTCCAACCAAAGGTCACTCACAATTTTCCACGCTTCCTAAGGTACTAAGGAAAAGCCATTCCAGAACCGAAGTAGGTCCAAGAATCCGATTCAGACCTTGGGAATGAAATCACATTAAGATCAGACCCACCTTTACATACACAACCTGGTGAAACTTGCATTGACTCAACAGACAACCGAGACCTAGACCTTCCCATTGTTGTCAGAAAAGGCACCAGAGAATGCACTAATCGACCACTTTATCCACTCTCACACTATGTGTCTCTTAAGCATCTATCACCAGCGCACAAGAATTTCGTTGTGAGTCTAGACACCACTATCATCCCTAACACTGTTTCTAAGGCATTGACAAAAAGGGAATGGAAGGATGTTATGAGAGAGGAGATGAGTGCATTAGAAGAGAATAAAACATGGGAGATCGTTGAAAGACCGAAAAGGAAAAATATTGTTGGATCGCAAATGAAATTTTCTACATTGAAATATATATCGAGTGGATCTCGGTGGCATACAAAGCCTAGATTTACTTCAAAGTATACCAAATTTATTGAGTCGATTATCAAGAGACTTTGCTCCGCTTGCAAAATGAATATTGTAAGAATCCTATTGTCATTGGCTACCTACTACAATTGGAAACTCCTACAGTATGATGTTAAGAATGCATTTCTTCATTGTGATTTAGATGAAAAGATTTATATGAACATCCCACCAGGATTTGAGTGGAACGCAGGTAACTAGGTTTGCAAGCTGAAAAAGGCCCTTTATGGGTTAAAACAATTTTCTAGGGCTTGGTTTGGAAGATTTGAAAAAGTCATGAAAGAGTTTGGGTACAAACAAAGCCAAGGTGACCACACTCTCTTCATTAAGCACTCTGCTGCAGGGGGAGTAACTGCTCTTCTAGTTTATGTTGACGACATCATAGTGACTGGAAATGATGAGAGAAAGAAGCATGAAGTGAAGCAGAGATTAGCAAATGAGTTTGAGATAAAGGAACTAGGGAAATTGAAGTACTTCCTCGGTATTGAGGTGGCATATTCTACTCAAGGGATCTTCATCTCTCAACAAAAGTATGTGATTGATTTATTGGCAGAAACAAGGAAGATTGGGTGTAAACCAGTCTTTACCCCAATGGATCCAAATCACAAGTTGGGAGAGGCTAAAGAAGAACCAATGGTGGATAAAAGAATGTACCAGAGGCTAGTTGGTAGGTTTATATACCTTGCTCACACTCAACTAGACATCGCCTACTCGGTGAACGTGATCAGTCAATTTATGCATGATCCAAGAGAACCTCATCTTCTGCCCGCTTTGCTATGTACTGTAAATGGAAAGGCAACCCTGAAAGGAATTCTGGTCTAAGAAGAACGATACTCGCTTCTAGAAGCATACACCGACGCCGACTATGTGTGTCTCCATAGTGATCAAGATCAACTTCCGGTATTGTACTCTTCTGGGAGGTAACTGACAACACTGGTATAAAAGCAAACGTAGCAAGGTCATCTCGCAAAATTAGAGTTTCAGTGGCCATTGCTTAGGGGTTGTGTGGAACTACTTGGTCAAGATTATCTAGATGATTTAAGCAACTGGCGTGAGATGGACCCTATGAAGCTCTATCAGGACAACAAGTCGGCTATCAATATTGCTCTATGTCCTCTAAGGCCAACAAGATAGGACAAAACATATTGAGGTTGATAGACATTTCATCAAAGAAAAATTGGAGGAAGGAGTAGTGTGTATGTCCTATGTTCCATTAGAACATCAATTAGATGATATTCTAACAAAAGGGTTGAACAGTTCAATGTTTCATGATCTTGTATTCAAGTTGGGAATGGAAGACATCTATTCCTCGGCTTGAGGGGGAGTGTTGAGCTGTAAATAGAATGTTGAGCTGTAAATAGAATAGGAGAATTATTTCAAAATCCCTTAAATTGAGGGATTCGGTTAGTTTCCTTTTTCTGGTTTTAAGAATAAGTTAGTTTCTTTTTTATGTCTCTTGTTTCTTTTTTCCTTCTCTTGTAATCCCCTATATAAGCAGGGTGTATAGTCAATCTAAAATAAAGAAAATTATCACTTTTCATCCCATATTTCATGTCAAGTATGATAGAAAAAATGAGTTCTACTCTCCCAGGATTTGGTGAAAAAATTATCTACAATCACAGTGTTTCTGGACTAAAAGAAAGAAAAGGGTAACCTCTCTATAGGAGGCTTTTTGTGATACTTCAATCAGCTTAACAGACTTCTCTTAGGAAAGAAACAAGATACAAAGTAAGGTGTAGAAATTACAGATGGGGCAGTAAGATCAAATATCTGTGACAGAGCAAATTAGGAAATCCCCACCTCATACATCCGACTTGCCTCCCAGTCTCCCTGCAGCCTTTTGAATAACTAAATCTGTCCCTTCCATTTCCAGCTGGCCCTTCTGTCTTCTACACGTGTCCCTTATCTCTCTGTAGAGTAACCTGCCAAATGGGCTGATCATGCTTGGGCCCCATGGTTATTATTTATCCTCTCTCCTCCTTTTTGCTCATCTTTATCAGAGTAGCATGAGAGTCATTCAAACCAGAAGTTACCACCAAGATCCTCTTCAGACTTGGATTCTTGGAGACAAACTGGTGTCCAATTATTGCTGTAGCCTTTTTCCTAGTATATTGGTGAGTTTTAACCTCTCTGGCCAGACTCCTTTTGACATTACGAAGGGGTTCACTGATTGTCTATCCTAGATCTTTTTAGGATGTAGAGATCTAAGTCAGACGGTTTCCATCCACTTTATCTAAAAGGAATTGAGATTATTTTATCTAACTTCTACTTATGTAGATAGACATTTAGAGTTACATTCAGATATTGATGTTTCTGTTTTGAACGTGAAGTTCACTGTTGTATTTACTTTGTACAATCTGGGTCTATAAGAAAATGAATTTTGGTTGCAACACAGTGTGCGAACTGAATAATCAGCTCTTTTGATATGTAACAATATGGCTTCATAATATGTATTCTTCTGTGATATTGATCTGCATCTATGATTCCTTTTATCTTATTGGAGACTAGGGTGTAAATTTATTTTTTTCTTTAAAGAGAGAAGAATAATTTGGCTCTCAATCAGGTATGTAGTTTGCTGATTTTACCATCATCTATAGTTACTGAACAAAATATTTTTTAGGTGATCGTAAACTGTCATTTCTGGAATCTGTCTTTGTTGGATCAAAACTATGGTAATGCCTCATTATCAGAATTGCCTGGAAATACTGGGCATGTAGTCCTTGCAGCTGGGGACTAGATAATGTCTATCTTTATTTGTGGAGGACAGAGCATGTAACATTCTACTTATCCGTCTTTGTTATGATTTTGTGCACTCCACTTTCTTCTGCAGCCTGAAAATTTTTCTGTTTTGTTTCATTTATGCTAGTAGTTTGTTCATGCTTGTGAGTTAAGAGGGCATACGGATTGGATCCGGAGTTTGACTTCTCCGCTCTACATGCACGAAATTATGAAAATTGAACTAGTCTTTTTACTTGTAAGTTCATCTCAGGACAGAGGCATACGCATATGGAAGATGGCTTTACGGGTTCCCAATCCACCAAGGATAAATTTAGGGAGGAAAAGATAAGCTTGGCATCTTATATTGAAGGTCCTGTACTTGTTTCTGGCTCATTCTCATATCAGATATCTCTGGAATCTCTTCTTATTGGACATGAAGATTGGGTGTATTCAGTGGAGTGGCAACCCCCTTCAGTCACATCTGCAATGGTTTGCCTTACTGTCAAACCACAAAGCATCTTATCTGCATCTATGGATTAAGACAATGATGATCTTGGCAACCTGAAAGAACTACTGGTATCTGGATGAATGTGGTCACTGTTGGGAATTAGGTCATTGTGCATTAGGGTTCTATAGCTTATTGAGCCCAAATGGAGATTCACTTTAGCCTATAGTTATATGGATCTTCATCTAGGAAAAATGTTGGGAGCGAATATGACAACCGGCAACCACAAAGTCTTTCCGCACTATGCAGCAGTGACAGATATTGCATGGGCCAGGTCTGGTGAATATTTGCTCTCAGTCAGTGCTGACCAGGTAATTTGTTGCTTGAGGCACAAAAATTATTTTGCAAAATTGTCTTTTCTCATTGCGTTGAATATCCTGTTCAGTGCTGATTGTTGCTTATATTATATGGTAAATTGTTTACTTGAACTCATACCTAGCTTTTTTTTTTTTTTTACCTAAATGTTCCTTCATTTGTCTGCTTGTTTTGAGGCTATATAGAAAATTCTGTGCTGATTGGGACTGTGGGGATGCTTGTTCCAGACACCTTCAAAACTGGGTTTTTGGATGCATTTGCACAACTTAAGAGAAAAGGGAGCTGTGTTTAATAATTTATGAAACTCTTTTTTCTACTTTGCATGGACGTAGACTTGATAATCCTTATAAATAAAAAAAAGGATGTAGACTTGATAAAGTTTGCATAAGACTGACTTATCAATAAATAAATAATGAATAGGATTAAGCACGCACAAACCTTAATTCATATATGTGGGGAAATAACTATTAAGATGTGATGAATTGTGATATGTACTTTACTTATACGAGAGCTGGATTCATTATGGTTTAACTGAAGTATGTGGTAATGAGAATGAAGCATACAGGAGCAGTTACAATATTCTATTTCTTCTGAAATGACTGATTGAGAAGTCAGGTTTATTGACATACTGCTATACTGATGGAAGCAAATCTATTTTACACTTTGTATACTGATATAATACGAGTAGATATATTTTATGAAAACAAAATAGGCTTTATGTAGCGTACAAACTATAATTCATCTTGGACTCATAGCCTGCCTGAAGTGGCGGACAATGTGAATTAAGTGCTAAATTAGAAACCTGCTTCAGAATATCTGCTGCCAAATGGGAGCAGTTATGGTATTCTCTTACTGTCAGATGACAGATCTGCGGGTTGGGTAGCTGGAAATGCTCCCTTTCAAATTTGGAACCTAAAGAGATAAATTAATTCATATGCTAAATTAAACTACTTGCAGCAAAAATCTAGTTTTCAGACTTTGTATCAAGGTATGGAAGCTACATAATAAGAAAATGGAATAGGTCTTTTTGAAGGGCATAAACTGCTAGGCACCTGTTTCTTCCTGTTGGAGAGATAAATGTGGTACCTCGAATATATACTTCAAATTCTAGAGGTTGTCATCAGGTGGGTTTAACAAGTATTAATTGATTGTAGAAGTTACATATCCAATATTAAAACTTATCAAATTTAGACAACTCGGATCTTTGCACCTTGGCAAAATGAAGCTAGTCCTGGAGGTTGTGACTCTTGGCATGAAATAGCTCGCCCTCAAGTTCATGGCCATGACATTAACTGTGTGACAATCATCCATGGAAAAGGGAACCATCGGTTTGTTAGTGGAGCTGATGAGAAGGTTGCCAGAGTGTTTGAGGCTCCTCTGTCTTTTCTGAAGACATTAAATCATGCCATTTCACAAAAATCTAGTTTCCCTGAGGACTTGCAAGCAGATGTCTGATTGGGGTGTACATTATGTCTGCCTTGGGACTATCACAGAAGCCTATTTATGTTCATTGTGAGTCTCTCTCTCTTTCTCTCTCTCTCTCTCTCTCTCTCTCTCACACACACACACACACACACACACACACACATATACACACATTTGTGCATGACACAAAGATGCCGCATTGCAGTTTGGATCTATCTTATAGTGTTATGTATCCAAGAGTCATGAACTCTATTTATTTCCTCTTGCTGGGAGCATGTAAAACTTGATATTGCCTGTACTTTTATTTCTTATGGTTTTTAATCAATTGTGGGTTTTAAGAATAATATTATGGTGGTTGGATTTTCAAGTGGATCCAGGCTTTTATAGTGAGTTATACTTTCCCATTTCCATCTGACCTTCATTGAGGATCTTTTTAATTGCTCCTTTTTGCTCTTCTTTTTGTTTTATTTATTTATTATTATTTTGGTGCATTCAATTTCCCTGTTTGATCCTTCTGGCTCTCAAAGTTGAGCCTCCTACATTCCTTGCCCCAACTGCTTGCCACCTGAGGCAAGCCTCTAATGCCTGCTTAGTTCCTCATTTGTAGCCTTGTATGCATCTTTCTCCCCTCCTGAGATTGTATCACTTACATTATATCTTTAAATTCTTACATGCATTTTGTAAGATTATGCTCCAAAATGACACACATTTTGTTAGATAGCCTGATGGAAATTGAAGTCCACACCCATCCACCTGAAGTGGTGAATTCAATAGCCTGGAGATAACTTTAGTAGACTTTGAACTCCGTGTCCTGGAATATCTGTCCTTTAAATTGGTGGAGACATGCAATTGGCTACAAAGTCTGGAAATAGAAATAGTGCTACAAGAATTGTCTGATCTCTGGGATGCAGAAAGGTCTAGTTTGATATTTGCTAAACAGGAACATGAACACTATTGTCTGATTAGCCATGACAAATTCTTCTGCATGTCAGATTAGATTATCTTGATGCATGACCATGATTCATGAGTTTAGGTATGAAATTTCAGGTTGTTTAATTGCGGAACTATTTCTTCCATTTCAAATGTAAGAAACCCATGGTGTGTGTGTGTATTTAGGAACCTGCATGGCCTTTTTCCTGCAAATCAAATGTGACCAGCAACTTTGATGGAAGCCTGCACAGTAGGTGACCAGGCAACCTACCTTCTCGTTCAGGAATGCAATGATAGTAGAGAGGTCCTGTTATAATGCTTCAACAAGGTACTTTGAAGTCTAAAGTCGTGATGCCGCAGTGGGAAGGACCTCCATCGAAAGGAGTTTTCTTTTTCACACAAATTGAATGACACGTGCGTGTCCCACCCAAAATAGCAGATAGGATCTTGCCTTTCTGAGAGGGCTACTAGTAAATTAGGACAACACTATAAATTTGAAATAAAACCGCTGGGCCAAAGTTTCATTTTTGCCCCAGATCATAGCTTTCTAAGGTTTCCCTCACAGTAATACTAGATGATCAAAGCTTTGAATTCTCTTGTTGCCAATCAGATAATGGCGTTTCACTTGTTTGCAGCTTTGTGGTTTTTAAGTTAATCTTTGGTTTGCACACATTTGATATAAATGTTAAATCAGTTGATTGAGATTTACTCGTCTACCTATCAAAAAATAATAATATAATAAATGTTAAATCAGATTGACATGGTTTTTTTTATTGTAACTCACTGTTATCAGGGTACTAGACATCCTGTTTTTGTGTCCAAGTAATAAATTTTAGTCCATGCATTTTTTTGATGAACAGTTAAATCATTCTCACATCTTCTTTATGAAGCCACACATGGGACTCCAGAAATGAAATGTCAATGTGATGGCCTTGACACTTTTGAAACCATTCCAGATGCTGTTCCAGTTGTGTTTACTGAACCTCCCATTGAAGAGAAACTGGCATGGCATACGCTCTGGCCTGAGTCATACAAACTTTATGGTCATGGGAATGAGCTGTTTTCTATGTGCTGTGACCATGGAGGGAAGCTTGTTGCTTCATCATGTAAGGTACATCTTTTTATATTTTGCTAGTGTTTATTACTCGAGTTTCTAGTTTAGATGGTTGAGATGGTTTAATATAGCCAAAATTTTGAGATATTGCAGTGATGTTACTTCTTGTATGATAAACATCAGAATGTTGAGATGTTTGTTTTCATAAAACTCTTGGATATTTAAACAAAGGAAACTAGGAAGGACCAATAGATATTAAGGAAATATATTGTCTGCAAATATCATTATCGACCTAACTAAGGTTTTTTAAAGAAATTCGGCTCTGTCTCACTCAATGTATGTTTCAGTTGTATTTTTTTCCCGTGTTTTTTAATTGGCATGGAAGTTGTTGTAAGTTATTGCTCACAGATTGCTTATTTTGCAGGCTCAATCAACAAAAGTTGCAGAAATATGGCTATGGCAAGTGGGTTCATGGAAGGCAGTTGGTCGTTTGCAGTCTCACAGCTTAACGGTTACATAGGTGGAATTTTCTCATGATGACAATCTGCTTTTGTCTGTATCCAGGGATCGTCAGTTTTCTGTTTTTGCAATAGAAAGAAAAGGTATTCGAAACTGTCACTCTTTCCCTTAACAATTTTTTTTTTTAATGACGTGATTACGGTTTTGATTGGTTGTTCACATGAAGTGTATTGAACAATTTTCATTTTGTTTTTCTATTAGTAAGTCTTTGAATGCAGTCAAACACTAAACGATCATAACATGGTAAATCTGAAGGACTAGCTGACAGTGTTTAGTTGCTGATAGAAACAGAGGGAAAGAAAAGGCTGAAATTTTGCATTTCTGCCTAAGAACGCAGTGAAAACATATGCATTTTAAACATAGTTCTTTCCAATTGTAGCATAAAGGTGGAGAATGCTTCAGTTCTGCCACTCCCCCGGCCTACCCCCTAGTTTTTTGTCACTACTTTGACCGCTGCTTCCTTTGGTCGTCGGTATTTAGATATTTAACATTTGCTACTCATGCGTATTAAAAAAAAACTTGCTATCTGTTGGGTTCCAATTCCCTCAATTTCTCAGCACTGAGCAGTGAGAAACTTCAGGGTAGGTTAATGAGTAAGAAAATGCTTCATCTTTGGCTATCTTATGAATACATTTACCTCTGACATGTCTCCTATGGAACCTAGGTGCGGATGAAGTCAGTCACCAGCTTATCGCGAGGCAGGAAGCACACAAAAGAATAATATGGTGCTAGAACCCATTGATGCTGAGTCAAAGAGTCTGGTGGACAAACAAGATCCATCGGCATCCATTTATCAACCGTCATAGTTATCAAGAATGATCGCTAATCTATTTGCTTATGGACAGAATATTATTCTGATGTTATGGTGATCCATTGAATGTGATCTCAACGACTGAATAAGATAGAAAGCACGACAACATTACCAGGTAAGTGTAACTCAGCTTTATGTTGGAGCCATTCAGCGCCATGCTCTTCCAGCAGCGTTTAGCATGGAGGACGACGTCTCAGGCAAGTGGAGGAGATTGCAAAAGAATACTGCTTGCTTCTTGTGGAGCTGACCATTCTGTGAGAATTTTTGAGGTCAGTGTTGCTTAAAATATAATCAGACAATTAATTCTTGTACGGATAGTAATTATTACTAAAAGCACCTATCGAATTTTTTATTCTTATTACGAGGGACTAAATAAAAAAAAAAACATTGGTGCCTTTTTGCCTGAAATCAATATACACGATTCTGTGAAGAAATATTATCCTGTGATTCGTGAACTATGTATGTTCCTTGAATTTGACTGTAGGGGGGCGTTAAAAAAGAGTATTTGTTTAGAACTTCAATCGCTTGATTAGTGATTACCACCACCGATACTGGTGGCATAATTCGAAGAGCAACTTAATGAATGGGCCAATGATGAAACAAGATCTGGATGTCATTTTAGTAACAAGAGCAACATAGGAAGGGAAAACTACAAGAAGGATCGAGAAAAGTCTGGTGTGGGGCGCAAGTCGACGCGTAGGCGCCTGCTAGCTTCACGAAATTCTTTAACTCTATCCAAAATCTCGCATATTTAAAATTTTCAATGTATTATAATCTTAGCTTTCATTTCGTAAAATACTATCCAAAATTCGTATTTAAATTTTATATTATAATCTTGGGCCATTTTCTGTAACACGTCTAGATTAATTTCCATTAAAATAAAGCACAAGAAAATCTGCTTTCAGAAACCATTTTCAAAACGAAGCTTAATGAAAAACAATGAAAATGCCATAAAATATGTTGACATTCACAATCCCAAAGGTTGAGTCTGGCTTAGGCAAAATCGAAATTAAACGAGTAAGAGTGCAATAAAATGTTCCACACCTGCTGCTTTATCCCAATTCGATCAAATCTCGTAATGATTGATCCAAAATTAAACGCACACACTGTACGCTTCTTTCTCGATTCATATAAATAAAATAATAATCTTATTTTCGTTTTCAAAATTTGTTTTATTGATTATCAGAATAAACGCGCTTCCTGCCAAGAGCCAATAGAAACAAAAAATTTTCAACCTAATAAACAACGCTAAAGATCTATGTAAGAAGGGTTTGATGAAGCCGAAGGGAAGGAAAACGCTGAATGAAGCGGTTTCTCCATGCGGTTAAAATCATTTTTGTTATGGGTCTCATGGGCGTGGCTAACAGGTACCCATTATCTTTGTGGAAAGTAGCAGTCACGTCGGTATATGCGCAAAGAATCAAAATATCTGTGAAATACCGATATATTTCCAGAATACGCGAATATTTTTACAAAATATCGGAAAAGATAAAATTATATAAATTATAAAATATCGTAATTTTTTTAAAAATGACAAAATAAGTAAAATACATATATTAGAGTTAATTAATATTAAATGAAATATATCAATCCAAATAATGTAACATAGATAATGAAAAAATCAAAATATTAGATATTATAATATTAAAAAGACATCAACTAAATAAGTATATAATAGGAAATTAATTATATTAAATTATTATTAATGTAACAAAATTATTTTTATTTTTTAACTTCATTTATTTTAGTTGAAATGATATTTAATCAAATTCTAAATAAGAAATAGATTATTTTATTATTTATACAAAATATTTTATATAAATGTTGGATTTAAATTTGATAGTTGTGATGTGAATGGTTATTACATTGATATTAATTATAATTAAAATTATCTTAATATTTTTTATATTATCAAATTAATTTTAAATTTTAAAATTTTGAAAATATGAAGGGATTCTTGAAAATATGAAATGAAGTGGTAATGTTAAATTAATAATGTAAAAATAATGTGAATAATAGAACATCATATAAGTTTTATTTACACCTTATATAATGACAAGCTTGTTGGCTTGGTGGAGAAGGATGGCTAACTTCACAGTTTTGGCCCAGGTTCGCAGTAATTTGATGTTTTTTAAAATAAAATAAAGTGAATTAAATATCGGGCACTGGAAATATCGGTGAAAGTCCCGATAACGATATTCTCATACTCTAAATTCGCCCGAAATTTCGATCAAATCGACTATCACTAAGAGTATCTGTCGACTCTGACCGATAACCGAAATATCGCCGATATTTCCCGAAATTTGGGAAGACCTCAATCATGTTATCTATATGTTTGGTGGTCCTAAATGATGTTTTTTTGTACCTTCTTTTGGATTTTTTTTAAAAAGTTAATTTTATAAATAACTTTTGAATTTATCTATTTTAAACTAGTTTAAACCGTCTAAAATCAGGTGTATAAAAATATTAAAAAGAAAGAAAGAACTTTTTCTTCTTGACTTGAGATTACAAAATTATTTTTGATGCAAACCCAATATTCTGATTGTTGCAAGACTAATATTAAGATTTATATCGAGGTTTGATATTATTTATAATGGTTTGCTGTTTTTCACGTAAATAATCTGTTTTATTTAATAAAGTAATTTTAAAACTTTAAAATATTTTTAAAATAATTTTATTTCTAATATGTTATTTTTAATTACTCCATATATTTATATAATTGTTTTTCTCAACCATTCATAAAAGCAAGTGGAAATAATAGAAAACAATTTAAAAGATATTCGAAAATACCATACTTTGCGTTATTGACAATGAAAACATAAAGACATGAAATAAGTTTAGTTGTCAAACACATCTTTCTAATTTTTTATTTTGAAAAATAAAAAATTGTTCTAAATTGGTCAGGCCAATCCCTTTTTTTTTTATAACTAAAATTTTTAATTATAATATAGTAAATTATATACAAGCCCTCATCTTTGTATGTCCTATTTTTTAAAAATATTAAACGTTATTCTATATGAATTAGACATGATAAGCCGTTTAACTTTAAATTGGTTTTTACGCTTGCTCGACAAATTCTAACTATCTCAAGCCCATTTATTTTTTACACATTTTCTTCATGCGGTTTTTTATTGTGTTTGTTGTTTAACTTACTATTAGGTAGAATTTATTTAAGATTTTAGATTAAAATGTTTAATACTTAATATTTAATAAAAAATAAATAATAAAAACCAAAAACTCAATATTTAATGTTAATGATTATATCTAAAGTTAAATCAATTCATATTTAAGTTCACTCAAATGAAAAAAATAATATTTGTTTCCTCTTCCAAAAAAAAAAAAAAATGTTTAAAAAGTTAATATCATCTAAACTCAGTAAATCTATTGTCTAACATGCTCTTTTGTATATGGTTCGAATTAATATATATGTGGTCGGTCCCGTGCAGCGAAGGCTGGGCTGCTCCTAGCCCCCACATTTCTCTCTTAAAAATGCGCCTTCCAAATAATTAAACACCTTAATACTTGTTCTTAAAACCTCACTTTATAAGATTAAATGATATTTTTAGCGTAAGAGTGGTGATAGGAGGTTCAAGAGCCAATGAAACCCTTGCGAATCGATTGTTGTAAGATGATTTTAGGTTTTAACATAATAAAACTAAGGTTTTAGGCCATTATTAATATTACAAGTAAACAATTAGCACACAAGCACCCTTGCACCGCCGCTTCAGCCCCGCGCCAATGTGGCCGGCCCCCGCTGTATCAAGGAAAACAAGCATGAAATGATTGAATCGGCGAATTGTACTACCTCAATGATTGATGATGAAGACGAGCAATGAAATTAACTTTGAATTGAACCTTTTGTTTTTTGGGATAAGAGGCAATAGAATTATTAATAACCTTTTTATTTTTATTTTTTATTTTTTTCTATAATTATTCTCTTCGAACCAAATAGGAGTTGAATTCATCACAATCCACTGGGAAATGATCAACATATATGATATGACTTAGGATAACATCCACATTGCAAATTGCAACTCTGGATCTTTCCTATCTTCTCCTTGTTTACAGATATGACTGAAATTGTCTAAACTCAAAGTCTAAGACTTTACAAAGAATTTGTAATTTCTTCTATGATTGCCACTGTTGAAAGACCAATCTCTTTTTCTTGAACAATCTCTTTTTCTTTCTTTTTTTTGTTACAAGCCTACACATTTTATACTAATTTGGGGATGTTACATGACAAATTATGATTGATTCATAATTCATGACATGATGCTCATCTTGGTGGGATAATGCGTAGTGGACGATCTTGTCAAGGGACTCCATGACTGTCCACGTGTCCCAGTCACATATTAGGTTATGATCGCTTCTCCAGTGCCTAAGGTGACTTGGTCAACGATATTTGATCCTGTTCGAGCTGATGCCCGATGTGACTGAGGTGGAGGATGTCCAACCTTCATGAGCCGCTCTCGACACGTGCTTGTATTTGTTAAGTCGATTACAACCCTGGTTGTGTCTGAGCTTCCAGTTTGGGTCATCCATGTGATAGCCATATGAGATATGACTTATCTCATTCCAATGACATCTATGAATAGGGCAAGCAAATGACTCCCCAGCATTGAAGGGATCAATGTACAAGGAAAGCCTAGATCCTGCTTGAATAAGACGTGTGATAAACTAATATCATCATCTTTAGGCTTTACTAACCTCTTGACGCGAGACCTTCCAAACTATTCTAATCGCAATAGATCCACGTGTGAGCACACCTAATTGCTAAAGATTAGAAGAAAGAACACCTATGTATGTCTGTAAATGCCCTTGAAAGAATGTGTGAAGGTTCTAATGAGAAAGGTTTATTTATAGACTCCAGATCATAACCTTATAAGGTTACTTGTCTAATAAACAGCCAATCTCTACTTTACAAGGTTTCTTGTTTATCAAGTAACCAAACCCCTGTCTTACTATGTTTCTTACCTTTTAAACAATTAATTAGTGGGATTTGTCACTAATTAGCTAGCCTGGGATCAAACAACCTATTATTAATTTTAGCTCTTGATCAACGGCTCGAATTATTTATAGAGCATAAATCGAACAATCATAAATATCTTTCTCAAGCTTTTCGGCTACAGCTTCATCCTCCCAATGAAGCACTTTTGCATCACATGTTGGATGATAAAATTGTCCGTAGGTTGCATTAGCACATAGTAGGGCTGATAAAATTTGATACGACACGTGAACACGGCACGAACCCAACACGATTTTCATGGGTTTGGGTTGAGTATAATCGTGTTTGGGTCATATTCGTGTTGATCCGCCTAACACGTTTAATAAATGATCATATTCATGTTGATATGCCTAACACGAATTTGACTTGAATTGACATGTTTAATTATTATATTAATTAATTAACCTATTTAATAAGTTATTTGTATTAAATATGGATTATTAATTATAATCATATTATCAATAATAAAATTAATAAACATGTTAAATTTTATATATTGTATTAAACATATAGATGATTAATTATAATTCTTATTATTTTAATTAATCAAATTAAATTGGTCATATTCATATCGACCGTCACTTACACAAAACAGCTGTGTTTCAGCTAACGAACGCCGACACGCTTATTATTCACTGTATCGAAGCTTGTGTCGCGAATATCGACACGATCCGTATATCGTCACCCACACCAACATCCACCCATCGCTTAACAGATCGTTACTCTGATCACAGTAGTCAGAGATCTAAAAGATGGTCATTAATAAAATATGAGCTGCCCAGAGTTTAGATCCAGATAGTACTGATCAAAAGATAAATGAGAGAAAACAAACTTATCCCAAAATAAATACTTGCAGAAAAGTCCTCAGTATCAAATGTGCTGATGAAGTCTTCAAATGAAGAAATAATATAAAATAAACAAACTAGAATTCCAAAAATTAAAATATAAAACATACATAACAAATTACATTAAGCATAAAAATATACTTACCTCCAAACTTAGTTATTGATAAATCAGATTTGTAATCATGTAAAAGAAAATAACATGCGACTTACCCATTTGATTTTTAACCCACACCAAAACAATAATAATTCAATAGTTTAATAATGATAATAAAAAACCGAGTAAGTCAAAATAGGTTTTTAAAGAGAGTTGATCCTCTAGTCCAATAGGTCACCAAAATCTTATAGATAGTGCGACTAAGGGTTTTACTATAAAAATAATAAATAAGTCAGTCCCATTAATAATATAAATTCGCCTTATAAATGAGTAATTAATTATTTTAAATCCACAAATATTTATTTATTTATAACACAAATATTATGTGTTATAAATCTAATGGGCTTTCATGTCTTTATAGCACATCTTCATGGTCAAAAGAAGTTCATTATGTCGATGTTTTTTTTGTCTTTTTGTAACTAAGAATAAAACATTAAAAAATAACTTTTTATTGTCCAATATATATTTTCTAAGTTTTATTTTGAATTAAAGAAAATTGCTATAAAAAACAACTATTAAATAGATACTTAATAGTTATTGTTTAACTATCAATCATCCCTTTAATAACTTAAATGTTATGAATAAATAATTGTTATCTTTATTTTTAATGAAAGAAGCACATTTTTTTATTTATAAATTTCTAAAATGCTTTGAAAATATGTTGTGGCCCAAACTTTAAACTGGGTCTTATGGCCTATTCAGCAACCCCGATTATCTTATTTTATCTCTTGCATTTTGTCAAAATTATTTACAAAATTAATCCTTAACAAAAAGCAACTTAAAAAAAAAAAACATAATTTTATTGATTCAAACTAACAATATATTAATAAAAACACATATATAAATTCACTAAAAATCATAAAGAATGAAATAACAATTATGTTAATAGTATAATAAGTTACTATAATAACTAGAATATCTATTACTCAAGTTTTGTAATACACTGATTACTATAATTTGATTTATTGTCTCTATTGGATAAAAAATGTTTTGTCCATATGAATTTCCATACACAATATAAAAAATCACACCAAGACAACGAAAAACGAAACGTTATAACAAAACGACACAAAATTAACAAAGACAACGAAAAACAAAAAGTTATAACAAGACGATACAAAACCAAACACCATAATAAGATGATAAAATCATGAAAAAAGAAAATCAAACCCAAATCTACATAGAATAATCACTTTTTTAAGAAATAAGTTGATAAAACGAGGTGTAAATGAGTGATTTGAGAATAATAACTTTTTTAAGATGATAAAATCACAAAAAATAAAATAAAACCTAGATCTATATGGAATAATCACTTTTTTAAAAAATAAGTTGATAAAACGAGGCGTAGATGAGTGATTTTAGAATGACAAAAAATCACCCTTTCTTACTTAAAGTAAGATGAATGGTTGGAAAAGAAAGAAAATAATGTTAAAGTTACAAAAGTAACTTTGAAAATATTATATTTGGAAGAAAAATATGAATATGTAAAGATAAATACCTACGTGATAACTAAATCCTCCATAAGTGTTTTGTCTCCATTTTTGTTTAGAAGGGTGTCTTTGTTTCAGATTTTAAAGGAAAATGTTAGATTTGTAAAATATTTTGTGGATTCATCCATTTTAAATGGTTCCCCCTTTACGGCTTTACTATATTTATTTTTTAATTTTCTGTTAAATACAATCCACCTCAAGATTTTAGATAATTAATATATATGATCCTATTTATTTGTATTTATTTAAATGTTTTATTGAATAAAAATCATTAAAAATTTAACCTTTTTTGTTACAATAACAAAATAATAAACACTAAATATAATATTATTAAATTACATTTAAAGTCAAATTAATTTATGTTTAAGTTTAGACTTAAATGAAAAAACAAACACCAACAAAGTTTTTTTTTTTTTTTTTGAAGAACAAAAACTAACAAAGTTAAAATCTACATCAGAATGCTTGACACGTTGGCAATCCTCAGCCTACTGTTTGTTCCGATGGAAAGCTTCTGTTTGGATCAGAATATGAGGAAAATCATGGGATTGTTTGGTTTTCAATAATTTTTTTTTAATATTTCATCATTAACATGATATATATACTTCTAATTTCTAAATTTCACAAAGACTCTCCTTAGATCTTTATTAAAGAAAAAAGTTAAATTAAAAAAAAAAAGTTAGATTATAAAAATTAAATAATTGTGATTATATACCTATATAATTTTAAGTTTTTTCATTTTTTTTAAACGTAGTTTGTTTTTTTTACTAATAGCATCCTTTTCTTAGCTAGTCTTTTTTCTTTAAGCAATGATGAATGATTTTTTTGATTATTTTTACTTGAAATCACTTATTTACATATATTTTCATCTTTTTATTTCTCAAGAAAGTTGTTATTCTACACAAATCTAGGTTTTTATTTGTTTTTTCGTTATTTGGTCATTGCCTTGGTGGGTTTTGTGATTAACGTCGCCTTCATGCGTGTGTGATTTTGTGTTGTCTTAGTACGACGTTTTGGTTTTCGTTGTTGTGATGTAGCGTTTATTTGTGATTAAGCGATCCAGATGAGCAAAACATATACAATCATAGATATTATAATCACAATAATAATATCAAACGTGTAAACTTAACTATCGAATATATATATTTTGAGTCAATTTATTATTCTATTAACCTAAATACGATTCCATCATTTATGGTTTTTAGCGATTTTGATTATATGTTTTTATTGATATATTACTAATTTGAATCAATGAAATTATTATTTTCTTAAAAAAAAAAACGTAGTTTGCTTTTATATCTTATATTATGAGAATAAATTTTGAAAAATTAAAAATAAATTAAAAATATAAATATATGCAAATAAAAATAAATAAATAAAGACAGTTCAACTATGTATGTTGAAAATTCTGGAAGAGTCGTAAAGATGAGAATGAAGGATGACATTTATCATTACCATTCAAAATGAAAATGCAATGAATTTATAAATATATTTTGTTTTTTTACTAATAATAGAGAGTAATAAGATTTACTGTTTAATTTCAATAATGAAAACAAATTGCATTCCTGGGAAACATCACAGTAAAGTAAACAAAAGAAGCCTCTCTAACTAACTGTAGGCCGAGCTTGTGTTCTCAGCAAGCTTATGAAGAATTAAACCATCAACTTCATCTGGGTATGAACATAGAATCTCCATTTGCATTTTCCTCAGTCCAACAGCAAAACCCAGAGCTTCATTCATGGCGGCTCGGGATTCCGCCAACGCCTCCAGAAGCTCCTGCTTGCAGAGGTAGTAAGAGGATACCTGGCTGAAAACATGATCATGCCTTTCCTGGAACCTCATTGCTCTCTCTTCAGCATGTTCCAAGGCCTCGCTTATGATCCTCAGTTTCTCTGCTGTGATCTGTTGACTCTGCCATTTTTTCAGGTTTGGCAAACAGAGGGCGACTGACATGGAGAAGCCGATCAAGGCATAAAAGACGGGGCCAAACTCCATTGCTTTAGGTGATAAAAAGGAAGAAGGAGAAGCAGCAAATAGGTAAGAGGTTTTGATTCTTTGCTTTCTCACTAGGGAATAAGTACTTCAAGCAGCCTTTACTCTCCCTAGTAACCTTACCTTTGGGGTTGCTTGAGGAAAAGGCGATATGGAGTTCTGATACCAAGATTCGTCTGATACCAAGATCTATGGACAAAGTTCTGCATTGTGTCACATTGAACGTCTCAACCTGACCAAGAATCTTTTTTTTCTTTTTCTTTTCGAGATCTATTCACTTTATATTACATCATAGTATTATGTTCCTCACAAATTTGTCCCCACAGGGACTCAAACCCTTGACCCCTCCCTTCCTATGCCCGCCTGAGCTCTTAACCACTCGAGCTAGGTCTTATTGGCACCTGACCAAGAATCTAGAACTTATAGTGGTAAGAGAGTTTGTTGTATTGTACTATAGATATTGATGCATTTCCTTTTTGAGTTATGGTTCAAAATCCATGAGCAGAGAGTATGAAGGATGATAACTTTGCTGTTGCCCATGAAGATTTCATCACGGTATCTATCCATGTCAATATCCCCACCTAATGATTTGAAAATTTAACTTAATTCACTATCTGGTATACCGATACCAATTGCTCACACTCTGCACTTCAAGATAGATAATTGGCAGAAGGAAGAAGAATAATGATACTGTATTTTTAACTCAATGCATAAACAGCATGTCACAATGGGTCTAATTTATTGTTTCTGTATTGAGAGTTTGGCCGCTAACCTTCCGCGAACGGTTTTTGTGTTGGGTTGATGCTTTCTTGATTTCCTTTTCTTGTTCCTAGGCTTTCTCTGGGCTCCCCTCCTTTTTAGGCGCTGACGACGAATCTCAGGATCAGCCCAGCCTTTTCCCCATTCTGAGAAAGTGGAAAAAGATTTGGGGTTTCTGGTCGAGAGCAGCATATCTGCTTGGGGATAAACATCGAATGTTTGCTCTGTTGTAGATTGCAAGAACTCCAGTCCCAGTTTTGTTGGTTTTGGAAATTTTATCTGGACATGGATCTACACAAGATAGTGCAGTTAGAGAATGACCAGAAAATAGTTTACACAAAAATATCTCATCGTCTAAAATGGAATATCAATTGTTGAGTATACCTTATCATCTTGCTCTCTGATGTACCCTTTATCTTCCATGATTCGAGCAAGACCTCGCCACCATAGCTGATCAGTTGCTGCAAAGTTTCGAAACTGTGCACACATCCATCATAAAGAAAAGCGTCAAACAACTCAAACAAGGGAAAAAAAGCTGTTTATCGGCCCAACATCTCATAAATGTGGAATTAAGATCAGTAACTTAACAGATAAAATATCAACCCAAAATTATTAGAGTGCATTTCATATACACTGAATCAAGATCAGTAACTTAACAGATAGAATATTAGCCTGAAATGATTCGAGGGCATTTCATATAAACTGAATCAAGATCAGTAACTTAACAGATAAAAGAACACCAACAAAGCAGAGAGGCATGCCGACACACCATAAAAGCAAGGTTATGACAGTTCACCCACTTGCATATGGGGCAAGGGGAGATGGGAAAAAAGCTAAATTCAGAAATTACCTGTTCTCTTATTCTACTGACAATCATCCTGAGATTCGGCTTACCCATGAATCTCTGCTGTTCAACATCACCATTGCTCACATCATCATAAGTATCATCTACAAAACCGCTCTTCCCCTGAAATACAACATAACCTCTAATTTAAACACAAGATGAAAAACAAATCCCCACGTCCAGAACATAAAATGGCCCATAGATTATTTGGAGTTAAGACAACCCACAAGGGTAGTTAACTTGCAGCTACAGTGGTTCAAAATCTTATAGCGTTCTTTTCATCCATTTTTCAGTTTACTCTTTCTAGATTTTATTTACATTGGAATCGTTTATATTAGTAAAAGTGAAAAAACAGTTATGAATTATTAGTGAGATTAAGAATATGGCCTAATACTAAATGATTCTTGAGATGGTGAAAATAGGCAAAATTCAGAGTTCTCCTTAAGTACTGATACATATAGATCTGCAAAAATCAAAGAGCTTATGACACAAAAATAAATGAAAAAATTGAAAAATCTGCAATGCTCACATAATGGGCAGCAATTACGTGCATAAGAGTATCTGCCTCCTCTTTCAAATTCTGCTTTTCAGTCGGTCCATTAACACACACATCACATCTGCATAATATGAGGAGGTCCTATCAGGATACTTTCAAGAAAAGAAAAATATGTTAGATATGCTTAACTTACATAACAAATGCCGACGAGCAGAAGTCATTATTTATGTTGTGTATGGCAAAAAATGACATGTAATCTAGACACTAAACTGTTCATGAAATATTTAAGTCTACAGTTAGATTAGAATTAGTGACATGGACACTGGCAGAAAAGAGACAAATGTGGCTTCTACACTCTAGGAGATTCATAGGTGAGATAATAGCTTCTCTTACAGCAGCTATATAGAAGAGATCCTCAAATGAAAAGATGGCATACATACAAGAGACAACTTTGATGACAAAAATCCTCCCCAAAGTACTCCACAAGTGTTTTGGCTCGACAACATGAAGTATTCATTCCATATCTGTAAGACATCAAAGAAAATATAGAATGGATGTCGAAAGGAGAGAGAGAAAGTTCGAAGAAAATGTATGTTAAGACAAACCTGAAGCAATCAGATAACATCTTATATGCTTGTTTTGTCTGATCTTCGCTTCTTTTACTTGGCAAAAGGGTGGGTATTCTTGAAAGGTTTGCATATAGAACTGCTTGACAAAAATAGAACAAATTGAACACTAATTAATATTATTAATAGCATCATCAACTTTAACTTCAATTTAGTTATATTAAAATCAATAGTAGACTATCCCTAGCCAATTAATTTGAGTCTATGATCTGACCAAGAATCCTTTGTGCAAGAAATAGACCTATGGGGTGGAAAGGGATTTGGAGATGTCATTTCTCGACAAAAAAATCATTCAGATATATCAATAGTTGTATCGGACCATAAAATTTTTTGTCAAATACGTTTGTCTGTTGCATCAAAATAACATATTTTCTGTAAATTGTAAATGAACTCACTGCAATCTGCTAATTTCCCATCCCTCCCAGCTCGACCCGCTTCTTGATAATATGCTTCTAAACTCTGTAGTTACACCAACGAATAAAAGAAGCTCTCAAAATAAATAAATAAATAAAAATAAAAACTGAAGTTAATTTACCAAGAAAGAGATTTATCGCACACAATTGACATAATAGAAAAGAGGTAAAATAGACCTGTGGCCAACCATAATGGATGATTCTTCGAACATTTAGTTTATCAATCCCCATTCCAAAAGCAATTGTTGCAACAACCACCTGAAGGATTAAGAAAAGAATACTTGAGTAGCAAACATTTGATATTACATTCATATAGTAACATATACAGAGTTGCTGAAGTAGTTAATGTACTAAGGAATTAAAGTGAGGAAAGGAAGAAGAGGTAAGATGATTCAGAAAACAGCATGTAAGAATCAGATTTTACTCAATATCTTGCGATTGGTAGATTTTGATTCTGAACAAGTTCATTTAGATAATCAAAAAACAGTCACATATTTAGGAGCAAACAAAAAGAAGATCCAATGTGTCTCTGATAATCCAAGTAGAAGTTTAATGCAAGAGCTACCTGTAATTGATTATTCTTTTGCAAAGACAAGATCTTACGAAGTAAATGTCCAACGCAGTGTTATTTTAAAATGAATTGAGATGATGAAAGCCAAACAAAAGATACTCCAAGATGACAATCTGGTTAACTACCAATGAAAGTATTCAAGGCATACACAAGAGAGCCTATAATCATCTTTTCCATTGTCTACCAGAGAAGGTTTATCATCCATACCTGTAAAGCATCATCATGGAATTCCTGGTGAACATGCCTTAGGTGTGATTTTGGCAACTGGGGAAAATAGGTACCAATATATTAGCAGCATACAGACCAGAAGTAAGTTTAAACAGTAGTGGAGAGCCAGCGAAATAGCAAAGACGCAGAGATTGTCATATAAGCAACAACAGTGAAATGTTGAGAAAAGCCAATGACCAAGAGAGTAGCACAGAACAATTAAAAATTAAATTAGCATGCAGAGTTTAAAAGATCAGCAATATAAATTGAATGTCTACAATATTTGATCTCATCCAACCACTTCTGCAAGAAATATCCAATAATCAAACAAACAACACAACTTTATATGGCAGATCCTTTGGTCCTCTTTGAATGTGCCCCAAGTCTGAAAAATCAACATACAATTCAAAGCCCAAAAAAAAAACAAGAACTATATCAAAGTGAATAGAGAGTGCTGAGTTTTTATCCATACAAGGTCATAGTCCAATAAACACTGCAATGAAAACCGTGATAATAATTATTTTCTTGGTATTAATAGGAGTGCTTTTTAAAGCCAGAAATGATATGCACATAATGTAAGCAGCAGCGCTTATACCACACTGACAAAGATACTTTGCTATCTGTAATGTTTCTTTTCTAGTAGGAACGTATATGATAGTTGGTCCTTGTTCTAAAGGCCCCTTCAAAAGTGTCAATCTTTCATCTGGTTTCATTGATGGATCAAATGCCTCAGATGAGCCAAATGTATTTTCTGTTGGAGGCTGTCCAGAGAATTCACCACAGGAAACTGCAAAAATGGAAAGAGCAAGGACGAATCAGCATAGGGAAGAAATCATCATCAAATATGCAATTTACTTCAAGCTTGGTGATGGAACATAATTACATCACATGCAATGCATTGTGTTCGTATATAAAGAAATATTCAATAATTAACATAAGAATAGTACCAGGCCAGTCATCTACAATTGGAAAGAGGTCAACATCATTTTCCAGATATTCAACTGACATCTGTCTCGTCTTTGAAGCAGCTGAGCCATTTTCCAGTAATGAATTTTCTTGATCATCATTTTCCGCAAAGTAACCAATACCATTGTTATGCACATCATCTGGAGACATTCTATCTGCCTCAGATAAGCTCCAATCTGCAGAGCTGGTGGAGTCATCAGATGCATCATCCAACTCTTGAGAGATGATCTTTTGCTTCTTCTCCCCAACCTTTCTCTTTGTGTACATATCTATCAACTCAGTGAAATCGTTCTCATACGATGATGGAGATGATGTTCTACTATGTTTTACCTATACATAGCAGCAAATAAAAATGTACATATCTATCAACTCCTTTGTGTCTTTGATCTAAAAACAAATAAAAATGCATAATATCTCAGGAACAATATTAAAAAACAGAGAACTTACTGAAAACCTTAAATTTGGTCGGAAAAATGTAGTGAGCACAATCTTTGTTTCCGTTGACATGCACAGTGAAAGAAGGATATCTTCTCGGACACGAATTGTTGCAGTAGCAGTCAATGCCATTATTGGTATATCAAATTCTAAAAATTTTAAACAGCAAGTACTGAAGTTCTCTCGCAAGACAGATAATCGCCTGAAACATGTGCAAAATTCACTCAAAATATCCCAATAATTGTAATGATGTAAGGAAAAGGTTTCGAAGCCCAATATTAAAATTTGAAGGTATAACAAATACAATTAAGAGTAAATCGGCTGAATAAGGGCACGGCTTTCAGATACGGTTGACAGGTGGAGTAGTAGTAACTTGTGCCATCAAGCAAACATATCAAGCAATATACAGAAAGAAATTAAAAGAACAATAGAAAGGAAGTTATTTTTTAGGATAGCATATTTTCGAAATTGGATCCACTATGTAACTCACACTTCTCCCTGTGTTGCACCAATTCCACAATAACAAAATTGATAGTCACTGGAGGTTATATTTAGGTACAGATAAAATTGTAATAATTAGTCTTCCACAAATAATCAAACTGCCTTACTACTGATGGAGACAACAGGACCAAATGAACCGTTAATTGTCAAAAGAGTAAAACCACCAAATGGGTTAGAAGAGAGAAAGATACCTGTAGTCGGGTCGAAAATCATGGCCCCACTTAGAAACACAATGAACTTCGTCAATTGCAAATAGTGCAATTCCACGATTTTGTGCAAGAACCTGAAGAGGTTTTATTAATCTGCAGAAAGGAGATTGTACTTGCTCTGTCAACATACTGATTTGAAACATAAGACTAATAATATTATAAATGTTGTACCTTAATACTGTCTCTGGGCAAACATAGATTATCTCATACATGCCACCCATTGCTTTTTGCTCCACACTGCGGTCAGGTTGTCCAGATCCCAGAAAGCAAGCTGACACTCCATGTTTCGCAAGCTTTAAGCACTGATCGTGCATTAAACTTATCAAGGGTGAAATTACTACCACAACCTTTCCAGTTAGAAGTGCTGGGATTTGAAAACAGAGAGATTTTCCTACATGAAGGCAAATTGATGTTGAAATTGAGTATGTCGGTAACAGATTCATGCACTTAATAGGTACACATAAAACAGACACTGAGACAGATTACTTTACCAGATCCTGTTGCGGCAAGAACAAGACAGTCTTGGTGAGCTAGCCAAGCAGACATGGCTTCCTTCTGGAAACTCTTCAAGGACAAAATCCCAAAATGATTGTGCAAGAGATTATTGACTCTTTGCTCCCAATCCTTTCCAATTTCCAGCTCCTTTTGGTGACAAACTGGTTGCACAGACAACTCTGAGGCAGCTTTCAAATTACAACCCTCACCAGAAAATGACGACATCTTTTCTCCCAAATGACCAGGCAACATCTCTGATCTATGGAGTGGTACTGTATCACATCCAGAATTGGTTCTGGTCCGTTTGGATCGACCTATTGACTGGAGATGTTCTGTTATGCTAGACTGATGCATTTGACCCAGAGAATGTGAGGAGGTCAAAGGTCTTTTACCCGGAGTTTTTCCAGTGTTGGTAGAACATTTAGAACTACTCGGTGCCCCCCTACTGGTTCTAAAAGGACCATTCAAGATAAACTCAACAGCACCATCTAATGATGGACCAACAGCTTCTATAGCTTCTATAACTGCTGGGAACTCAAATCCCATTTCAATCAGCTCGGCAATGATTTGATCAGATTTTACATTGTTTCCCCCCATGATGGAAAATCCTTCCAATTAAAAAAGACACATGTTAAGCACAAGGGTTATGTTGGACAAATTGGCTTATGCATGCACCAACCAAAGTAAATAGGCAAGATATATTAAACAATCATTATTCATTTATTATAATGACAGAAAAAAGCTGTTATTCAAGTAGGACATAGTCCTAACAAAATTATATGAAGAAAGTGGTGAGTCAATGTGGAAGCTGTCGTGAAAGCTTCACATTCCACTTGATTATAAGAAACAATGGGAGAGAGAATAAACTCGAACTTCAAGCATTTTCATTTTCAGAACAGAAAAATGCAAGTCCTCTAGTCAATTATAGGACATGGACGTATTTGGCTTGACTTAGAAGGGTGTTTTCTTTTCTTCTTTTTCTTCTTTTTTCCCCTTTGATGAGACTAAAACAACACTAAACAAAAAATTCCAGATTTTCTTTCCATTATTTTTCTTCAGTTATCTCAACAACCAAACAAAATCATCAAAACCTATTTGAACAGAAATAATGAAGCTAGGTGATGGAAAAAGAGATGATAATGAATGAAGGTTTATTGAGTTGTTCAAAAGCAGCAGACTCCTATGATCATTTCATAAGTAAAACGACCTAGTTTCAACTTCCCATATTACCAATTGGCTGAAAAAAAAATAGAAAGAGAGGAAATAGATCATGTTAGCAAACTAAACATGCTCTACCCCAAAGGAGGGACAAAACATATTATTAAGCAAAAAGAATTTCAAAATTTTTAATTATTTATTCTTCTTATTACTTATTTATTCATTTATTATGTTTTTTTAATGGTTAATATAAACACATTTGTACATTTAACATGGAAATATATCCACTCCTAACCATCTTGAATCCTGATTAATACAAACCAAATTGTTATCTAGAATTACACAACCTTCTGTTTGGTTTCTGAGAAATTATGGACAAAATTATAAAAGCTTCACTCTCAGTATCTGGGTTTCTGAAAGACGAAAAATTCACCTCAATAGTGACAGTAAGTGTAGTTGAATGGAGGCTTTGTATTCCAAGGATTCAGGTAATAACGAATCTAAAATTCAAAACACTAAATCTTTAAATTTCCACCAATCTGAATCTTGAGCTAACCGATGCAAACAAAACAAAACAAAACAAAACTTCAGGTTTTCCAATCCCAAAGCCCCTTCCCACCAAAAAGTAAATAAATAAATCAATTCAACCACCCCAGACAACTACATTACGTCATTTGGTGGAACATCTAGATTTATCAAACTCAAAATAGAGAATATTCAGAATTTCTATTCTTTTTCCTTTCCCTGATTCCCTCGGCGATCAAACGGAAAATTAACCCAAAAAAACGACAACAATTTAATAAAACAAAACAATTTTACAATTCAAATCAATAGGAGAACAAGAACCACAAATTTTAAACAAAAATCGGTAGCAAGCATTACTTAGTCAATTGAAACTGAAAAATGGATAATAACGTATCGCTGAAATTGAAGAATAGATGAATCTGAGAATGCGATTATGGTGTCCCACCTGTGTAGAGATATTAGCAATTAAAAATGAACTGGAAACCCTAGATATGCAAAGCTGAGAATCGGAGGGGGTAAAGATGGAAATATGGCCAACGCGCGAAACTTTAAAACGAAGGGTATGGTTTGAAGCCTTCGCTGGGAGATCTCGATATTCTGTTGCGGAAAATAAAACGACGTCGTACAGTACAAAGAATTCGTGAATAGGGGAGTAATCGAGCCGAGTATTAGGCAGACTCGGCTCAGCTCGGTTTTAAAGGAGTAGGTTCGATCCTATTTATAAGCCTGTTTATGAGCTAACGAGTTTAGCTCATAAGACCCGACCTCAACTCGCTTTCTAACTTACTGTACCCTCAAAATAACGTTTTTCGGCCAATTGCTTAACTTAATAAACGAACAACGGTGCCTTCAACGAAGCCAAACGCCGGAGCCACCTCACGTGCAACTGCCTCGGTTACAGCCCTATTTAAAGAAAATGTTAATTTAAAATAGCCAACATACAACTAAATTAAAAAGATAAGACAATAAAAGTTCAATTAACTTAATTGAAGTTTAAGAGTTAAAATATTCATCATGTTCATTTGTAGGAAAAATTTGTTGTGGATCAAGTCTTCTCAATGTTCACGAGCATGTTCACGAATCCTCGGCTCACGAGTCACCACTAACTCTGCCACTGCAGTTTTTGCCGCCACAAATATATCCCACAACTCCTGTTAATAGTTTCATTAATAGCTTGGTACGTTTTCAGCCACTGCTTAACTAACGAATTTCAAATGAGCAGCCTTCCGTGACTTGACTCATTTAACTTAATAAATGAGTTCGAACGAGTTTCTAACGAGCCGAACGCTGAGCGCGAATAGCTCAGCTCAGTTATAGTCCTAATCATAAACCTACAACAAGTGTCAGCAATCATTTTATTTTTAATAATATTTTTATTATTTTAAATTATGTACTTAGTTGATTCATTGTGAAGGCATTCTATTAAATTTTATTATTTATTTGAAAATTAATTTATAAATTTTTGTTATTTTAATTTATAAAATATTTTTAACTCAGAAAACCTGTTCAATGACTTCTTTTTCTCGCAAACAGTGTTTTTTAGACAGATTGCTTTTTAGAATTAATTTGGGGTTTGATTAAAAAAATAAAGAATTAATTTGGAGTATTTTCAGTTATATATTGTTTTAGATTGTTCCAATCAATAACTGAAAATATGAAAACATTTTAAAATTTTAAATTCAAATAGCACAACCTAAAGCTTTAAAATTAAAATTATACACAAATGTAGAAAAGCTAGTTATCTATGAGATGGAGAATATTATGTTCTATACTCTTTAGTTTTATGGTAATAAACCATTATCATTGGGACTTGAACCCGGGATTCCCTTCTTATGCTTGTTTGAAGCCCTCGTTGTTTAAAATAGTGAGCTATTGAAAATCATACATCATTTATTTATTTTTATATATAATCATAGAATTTTGAAATCAACGGAATAAATCCTCTAATAACGGTAAAAGAACTTGAATTAGTGGTCATTAAAAAGCAATAGAAAATAATACCATTATATAGTGTGTTTACTTTTAACTTTTTCTTCTATTCGGCTTGAGATTACAAGTTCATTTGTTAGTGAATAGTAGTTTTTTAAAAAAAGAATCTTGCTGCACATGGAAAAAAGATAAGAACTTTTTTGAGTTTATATTCAAAAACTCATCTTTTGGCTTGTATAAGGCTTGAGAAGAGGGGAGATTTCGTGCGCATAAGAAATTAGTCGAAAGCTAGATTTCAATGAAAATCGATGGATCTCCTCCCCCTCCTGCGTGTGATTGTCACATTTGGTTTTGCTCAATTTTTTTTTTTTGGTTTTGCCTACATGAAAACCTTGGTTTTTTACTTTTAAAAATCAAGACAGTTCAAGTCTTAAAATCTCAGTAGATTCAAGATGGTTTCTTCAAGAACAGCTATTTCAAATTCAATTCCTAACAGCTATTATTCTAAATTTGAATTTTTGAAGACATGTTCTTTACTGGATCTTCCTCTCTACCTCTTTGTTGTTCTTGTTCTAGAGATTATCTGAAGAGTTGTTTAATCATGGGGAATAATGTTACTAAAGACAGTGTTTATACACGATTCAGCTACACTACTTCAATTTTCTTCTCCGCAGGCACAACCTAGCATTCAAAATTTTCACACTCACGGATCTTCCTCTCTGCCTCTTTGTTGTTTTTGTTCCAGAGATTCTTTGAAGAGCTGTTTAATCATGGGGAATAAAGTTCCTAAGGATAGTGTTTGTACACGACTCAACTACACTACTTAACTTTTCTTCTATGTAGGCAAAACTTAGCTACGGTCACTCATACCATCATCGACAGTCTCCTTGGCCCCGCCTCTGCTTAGGATTAAGGTTATTGTTGGTCAAAATTTCAAAAGTTGTGAGAACGTATTTATTCCACCTTGGATATGCATGGATTGGCATGGTTGTTGGCCGTTGAAAACATGCATGGAAACACTGAAGCTTGGGCATACACAAATAAGGTTTGTCAACATACAATTATAACTACCTTATCTAAAGAGTTATATGATGTCTATTGTGTACAAGGAAGCAAAGGTAATTCGGGAGTCCATGCTCACTAAGTATACCGCTGAGGATGTGGGAAAACAAAAGTTGGTGGTAGGAAACTATTACAAGTGGGAGAGGGTAGACAACAAGGACATCAAGCTCTAAATCAATGAGTACCACAAATTGTTCGAGGAATTAAGGGTTGCAAAAATAGAACTACCCAAACAGTTTGTGGCAGGACTATTGATTGAGAAGCTACCTAACTCATGGAGTGACTACAAGCAACAATTAAAACACAAGAAGAAGCAATTGTCCCTGGTTGATTTGATCACTCACGTCATCATTGAAGATACAAATTGAAAGAGCAAAAGACAACAAAAGCAAAACAGATGACCACCAAGGCAAACTTGGTCCAAACCAACTCTAAAAGGTACAATAATAAAACTCAAAACTTTGATAAAAAACCCAAAATTGCTAACCCCTATACTTTAAAGTAGAAAGACACTTGTTATGTTTGTGGCAAACCAGGGCATTACGCACCCCAGTGTAGAAAGAGAGTAAAAAATGGAAAAAATGGAAATCCTCCTATAGCTAACTTGGTCGAAGGAGATGACATAATAGCTGCCGTTGTTTCACAAGCTAATATGGTGACCAATTCCAAGAATTTGGTGGTACACTCTGGTGTAACAAGACATATTTGTGCAAACAAAAATGCTTTTACCTCATACACTCCAACAAGGGATGACGAAAAAGTTGTCTACCTTGGTGACTCTCACATTGTTCAAGTTTTGGGAAAAGACAAAGTCATGTTGAAACTCACTTCATGAATGACTCTGGCCTCGAATGAGGTGCTACATGTTCCTAATATTAGTGCAAATTTAGTTTCTATTACTCTATTAGGAAAAGTAGAGGTTAAAGTGTGATTTGAATATGATAAGATTGTAATGACAAAAAATAATGTCTTTGTGGGAAAAGGGTTTTGTAATCAAGAGCTTTTTGTGCTCAGTATTTATGAAGTTATGAATGGAAATACCTTTTCTTTTGCTTACTTGGTTGATTCTTATGATGTTTGGCATGTTACATTAGGACATGTTAGTAGTTGATACATTAAGATGATGCAATCTCTAGGCCTTATAAATAATATTGATTATCCATGCTTAAGTAAATGTCAAATATGTGCCTTTTCTAAGCTAACTAAAAAGACATGTGGGTCAATGTCTAGAGAAACAAAACTATTAGAACTTATTCATTTTGATATAGGAGATCTGAAACAAACTATAACTAGAGGAGGTAAGAAATTTTATGTGACCTTCATTGATGATTATTCTAGGTTCACTAGAGTTTACTTGCTTAGAAATAAATATGAAACTTTTGATATGTTCTTAAGCTATAAAACCAAAGTAGAAAATCAACTTGATAGGAAAATCAAAAGGATTAAATCTGATAAAGGGGGCGAATACAACCATTTAAATGATTATTATGAAAATGAAGAAATAATTATTGAAGTAACTCCTCCCTATTCACCAAAGTCAAATGGAGTTGCTAAAAGAAATAATAAGACTCTTAAAGAAATGATGAACACTTTTATTATTAGTGCTTTTGCTCCTGACAATTTGTGGGGTGAATCTATATTGTCTACATGCCATCTATAGAATAGAATTCTATACAAGAAAATTGGTAGGGTTCCTTATGAGTTATGGAAATGTCATACACCTAACTTGAAATATTTAAAAATGTGTGGGCGTCTTGCTAAGGTTATGTTAACTAATCCTAAAAAGAGGAACACATGATCAAAGACTTTTGATTGCGTGTTTATTGGGTATGCAAGTAATAGTATTGCTTATAAATTTCTTGTTTCGAAAAGTGATGTTCTAGAATGCAATACTATTATTGAGACAAAAAATGCTGAGTTTTTTTAACACATTTTTCCACTTTATGAGAAAATTTCTCGTACACCCACAGTTGTGGATTATATAGAAAACTCATATGATGAGCATGTGTCAACTACTGTGGATGATATAGAGAGCTTTCATGATGAGTTGAGAAGAAGTAAGAGACAAAGAAAATAGTTTTTTTTTTTTTAGATGACTTTTATACTTATTTGATAGAAAATGAACCGTCTTCTTACTCTGAAGCTATTTCTTCTCCTGACGCATTACTTTGAAAATAAGTTATTAAAACTGAGCTTGATTCCATTTTAAAAAATAAAACTTGAGAGTTAGTCGATTTACCTTCGGGAGCAAAACCTATTGGTTACAAGTGGATTTTCAAAAGAAAATATTTTCCAAATGGTTCTATTGAAAAGTACAAAGCAATGTTAGTAGTCAAAAGGTTTTCATAAAAACAAAATATTGACTATTTTGATACGTTTGCTCCTGTTACTAGGATTTCTTCCATTCATATTTTGATTGCATTAGCTTCTATTTATAAACTTTTTATCCATCAAATGAATGTTAGAACAATTTTTTTAAATGGAGATTTAGAGGAAGAAATTTACATGTTACAACCTAAAGTGTGTGTTATACCTAGTCAAGAAAATAAAGTTTGCAAATTATGCAAGTCTTTATATGGTTTAAAACAAGCACTTAAATAATGATATGAGAAATTTGATAATGCCTTGTTGAAGAATGAGTTTTTATATGTTGAAGTGGATAAATGTGCATATACAAAGTGTATAGATAAAACAATGTGTAATCATTGCATTATATATAGATGATATGCTGATTTTTGGCACTAGCCTAGATATGGTATATAGTACCAAGAAATATCTAACTTCACAGTTTGACATGAAAGATATGGGTGAAACTAAGGTAATTTTAGATGTCAAAATCATAAAGATGGGTAATAGCATAATGTTGTCACAAGAACATTATATTGAGAAAATACTCAAGTGGTTTGGACATTTCGAAGCCAAACCTGTGAACACCCCTTATGATGATAACACCCATTTAATGAAAAATCGAAGTGATCCCAATGGTTAATCTGAGTATGCACAGATTATTAGGAGTCTGATGTATTTGATGAACTTTTATAGACCTGACATAGTATATGTAGTGTGTAGATTAAGCCAATATATACATAATCCCAATAATGATCATTGGAATGCGTTAGTTAGACAAATTAAATACTTAAGGGGTACCATGAACTATGGTATCCTATATAATGGATTTCTTGTTGTGTTAGCAGGATACAACAATGCTAACTAGATGTTAGATTCAGATGAGATAAAATCCACAAGTGGTTATGTTTTTACTTTGGGAAGTGGTGCTGTTGCTTGGAAATTATCTAAACAAATCCTTATCGCTACTTCTACCATGGAATCGGAGTTTATAACTCTTGAATCCACTGGTAAATAAGCTGAGTGGTTAAGAACTTCATGTCAGGAATTCCTTTGGGAATGCAACTGATATCTTTAGTGTCTATGCATTGTGATTGACAAGCAGCAATATCGATTGCAAAGAATAAAACATTCAATGGGAAAAATAGACACATTCGTCTAAGGCATGAGATTGTGAAACAATTGTTGAAAGATGTAATTATTTCCATTGACTATGTAAAGTCAGAAGTGAATTTAGTTGATCTTTTGACTAAACCCTTGGGAAAAAAGTTGATTTTGGAATCATCGAGTGGGAATGAGATTAACAGTGATAGGAACCCAACCTTTGTAATTGGAGATCCCATGAAGAAGGTTCATATGGGTAATAACAAGTCACTTGTTAATCCTTCTAGCACCAATAAAATTGTCCCTTCTTATGGTGTGCTTATGGTGCTAGAATGCATATTTTGAGAGGTGAAGTTATACTCTTAATGATTTCATATCCCTTATGGGTGGTACATATAAATGTTGCATGCACTTGATGAAATCACCTATGTAAGTGTAGAGTGGGACCGCTCCCATGAAATGTTTTGGTAAAATTTCTAGAGCACTTATAAAGTGATTAGGCATGTGCATGGCCTAATCGCGTATAATGATGTTGAACAACAAAAATCGTGATGTGTGGTGTTCATGATAAGATCCATAATTTACGATCAGGAGTACTCTAATTCATAGAAGTTATAAGTTTCACCAATACTCTGCAAATTAAATCTTATTCATTTATGTTTGGTTCATGGTTCATTGAATACCAAATTTAAGGCGCTTACACCTTCTTCCATAATCTAAGTAAAATGTTTTAAATTCAAATATGTTTTTGAAAAAAGTGGGGAATTGTTAGTGAATAATAGTCTTTTTGAAAAAGAATCTTGTCCCACATGTAAAAAAGATAAGAACCTTTTTGGGTTTATATTCTAAAACTAATATTTGGACTTGTATGAGGCTTGAGAAAATATGAGGCCTAGTGTGCACAAGAAATGGGCTAAAAGCCTTATTTAAGTGAAAATCGATGGATTTCCTTCCTTGCTGGTTATCATGAGTCACATTTAGTTTTGCTCAAAATTAATTTTGTTTTCTTTTGTCCACAAAAAAACCTTGGTTTTTGACTATTTAAAAATCAAAACAGTTCAACTCTTAAAATCTCAATGAATTCAAAACAGTTTATTCGGCAACAACTATTTTGAATTCAATTCCTAACAGCTGATTTTTTGAATTAAATGCCTAACAGCCATTTTGCTTTAATTCTAGTGTTAATGGCCAACAACTATTTTTCGAAATTCAAACCAAACTGTCACAACATTTTCCAATAAATTGAGACCTCTACTGATGTTGGAAAAACAGTTTCTGTTCCAGAGATTCTCCGAAGAACTATTTAATTCTCTGAACAACACTCTGAACTGCCAAGACTAGTACCAAGAATCATATAACGGTTGAGATTATGACATTATTTATTATGGTTTGTTATTTTTCAAATAAATATTATGTGTTATAAATTCGATTTAAATAAATATTATGGTTTGACATTATTTAAAATTTTAAAGTTAAATTAATTTAAATTCAAGTTTAGACTTAAACCAAAAAAACAAACACCAACCAAGTTTAAAACAGTATCAAAATGCATAGAAGATGATAAATTTTCTATTAACATGAAAAGGAAAAAGTGATCCAACTAAAAAAAAAATCAATCTGTCAAATTTCCTACAACTCATCAATGGGTTCTTCTTCTTCTTCTTCGCCATCAGAAGCCCCACCGCTCTTCTCATACACCTTCTTTATAACCGGATTACAAACTGCTTCAACTTCTTTCAATTTTTCGTCATATTCCTCTGTTTCCGCGTTCTGATTATCGTCCAGCCAGTCGAGCGACTCTTTCAACGCCGTCTGGATCTTCTCCTTGTCGTCTGGATCAATCTTGTCTGAAAGCTTGTCCTTGTCATTAATGGTGGACTTCATGTTGTAGATGTATGTTTCCAGTTTGTTTCTGGCGTCGATCTTCTCCTTCACCCGCTTATCCTCTTCTGCAAACTCCTCCGCCTCCTTCACCATCCTGTCGATCTCATCCTGGCTGAGCCGCCCCTTGTCGTTGGTGATGGTGATGGACTGTGACTTCTTCGCCGCCTTGTCCTCCGCCCGGACGTGTAGAATGCCATTGGCGTCCACCTCGTAAGGTCACTTCAATCTGGGGCTCTCCCCTGAAGAGAAAAAAAAACAAAAAGGATTGATTGAGGAACTGATCATTTTAAAAGGCCACACACAATCTGGCTCCTGATCTTACCTTGGAGCAGGTGGAATTCCAGAGAGTTCGAACCTCCCCAGCTCACGGCAGTCTTTCTTCGGGTCGTTCTTTCACCTTCAAACCTGAAAACGCTAAGTAAGAAATGGCCAATCTGCACCATGCCCATTCCAATCAAAAAGTTTCGTCCAATTACTTCATTACTACCCCAAATCCCATAGAGATACCCAAGGGCCATAACGGCTTTAAACGCGCTTCATTGTGTCGGTAAACCTCAGACTTATGGGCGCCATAGTTTCTTTATCCGACGTGGACGCGACAAACACTTCTACGCATACAACGCTATTGCTATTCGTGGGACGGCGTACTAAATGGAATGCACCACATCAGACGGATCGACTCGATATCATTTGTAACGACCCGGCCCAACCACGTAGAATCGTCCGCTTCGCCCCAGCGCTTTGACCCCCTCACGCTTTAAACGCATCTACCAGGCCGGTAGTTCTCATACTTATATAATGTCATAAAGTTTCTCCTCTATTCAATATAGGATGTGATAAACTCTAATATGCTTAGTATGGTATGGACCTCCTTAGTTAATAGGATACATCTATAAGCTCCTGAAATTTGATATATCTATAAACATGTTATGCATTTTAGAGTTTTGTGATTATTTCTTTATTAGCCACAATGCTCCAATCTTATATCCATTTTGGGAACAATGGATGTCGATTTCTCTTTAACAGCAGGAATGTGTTCTTCGAGTGATCAACAAGAATTGAAGGGAAGTCAAAAAAATATATGGAAATGAATGTATGGGTATGTACCTTGATTGAACAGGAGGGCTGCTGATCCTGGTAGGTAGTGAAAATCTGAGATTTCTTGGTGGGGATGACAGTGTTCCGGGGAATCAGCTTTGTCATTACCCCACCAACTGTTTCAATTCCCAGGCTGAGGGGAGCAACATCTAGTAGAAGTATGCCTGAAAAAAACAGAGAGATTGATAGATTATATCGATTGAATGAATATATTTATATGGAAAACATTAATACAATTGTAGTGAAAATCAGAACTGTAATTAATACCTCCTGTTTCTTCCCCTCCTTCACCGCTAAGATTCCTCCCTGAACTGCAGCCCCATATGCTACAGCCTCATCTGGATTAACTCCCTTACATGGCTCCTTCCCATCAAACAGTTCCTTCAACATCTGTTGGATCTTTGGAATCCGAGTACTACCTCCAACAAGCACCATTTCGCCGATTTCGGTTTTTTTCAGACCTGCATCTTCCAGAGCCTTCTTCACAGGCCCCATTGTCTTCTTAAACAAGTCCATGTTCAGCTCTTCGAACCTCGCCCTTGTCAATGGCTCTGAGAAGTCGATACCTTCGGAAAGGGACTCGATTTCGACCCGAACCTGATGCTGGCTGCTCAGTGCTCGTTTCGCCCTCTCACATTCCCTCCGGAGCTACCAAGGGCCTTATTATCTTTGCTGATGTCTTTGTTGTATTTTCTCTTGATCAGCTTAATGAAATGGTCCATCACTCTGTGATCAAAGTCTTCTCCTCCCAAGTGGGTGTCTCCACTGGTGGAAAGAACCTCAAAAACGCCATTGTCAATGGCCAGGATGCTAACATCAAACGTACCACCACCAAGATCATAGACCAGAATGTTCTTCTCTGCTTTCTTGTCTAGCCCATAAGCAATAGCTGCCGCTGTCGGTTCGTTTATAATCCGAACCACATTGAGCCCGGCGATGGTGCCGGCATCCTTGGTTGCCTGCCTCTGTGCATCATTGAAATAAGCTTCAAAAAACAGAACAAAAACCCATTAGACATTGTTTTTCTCAAAGCTCCATTGACTCTTACAGCTTCAGAGAATCAACATTGATGAAGAAACTTAAAAATGCAATATGTAACTAAAGTTCAAGGCAATATACAGCTGTTAAGAAAGGAAAAAAACAAAGAATAGGCAACAAGAAATAAAAGATAAGGAAACACATTAAAGGAGAAATCTATTGTAATATAGATACATGATTAGAGTATTGATGTATGAATATTAGGTAAAAACCAGAAAAATAAACCTAAAAAACCTCAAACTCTAGAAATTTCACATCATATATTTATAAGCATTCCAAAACTAAAAGGGTATATTGTACTGGGTGTGAGATCCAGTCTATCCAACGTCGCTATAAAATCCTTAGAAAATTCATGATGTCGAATTGAGAAACCTTTTCAAGTGATTCAATTCTAATAGTAACGATCCATTCCCATATTCTCATGGATTTAGTTCTTATCTTTCATGATTAAGAGGAGCTTAAGCATTTATAAATATCATTCTAAGCCCAGTAAACCCTCATAGCTTAAACACTTATCTATGATTTAGAAGACCAACCATAGGATATATCATGCACAAAGAAGAAGAAGAACAAGAAATTCTACCTGGAACAGTGACAACAGCGTCTTTGATTTTCTTCCCCAGATATGACTCTGCTGTCTCCTTCATTTTCCCCAATATCATAGAACTGATCTCCTCAGGGCTAAACACTTTAATCTCACCATCTCTGATATTCACTTGTACATACGGCTTCCCTTCTTTATTCACAACCTTATATGGCAAGAACTTTATATCTTTCTGAACCTCCGGATCATCAAACCTTTACAGGACAATCCGATTAAAACAAAAACAAAACAAAACCCATTACAAATCACACTGAAAAGATCAAACCCACGACCAAATTCACTTACTTTCTTCCTATAAGCCGCTTGACATCGAAGATGGTGCGCTCTGGATTCATGGCCGCCTGATTTTTTGCGGCTTCTCCGATCAAACGCTCGGTGTCTGTGAATGCAACCCATGATGGGGTGATTCTGTTTCCTTGATCGTTCGCTATAATATCTACATGACCGTTCCGATAAACACCCACACAAGAATATGTAGTTCCAAGATCGATGCCGATTACTGTTCCGAGCTTTTGTGATTTTTCTGCAGCTAATGCTGTTCCAAACAGAAACTCTGCAGAAGAAGGTAAATTTTTATTAGAAAATGTTTCAATTATTTTCTGCAAATAAAAAGATAAAATTTTGAAAACCAATTACATATAATGAGATAGATAAAAGATTACAAGTATCTGTTTGTTATCCGGGAAAAGCAAGGGGTAAAAAACTAAGTAAAAGGCCAATTCAGCTAGTCAGCTGGGATGTTAAGCTCACACAGCGAATGTTCTGTTTTCTCAAATCCCAAATAGGAACAATTCAAAAACTTCTTGAATCCATTCAAATTCTAACTTCCTTTTCCTTATGTTTTGTCAGAAATGAAAGGCAGCAATATAAACCAAAAGCAACCAGGAAAAAGTTTTTTTTTTTTTTTAAATTTGAATTCTGGATAAACAAAGACACCGAATTCTTTAAACTTTACTAAAAAAGAAATTCTAAACCATGCATTTGTCTATTCATCATGAAAAGTAAGCAAAAAATATAAGAAAATTTCAAATATGGTGAAAGTAAAGAACATTTTTTTCTTTCACCATCAAGCAATGAAAACTCAATACATTCTATTTTTTTTCTCGGCAACCAAACACACCCATCAAAAAGAGCCCAAAATTTTCCTTACCCAAAGAAAACATTAGCAAAATCATCACCGCTCTGTGCTTCTCCGCCATTGTTACCGAGTCTGAAAGCTTTTCTCTTTCTCTTTCTCTTTCTCACTCGTTTCTGTTGAGCCACTGCACCGCAGAGAGGTCCATATTTATATAGTTTGTGGGTGAGTACACGCTAGAGTGTTCCAAGCAATCACATTCCGCCACGTGGATTGGCGGTTGCCATGCTGTTCCAGTCTCTAGCTTCCTTCCACGTGAGGTAGCCAATAAGAGCTTGCCACAGTGGCAGGATGACTATACTGGGTATCTCCTGAAGGTTCTTGACCCATCTTCGAAAGGATATTTTGGGTATTTGGGAAAAAAATGAGGGGTGGAAATGGCATGATTGGCAATTGTGCATGGATTCACACGACGTCGTTTCCGTGAATGCTTCAAATTCCAATCTAGTAATTACGTATTATGATATAAGATAATTTTCCTATTTTAAAATTAAAGCTGACTCTAGTATTAAAATCGTATTAGAGTACCCAGTAATAAACGTTTAATTATTAAAAAAAAAAACTATCAAAATTTTTTTTTTAAGACCATGAAATGTCCTGAGTAGACATACTCGATAGAGGTGGACAAAAAAAACCTAAGAAATGAAACTAACTAAAAAACCAAATCAAGCCGAACCGAAATTTAGATTAACTGAATTGAGCGGTTCAGTTTTAGTTTTTATGCTACACAAATCTCGGTTTCAATTTAGATTTCGATTTACAAAATATAAAATCGTTGTTTCGATTTCTATATTTAAACCAAACTTTTACCGTTTTCATTCAAACTAAGCTTTTATAGTTTTTCTCTAAATCAAAGCATATAGACTTTGATTTATTTGGATTAGTTTATTTTTCTACCGAAGTTGTTAAAACATATGATTGATTAAAAAAATCTTGATTAAATTATTTAATTTCATGTGTTTCATATATTATTTGTGAATTATATTATAAATGAAATTGTAAATGAATAAATTGTATTCATTTTTTTCTTTGCATTTTTTATTATATTTATAATAATTATTATAATTTGAACTTTAATATATGATTATGAAATTGTAAATTTATTTTTTAATTATGATTAATCGAAAAAGCGATATATGTAAGTTACTTAGAAATAAATGGTTAGCGAAACACAAATTAACCATAAAGTTAGGTTTTTGGTTTATAAATAACAAACGAATCGGAGTAGTCGATTTTGCTGTGCCGCAAACTATGCACTCCTGTATTTCGAAAAGGCAGTATTTAGAGTCGTATCACTACGGTAATCGCCGTATAAACTGGAAATAAATCGCCAAAGATGATAAAAGTTATAAAGCGAAAGCATGGTGCATTCCACAAAACCTTAAAACATAAAGCGCCAAAAATCCATAATATCGCATTGCGAAAGTCAGATAAGTTCTGGGTCACCCAGTTCTTGTGAAATCATTGATCACAAACATATTTGTATATTGTTGCACATAGCAAGTGAAAAGCTTGGACTAGTAAAAGGCCAATGAGAGATGTTACAGCTGATTGTTATTACAAATCCTTGTTTCAAGAAACCCAATCTACACATCCCATATATTTTACACAATCTCATATAAAAAAAAAAAAGTTAAACACAAATCTGTGATGGTTTCTTATGAACATTCCCAGCAATCTAAAGGAAAAAAGAAAAAAAAAAAAAGGAAAAAAGAAAAAAAAAAAACCTATCTGAATGGAGACAGAGGATTTGGAGATCTTGGGACTTTGGAGCTTCTAAGCTCTTTACAGATATGGTCCAGCATACCCAGAAAGTCCCTCACAATCACAAAAATCCTTAGTGGATTAGCTTCATCCTTACTGACATCTCCATGGAAATACTCTGTGATTTCCCTAACCTGTAACAGAACTCTATTTTCATCCTCCTGCAACTCCTTCAGGTTCTTTTCAGCATGACCCAGAAAAGATTTCATGGAACCCACAAAATTTCTACTTCTTGGATCATCACCCAAGTGATTATTCACCAGATTCTGCAACTTCATCTTCCCATCTGAGAGATTTGAGACAGAGCTTGCAAGAACATCAAGATCCACTGTGGCTGTTTTCTTGACATTGCAGAGCTCAGTGCTGAGACCTGAAACAAGGTCTAGCCCCATTCTTCTGTACCCTTCTTCTCTTTCCTTAACAGTTTTGTTTTTTGTTTTCAGATTGATCTTCCCTATGATGCTGTCTGAGGCTTTGATCCCTTCTGTTCGGATCATTTCTTGGACAACGAAATGGAGTAAGGTGGTTTTTCCGTCTGTTCCTTTTACATCAGAGAGCTTGAGAAGGGCGTCCAGCTTGAATGCCTTTGCCCCTCCTCTGATTGTCCCTACATTCATTCTGTTTCCGGTTTTCAGCACTGCTTCTAGAAGTTTCAGGAACAGTCTGCTTGACCTCAGCTCCTTGCAGGCCTCCTGACAAACCAGAAGAATGGGTTGTGTTTGGGGAGAGAGAAAAAAAATGGTAAAGCTGAGGGTGAAAAAGCTTAAACTTTCAAGATTCATGATAATATGTTAAAATTAGAAATCTAAATACTAAATCTATTCAATAGTTTAGATTAATAATAAGGTTAATCAATAAGATTATTAGCTTGATAGGTCATGAAAAAGCTTGAACTTTCTATGTCACTTCCCATATCGAGTATGAGAGAAAATTTCAATAAGACGCGTTTTAAAGCCGTAAAGATCACAAATAGTATTAAAGCCTACCCTTGACCCTAAGTGTGAGGATTTTGACTCCATAAGGAGTTTTTGTCCATTCAGCTCTGCAATCCTATGTGATACAACTAGGATATTGTCCATTAGGAGAGAAAGTTCCTGGAGCTCCTCTTAGCCTATTAGATACGTTTTAAAACCGTGACGTCCCTTATTAGAAAATTATTGAACTCAAGTCATGTTGATAAATCAATTCAAAGTTTGTCACCCATGTCTTAATAGAACGGTTGAGTAGGTAGGTTACCTCTAGCATTGAGAAGGACTTTCTGAGATGAACCACTTCATCCTCAAATGTTTCTCTGTAGAGCATGGCTTCAATTCTCAGAAATGCAAATGGGATATCCAGTATTGCCTTAACAAACTTCTCTGCTGATCCCAATTCATTGATGTCTCCATTGTAGCTTGAGAGCTTAGCCTCTTCTTCATCAGTAGGCACCATCCTTGCCAGAGCCTCTAGCTGCTGTAAGCACAGACCTTCCCCTGCTTGTTTAAAAATTTTCCACAATCAAATAAAGATGAATAAAACCCTTAATTCTACAAGGGTTTCACTTTTACCTTGTTGTAATGCATCACATACTTGTCCAGCTGTGGCATTCAAGGCTTTTGAGAGTATGGTTATGTTCTGTAGTCTCTTAGGCTCAAGAACATGCTTGCTTGGAGAAGGGCTCTTGCTCTTTGCCTCATCATTCTTCATTGTAGTATGCAGATTGTACCCGAAAAGCGATTCGATCATTTCCTCGTCCAGTCTGTTCCACATCCCAATATCATAAATCAATGTCAAGCAGACAGAAATGTGAGATTTTATCAAGAAAAGAAATTGTGAACTTACTCGAATGAGCTCGATCTCATCTTGTCCCACACTGTGGAACGGTTTGGGGCAGCTCTGACTTTGTCCCAATGCAGTGGCTTCAACTTAGGCAGGGGAGCTCCATCTTTCCCGGAGGGATGAAATGAGAGAGCTGAGATGGAGGAGGAGGTGGGGTTTTGAGGGGATTGCTGTTTCTGCTTATAAATGGAGGCGGGCAAGGCGGCGGAGGAATGGCTCCTGGAGGTGGTGGAGGATTGGGAGGTTTATGAGATGAAGGCTGCAAGTCCCTTTGTGGGGTTTGGCTTGATCCTGAAGAAGAGTCTGAGTTTCTGGGAGCCGAAAAATTCGGCATTGTAGAAGAACATGAAGCTTTAGAGGAAAACTGCGGAGGCCTTGGTGGTGGAGGTGGTGGCGGTGGTGGTGGGAAAACTTTCTGGCATGATTCTGAAGAACATGGAGCTTCCTGTTCTGGGGTTTTAGGAAAAATTGGAGAAGGAAATGACTCCATTTTAGGAGGTGGGGCTGGAATTAGATCTGGGGTTGCTGGTGGAATAGGCAAATTATTAGAGGAAGAGGGCAGAGAAGGATGATTCTTATACACATTTGGGGAGAAAACTTCAGCTGCATCCCTGAAACTCCCAGCTGAAGCATTGGAAAGCCTCACATTTGATGAATGTGATTCACAAAAAGAGTGAAAAGATTCATCATCATCATCATTATCTGAAAATTGAGCTTCAGTTGGAACAATTTTTTCCCTACAAGAATAGCTACTACCCCCGTTGGACTGATCCTCCCCTGACTCTGCATCATCCTCATGGACCGACACAATTTCCTCGTCCCTAACATGATCAGATTCCAATTTTCTCGGTTTTCGGCCTAGTTCTTCGCTCTCCAGCAATGCAGGACTAATTGAATTCTGATTACTTGTTACTGATATGTTTGGAGTTGGGGAACTGTGTTTAAGGCAAGTACCTTGCTGGTCCAAACTGGATTCTATAGAGTCAAGGTAAATTAGGTCAAGGCCAGGATTGATGCTCACCTTCCCTGCTGCTCCATTATTTGATCTGCCTTTGCTTACTTTCTCTTTTCCATGGCTTCCCACAGTTCTTGCAGATCTCTTCTTGGGTTTTCTGAATTTTAGGCAGAACCAGATAAACCCCAGAAGACAAATTACAGATGTGGTTCCAGTAGATATAAGAACTGCTATTAGAATTTTCTTGACTCTACCTTTCCCTCTGCTGCTCTCCATGTGAGTCTTGTGTGCTGGTGGGATCTGTTTGGGGTGATGGGGAGGATGGGAATGTGCATGGAGAGGTGGTGCCGGGACTGGGGCAGGAGCTTGAGCCTCGGCATCAATGGAGGGTGATGGAGAAGGGGATGGAGAACCATTTTCAAGTCCACCATTGTATGGGGTTCGTCCGGCTGTGAAGCTCTTTAGTCCAAGCAAAGCTCTGAACTTTTCCAATATGAAAGGCTCCTTTTCTGCATTATCATCCTCACCAGAGACCTTTTCAACCTCAATGAAATGCAAATCTTTTAGCCCATCAACACCATTGAAATAATTCTCGTCTGCATTCAATACAGAAGCAGAAGAAGAAACAGCAGGAAACAGAATGTGGGCACTTGAGGATGAAATGAGAATGATGGAGATCATGTGTAGAATCTTCAACATAGATCCCATACTGTTCATCCCCCCCAAAAAATCATTCCAAATTTCTGCCTATAAATCTAGCCCCTCTTTTTTTTTTTTCCTTTCCATCATTTTCTCTAGAAAATGTTAAGTTTTTGAGTAGTGGGAATGTGTAGGGAGGAAGATCTAAGGGAAGGGGGGGAGAGAGAGAGTCTTTAATGCTACTCCAAGGAACCCCTGAACATGGCAGTTGTGGTTGTACTGGGCCTTCTTTACTTCTTCCATTGAAGCATTCTTATGAATCTTATCTCTCTTCTTACCCTCCATAAATTCTCCCTCCTGACACTGTTAATATCCTCTCTGAATTTGTCTTTTCTTTGAAGCCTTTTTACCAACACCTTGCCTTCTCTTTTAGACTAAACCCACTGTATTTTTCTTTTTTCTTTTTCTTTTTTTTTCCTTCTCCTCATCCTATTATTCTGTTTAGGTACAATCCAAGGGCCCAAAAACCCCAGTTTGAATCAAGGTTTTAGCAGCTAAAAAATTTCATCAAACCATGTTAAAGTTTGTATGTGGGGTATAGCCTTCTGGTTGGACCTTGCCTACCTCAAAGGGAGGGTGACACTGTAAGTTTCCTCCAACCCCTACATTATTAAAGGATAAGAGAGATAGAGAGAGGAGAGAGAAAGAGAGATGGGCAATGGTCCAACACTTGAAATTGTGGCCATCACTTCTTCATGTGATCTTCCCATTGAGAAACCAAAAGCAACAATTGAGAAGAAAACAGATTTTTGATGTTGAATTAGAGGCCACTATGCTACATGTGATCAATATACTTTCACACACTTTATGACTCTTTTTCTAAGTGGTTAAACCCAATTTGGCTCACTTTTGGTTTAGATTTACATCCATAGTTTGTGTCTTTTGAAGTTGGGTTTTATCTCTGTTTCTTTGTTTCTCACCTAACAGAGAGAGAGAAAGAGAGAGAGAGAGAGTGAGAGAGAGAGAGAGAGAGGAGGATTCATACCAACACCATAATCTCCATATCATTGTGGGGAATTTGTTTGGTTTAGCTTGACTTTGTCATTAGCTAGCACACTTTCTTTTAGGCTATTTTTTTAGAGGGAAAGAAATAGTGAAGGAAAATAAAAAATAATGTAAAAATTAGTAAATTATTTTTATTTGTTGTCACATCCCACGTGTGGGGAATTTCTGTCACTATATAAATATGCGTTCCTCTCAACTTAATAAACGTGTTTTAAAGCAGTAAGGACCTTTTAAGCCCTAAGTGGACAATATTTGTATGGTTAGGTTCGACCATTATAAATGATATTAGAACTGATTCCTGATCCCGATGTAGGGTTTCATTATGTTTGGCCTAATGGGTTGGGTTGGATTGTTACATCGGATAGTGGATAAAGTTCATGACATTATAATTATGGGTTTCTCTCAACCCTCTTAACTTAATAGACGTGTTTAAAAAAAATAAAGGCCCCTTGAGCCATAAGCGGACAATATTTACATGGTTGTGTTGGATCGTTAGAAATTGTATCAGATCTGATCCTTGATCTTGATGTGAGAGTTCATTATGTTTGACCTAGCAGGTTGGGTTGTTACATTTGTGCTTTCAAATTCGTTGTGAGATTAAACAAATTCAAAATGTATAAATTTCTAATAAATTTTAAATATATATAATTTCCTTTAAAAAAATTTATAAAACAACATAATATAAGAAAATCATTTTCCTTGATATTTTTTTTCTTCTGTATTTTCCGAGAACCAAACATAACCTTAGGGAATGAAGAGATATGAAAGACCTACAATTTTGAATTGGGAAAAATTATACAATACCAAATAAGTACTATAAGAAATTGTTTTATGTAATTAATGTGGTATTGAATGAAGATAGTTATTGAGTGAAAATAGTTAGACTTTATTAGGTAGTGATTTTGAAATAATTAAAAGTACTTTCTGAAAGCATTTTCTTATTAAATTTTGAACATCTTAGTGATAGATCTCAGAGATTTTATATTGTTAATAAAGAAAGATCATTATGTTCATTTTAGTTAGTTTGGCCTATTAGTTAATTGATTTAGACTAATACCTGAAGCTTTAAACTTTTATTTTTAAGATAATTATTGTAAAATAACAATAATTTATTCTTCTATTTTTGTGCAGGCGATTCAAGCGGCAGTATTTGTCTCGATCAAACGCATAAAATCATCCAGTCTACCAGCTCGTCAGAATGTTTATTCAGATTGCGGAATGTAGTATTACAGACATATTAGGATCATAGTATGTAGGTTTTGAGCCGTTTTATTTCTTATTAGCTTTAGATATTATTATATAAATGCTTTTCTTATTTTGCTTGGTTGATTTACCTGTGTTGATAAAATATATTTACGTTCTAAATCAATGAATTTAAAAAAAAAACAAGAATTTTATTATAGTCATGAAATATTATAGATGTAAAGAGATAATAGACATGCATCTTATTTAAAATTTCATTCATGCAAAGTAGTTATAATTTTATAATACATTGACTTTTAATGAAAATGGCCCTTAAAAGAAAGTCATTATCACGTCAAATCTGTTTGTTTAATGTTTCCTTCTACTTCATAGAGATTTTTGTTGTCTCTTTTTTTTTTTTTTTTTTTTGAATAAAAGATTTTTGATGTCTCAAATCTTTGTTTTTAAGTAAGTTTCCCATGTGATCAAACTAAAAAGAAAGGTCTTTTGTCACATCAAAATAGCCACCCCCAACTGTTTTGCAGTCAATTTCACTACAACTCTATAGGATTTGAATCTACAACCTTGAATTTGGTGACATTATTGTTGTTATAATTAAAAAACTGATACTAAATATGCTTCTAGATAAATCAGAAGTAACAAGAGTTGAAATTAAAAAACTTTGTGAATGAAGAACAATTATTTAAAATGATTAGTATTTTTTAAAGATGATTTTTATTACATAATATGTTATAAAAAGACTATTCTTTAATCATTTGCCCCTCTCTGGAGGCTTTAGCCACTCCTCTCTTTGTTATCTCGTTCATACCTTTATTCACTAAAGATGAGGGGTTGATTTTTTGGCCGTTTTGATATGAAATTACGTTTTTCATCGTTTTCTTTTCTTAGATTTGAGTTAATTTTCAAAAAAAGTGGTTTTCTTGTACATCGATTTGAGTTTGTCATTATTTTTCTATGTTTTTTGTGTTTTTTGTCGTCACACTGTTGTAAGCGTATTTTGTCGTTAAGCATTGCGGCGTGTTTTATCGTCGATTTATTACGGTAGTGGTTATGTTCTGCAGTTGTTAGCTTTTAAGTGGTTTTTGTATTGATAGTTCGGATGTGAGAGTTCGATCGAAACGAGAATGGTAATTAAAATCGCATTTACCGTTAATATTCTGAGATCGGAATCTTGGGTATTTTAATTAAATTTATTGTGATATCGAATATGTCTGGCTTTGAGTTGATCTTTTCTTTATTAACATGGATCTTCCGTCGTTTTAAAAATTACCAGCAACTTTTGATTTTATGTTTCTATCCATTATATTGCTAATTTTAATCAATAAATTTATCTCTTTAAAAAAAAAAGACCATGTATTCTTTATTTATATTCAAATACTTAATGCACACTTTTTTTAACTTTTATTTTCAAAATATATAATTATATATATCTTTGCATAGAATATAACACTCTTGCATGAAATAAATTTCTAAAATTTGAGAAAAGTAACAATTTTTTTGTTGTAACTTTTTAACCCATCATTATCTTCTATCAGTAAGTAAAGTTCATGTATCTTATATAAGTGCTAAAATTATTTTCCATTTTCAAAAACTAAAATATATGAATTATGTTCAAAGTACTTTTTAAAAAATATTTTTAATAAAAATGTTACTCACAAAGTATTATAAATAAAAAAAATGTTTTAACTATAACTATTTCAAAATGGACTTTAAATATAATCAAATGGTCAAAATCTATCTTCAAAAGTCAATATAAAAAAAGCCTAAATGAATATCTTTATTTATAGATATAGAAGCATTTTTTCATAATTTATTATAAACTTTCGATTGAACTGAAAACACTAAAACATTTGAATGTTTCTAGGAAGAAAAAAAAAACTATATTAATACTGTTTAATGTTTTATAAATCATGTCATGCCATAATTTAATTTTAAATTCTATTTGAGACACAACCTTAGTTAAATACAAAAATAACTTTGGTGTTTGTTTGTTTTTGTTTTTTTTTGTTTTTTTTGTTTTTGTTAAATATGATAATTTAAAATATTTGGCTCATGACTTCTTCCTTTCTCTCGTCTTATTCTTTTTAACCCATTTTCCTTAAAAGAATGAGAGGTGATTTTTTTTGTCATTATTGGCTTAAAATTACCCTTGTACGTCTCTTTCAACAATTTTCTTTTTCAATAAAGTAATTATTCCACAAAAAAATTGGATTTTTAATTTGGTTTTTTATATATTTTATCGTTATCTTGTCACAGTGTGACTACATTGTGTCTTGTGCGACATGTAGTTTCTTTCGAGAACTTGGTAAATAATGAGTGGTTTTTCGTCGACATTGCGGCACTCTTCTGTGGCATTGGATGATTAGAGAGAACAATGGTCGATTAAGTAAAGACATCAAGTCAAATTATGGTCGTCAATATGTTGTACAATTAGAGTCATATGAATTATAGTCATTATATAATTATCAAATGTGTAGGTATTGAGCCGATTAATTGTGCTATTAACCTAGATGATATGTCATCCTCTAGAGTTTTTAGCAAAGTTGATTTAGTGTTTTTATCGAATATATTTCTAGTTTGAATTAATAAGATTATCCTCCTTTCAAAAAACAAAAAAAAATTCGGCCCATCAAATTATTAATATCTTTAATAGTCCTTCTCCAAAACCCTAGCCGCCTCTCTCTTTCTTTCATCTTGTTCTTTATAGCATATTTTTCCTTAAGTAAGGAGGGATGATTTTTTTTGGTAATCATTGACATGAAATCACTCATTTACATTTCTTTATACATTTTATTTATCAACAAAGTAGTTATTTCACAAAAATTTGGATTTTTAATTTGTTTTTCGTGTTTTTGTCTTCGTTTATGCTGTGTGCGGTCTGTATTGTCTTAGTTCGACGATTTAGTTTTTGTTGTCTTGTTACAACGCTTTCTTGTGTGTGAGTGATTCGAATAACAAAGTATATTGATTAAATGGGACTTTAAAAGCCGTCATGTTGGTTGTCGATATCTTTGTAAAGTTAAGTCGTAGGTCTTCATAGAGTTCTACCATAAAATATGTCTTGACTTTTGAGTCGATTCATTATGCTATTAATCTAAATCACACATCATCCTTTAAAAATTTTAACGAATTTGATTTTGTGTTCTTATCGAATGTATTGATAGTTTGAATCAATAAAGTGGCCATTTTAAAAGAAAAAGAAATATTTTACTTTATCGTATTTCACCGTGATAGGCGTTCGGTTAAAAAAGATATGGTATAAGAAGGGCATAGATCCCGAGTTAAAGTCCCAATAGGGATAATATCCTAACATTATAATTAAAGTGTTTAGCTATAAAAAAAATATTTTAGTTTTTTATTTAGTTAAAAAGTGACTTGTTCCTATTAGTCAACTTAATTAATGTGAATCTATGATCAACTACTTCAATTTAATAATGATGGTTGGTTATTAATATCAGTAGATTGCTTTTAACAAAATAGAAAAAGTCAAACAGTATATTGAAAGGCACGTGTGAAAATGAATTAGTGGTGTAGAATTTCTTGATTTCAGTCTTCAGAGTACTTTGAATTTTATTGAATGTTTAAGATATAAGGACATACATGCTGTCCAAAATTCTCATTTTTATTCTACTTTTCCTTCAGGGCCTATAATGAAACATTCTCTCTTTCAAGGTGCATCATTTTTCATTCAATACACTATATTAATGAATTTAATATATTTTAATATATATATATATATATATATATATATATATATATATATATATATATATGTGTGTGTGTGTATGATAATCATGGGTGTCCGAGCCATTATAAGTCAGCTTATGCGTATCTAGATTAGTCCTATAGGACTCATGAAAGTAAGAATTAAGTAAACCTTCAATGATTCTGAGGGGACTCGAATAAGTGGGTATTTGAGGGGCAAACCTAAAACTTGATTAATTGAGCTATCCCTTAAGGTTATTTGTTATTATTATTATCCGAGATAATTTGAAAACTCAATTTTGGAAATTCAATCATTATAATTTTTTTTAAATAGATAAATTTATTGATTCATATTAGCAATATAATAGATAAAAACATAGAATCAAAAGTATTAAAAATTTTAAAGGACGACCCATCGTCTATGTTAATAGAAAAAATGATCATTTCCAGGGTTTCTGGCGTTTGATAATCCGATAATCGCAAAATCACCTTATCGTATTTAGATATCACGATCTAGTGAGAAGATTTGGACGATGAGCTACATCGGATCGAGCTTTTATCAGTGCATTTCAGGCTCTTAGACGTAGCAGCAATAGCGTCGGAGCTGTATTGTCAATGCATACTTAGTGAATGTGAATAAAGTCAATATCAATTATTGACTTCATTTGGACAAAAGTGCTATCATAGTTTGTTTTTTCTATTTTTTTGTTTTTTATTTTTGTAAAAATGATGCAGTTCTTTTAAAAGTTACGTTTAAATACATAAAACAATAAAGAATATTTCTTTTTGTCTAAAAGGGGATTATTTTTTTTAAGAAAAATATGGAAAGGATTATATTTATAAAATTTGAATCATTAGAGGTCCTTTAATTAAATATTTCCACTATCAGGGTATCTATAAGAAAATTTTATAAAATATAAACTTTACTAACTTGACTTTTTTTTTTATACTATGGCTTTACGTGTACTTCGACTAATTTTACGGGATCCTGAAATTAACAATCATATAAACCTCAAATGATCTAAAGGGATTCGAACTAATGATCATTGGGTTATTAAATACTTTAAACATGTGATATTTAAAATTAATCTTCTTTTTTTTATAGGTGAGGTTAGGTATGGTATGATAGGTATCATGCTCGAATATAAAGAACAAATATGTATTAAATATGGAAGTGAAAAAAAACTTGGATTGGATTTATTTATATAGTAAAATTATTTTTTAACACCCTAAAATCAGAGATACATTGTGATTTTGACCCATAAATGATAGATACACATTTATTACAAAAAAAAAAAATATTATTATGACATATAAAAAAATTATCAAAATGAGAATATTTAATGCCTTGGTTTGTTAGGGGTTACATGCTTTTTATAACAGGTGTAATTACTTTCATCTGCACTGGGCCCACTCCTATCATCCAATTACTGATTGGGCCCAAAATCTTAAATCCATAATATTAAACTACTAAAACTGTTAATATATTGAGGACATGCTTAGGCCCCAAGTGAAATAAGACAAATGGACACAACAGACCAGGCCAGGCAGGCCCAAATGTTTTTGTTTTTAATTTTTAACTAAGTAGTAAAAGTATGTATGGTACCATAATGATGGTTATTTTAATGTTTGAAGGCTACATAAGAAGTGAAGAGTCATTTAGATTTGAGATGAATGATTCTTATATTATAACTAAAATGTTTAGTTGTAAAAGAAAATTGTAAAAATGTAAAAATTGTTGTAAAACTATTATAAAATGTGAAACCAAAAGTGAAAGAAATTTATTTTCTCTTTTGTATATAGAAAGAGACAAGGGAAACTAGAGAACCGAAAAATGCAAAAGGGAGAGAGAGAGAGAGAGAGACAAAGAGAACGACGAAACTTTTTTCTTCTCGAGGATGCTCTTATGTGGAGGAGAGGGTGCCTTTCTTAAAGGGTGATCATACAACATTCACTTGGTAAATGCATGTGGTCACTCCCCCTTGAATGACCACCACCAAGAATATGCCTCATTAAAACCTTGTTAGTAAAACCCAAGGGGATAAAACCTAGCGAAGTTATTTCCTAACCCTAGCTTGAAGTTATTTCGATTTTGCATATCCTTAGTTATATTTGGTTTTGATTGTAAACCAACATCTATAATGCTATTTGTCAACACCGATCCTAATACATTATTATCAAAAGTTTATCAACAATGTCAAATCTCACAAAACTTAAGTTTTTGGCACTTGACATTACCAGAAAAAATTATCTGTCTTAGACCCTCGATGTTGAGATACATCTTGATGCAATAAATCTTGGAGGTATCGTCGTTAAAATCAAGCATCCCTTGCAGATCGCTCGCGTTAATTTTCCTTGACGCCACTTCCCATGAGGATTTAAAAAGTAAATCACCTTACAGTAAAAGTTTCTCTTTACTCTGGAATAGGTTGGAAGGAGAGATATGGCTCATTTAGAAAGCGATTCTCTCAGCTGATATGGCCCGGATATGGATATGAGGTTGCAAGATTTTAAAACAATCACTGAATATAACTTTGTATTATATAAAATCAGCTCCCTGTTGAAGTTGTGCATAGAGATAGTCACAGAAGAAGGCATCCTAGAAAAAACGTTCACCACATTTCATGCCTCAAATGTGCTACTCCGGTAATGATATCGAGGCGTAGATTTAAAAATCTTTATGAATTGATAATAAGTATCTTAACACGTAGTTGAGGAAAGTAATGAGCTTTTGATGAGAAATCATAAATCCCGTCCGACTGGATCCGAAACATTCTCTGAAGTAAATGTGATATAAAATTGAAGCTTGATGGACATGGACAAGGATGATTAGTGAGTCAGTGATAAGTGGAGAATTTGATATATCCGACTCATCGCAAATGTCAATTCAAAGTGGCCTCATCAGACCACGAGAAGTGGAATAATCACAGAAATTGAAACGAGAAAATGGGAAGTATATACAAAATGTCTCCTTACAAGGCCCATGAGAATAATTGTCATAGATGTGATATAGAGGAATTAATAATGTACTAAAACCCCTTTAGGGACATGTGGTATCACCTTAAGCACGGAAAATTGATTTTATGAAAAATGGAAAAAATGTAATTTCGGTTGAAAATCGGAAATTTTCTAGATCTCGGATGACAAAACTGACTTCACCGTTGAATTCGTCTTGCGAAATCTAATTGCCAAATCAATTGTCGAATTAAGAGCGGTCGAAATTCAAGGGTTTTTTTAAGTGTCGAGAGTATCGGGTGACACGTGACATGACATGTTGTGCCTTGTATGAATGAGCTCACATTGAAATTTAAGTGTCAAGTGGAAGAAATAATGAGAAAGATAAAACAAGAAAAAATAAATAAATAAGGAAAAGAAAAAAAAAAGAATAAAATAAAAGAAAAGGGAAAATAAAAATAAAAATAAAATAAAATGAATGAAAGTCAAAAGAGAAGGCATTTGTTTCGTGAAGAGAGCGGGAGGAAATTTTTTCTTTATTTAGATTTTAAGATACAATAGGAAATTGGATTATGGGTTTTCATTGGCAGCAAAGGCAAAATCGATTCGTGTCGAGGAAATTTGTGCGTGAGTCGCGAGGAATCTTTGGAGTTTGTCAAACTCCACGAATTAGGAAATTTTCTCTTTTGGTTATTTTAACTGAGTCATTTAATGAACGATGTTTCTTAGAGGTTGGCGAGGGTGCTATAAATTTCGGTCCCAAAGAAATTTGGTAGTGTAAGGAACAGTACAGAAATTTTTTGGACTATTTTGGACCGGTCCAGGGCTAAATTTTGGAACTATTTTTCGAGCCGATATCGAGGCTGAGTTTTTAGGGTTTTGGTTTTGATCCGGGACTGATGTATTTGGTTTTTATGGTGTGTTTGGTATCCATGATAAGATTAGATGACCATTGTGAAGGCCAAAGTGTCATAGTGTTTTATATGTGTCCGAGATTTTGGTCATTTTGTGTGTTATTGTTGAAAAAATAAATAGCATGATGTTGTGTATAAAAATCATGTTAATATATACTTGTTTGACGTATTAACATAGAAATTGTGATAAATGAAAATTATATGTAGAAATATAATTATCCGATATTTATAAAAGTTGCATGTAATTTCTTGTGTGTATATAGCGTAGCGTAGCGTGATAGCGTGAGTTGCGTTTAAATATCTTGCGATTCTGTCGCGTCCCGAGTCGGGTGAGTGCGTGGTTGGGGTCGGCGCATATTTGTGTTTTGGTGGCCGACCATGGTAAATCGGCTTATTTGTGTTGGTGTTCGATGTATGTAAATGAGACGGCTAAAATTAGTCGACAATGTTTGGTGACCGATGGTGAGCTCGATCAAAATGGAACCCGGCGTCCTAAGTTGAGACTTCCAAGGTTGCGTAGTAAAGAAAATACGTATGTAAATAGGTGAAGCCGACAATGTGTTTGGTATTCGATGGTGAGCTCAGTAAAATGGAATGACGTCGAAATTAGAACTATGGTTGCATATTTATGAAAATGCGTGTGTAAATAGGTGAAGCAAATCCATTTAAACCAAATTTAAACATGCCCCCGGAAACTAAATTTGGGCTTTGCCCCTGTAATCAAGTCCATTGAAAGTAGATGATCGACCATATGTAATCTGAATGATATAAAGTCAAACTAACTCAAACTGATTAAAAAACTCGCTCTCGTAACTGATTCAAACTGACGAGCTTTTTTCGATGTTTGAAAACTGACTAAAAATGCACGAAATAATTAACCTCACTCAACAGGACAAAGCTAGGATCAGTTATAAAATTAATAAAAAATTATACTCAAATTCAACTCAATTAATAAAATCAGAAAACTCGACAAGTCACTGAAGAACTCCCGACCTGCAGATTACTGATATTCTAACTCGAATCTTAATGCCTATTCAAGCTTACTGAGCTTCGGAAGCCGACATTCGATTATTCGAAATAATTTCACGAGTAACTTAACTCATTTACACCTCTAATTGGATCACGAGGGAGAGTCCAAGTCACCATCCACGTGGACGGCTGAGATGCCTCGACTCTACTACTCATCCGGTGGGTGCAGCCCCATGAGAAAAAAAAAATGTGGTGGGACCAGGGAAAATTAGATCTCTAGATGGTCAACAAAACAGAAGAATACAGTGGATTTTTTTTTGGATGTGCCCTAGACAAGGACATATCACTGAGGTTCATGCATCATTATTCAAATTTCTTTTTCTTTTTCTTTTTTTTTTTTGTCATTTTTTTATTTGGATTTTAGTGGGTATTCTAGTGTTGGAATTGAATGATTGCAAGAGTTGAAATAATATGATTCATTATTTAATTGTTTTCCATATGTGCTTGTTTTTACTTTTATCCTCACAACTCTAAAGTTATTTAAATATTTAAATAAAAATAAACAAACTTTACATTTTATATTAGTGTATCAAGATATGATTTGTTTTGAGAGATTAAAAAAAATTACAAAACCACCACACAAAATGTAAACATTCATTTAATCATCAAAATCAAAATATTAGATTGACAAACGTGACTTTAATCTATAACAAAATATTAAGATATTTAAATACGAAACAGACTTTACGATCTTCTATATCGATCCGACCGAGTATTTTACGATCTTCCGTGATCTACACTACTCTGGTCTAATATTTCCTCTTCGACAATGAATCAAGAAAAACATCGCGCGATTCAGTGACTACGACTCTATTTATAAACAATCAAGGTCTATATACGAATATCGATCGGTCAGAATTTCTATTTTAACTCACCATAAAATAAAATTACGCTTTGTCTCTACACATTGATGCCCACACTTTATAATATATTAATTTAAAGTTTCAAACTTAAATTAATCACTTTAATTAGCCTAACTTTATTTGATAGCCTATAATTCACATTTATTTAATATATCAGCCCATATATTTGATTTTACTCCAACATGTTTAATTGTTTTTATATTTGTGTATCAACATTAGAGTTGAAATAATGCATTCATTATTTAATTGTTTTCCATATGGGTTTGTTTTTACTTTTATCCTCACAACTCTAAAGTTATTTAAAAATATTTAAATAAAAATAAACGAACTTTACATTTTATATTAGTGTATCAACATATGATTTGTTCAATTGTTTTTATATTTGTGTATCAACATTAGAGTTGAAATAATGTGATATATTATTTAATTGTTTTCCATATGGGTTTGTTTTTACTTTTATCATCACAACTCTAAAGTTATTTAAATATTTAAATAAAAATGAAAAATTTTACATTTTTATATTAATGTATCAACATATGGTTTGATCTAAAAAAAATATAAATATTATTAAAATATTTCAAGTGGATGGGAATTTAGACTTTGTTTGAAAAACAAACATGCTAGGTTTTATTAGTATGATTTGTTCTACAAATTTTCCCATTTTGACGCAGCCATTGACCAAGTCTTCATTAAGGTTTATTATCTTTTTGTCCATAATTTTATTTGGATTTAATGAATATTTAAGATTACAATATAAGGATTAAGAATTGAATTAATTCAAATAACGTATATATATATTTTATTGTCTTACATTTCACTAAAAGTTATTATACTTTTAGAATTTTCTTAGAGAGAAGGTCATATAGATGCAATAATCTTTTAAATATATGTCATGTTGAAAAGTTTTTGAAAACATATTTATAAAACAATAACAAGAAAGAATGAAATTGATATTACATTTTAATATAGGAAAAAAGTTTGATAATAAAAATGAGAATTAGAACTTGTTTGTGTACAGTTTTTTAAAATGTTTTTTTTTTAATTCTAAAAAATAAGAAGAATAAGAAAATCATAAAAAAAAAAACACTTTTAGTTCCCTTTTTCTGAAAAAACATAAAAAAAAAACTAAATTCAAATAAATAAATTTTTTTTTTCAGAGAACAAAATAATGCTTTTTATGTTTTTGAATATCGTTTTCAAAAATAGTTTTCAAAATTAATCAAACTGTACCTTAGATTCTTCATGGTTAATTGTAAGCGTAGATACTCACTATTAAATAAGTAAGAAAAGAAGGTTTTATTGTGAAAGATAATAAATATCCGAAGAATTTTATTATAAAATTTTTTGTTTTAAACACACTGTCTTCCATTAAGAGTTCACTTTTTTTTTTTTACCAGTTGGAATTCAAACCCGAGACCTTTTTCCTCCTCATGTCATGTCTTTTTGAATGGTTAAACGGTTTTACCACATGAACTAGATATTAAGAGTAATAGAGTTCTCTTATAAAAATAGAAATAAGGTAAACTTATAAATCATTATAAATATGATCCCTCCAATAAAATAAAATAGTTAGTTCCATCAACATGTTAAAGATTTTAATGATTTTACTTTATTTTTTTGCTTTTCTTACCATAATTATGATTTTATTTTTTTTACACCTTAAATTTAATTATTTAAATGTTTCTTTTATACATGTTCAAAGATTATACACTTTGAAAAGATCGTGATTTAAACTGTCGTTGAAAACACATTTTCTTACTTTTTTAATAAGAGATCAAAGTCATCGTAACCAGTGATGTGTGTGGGAACACGTTTTCTCAGGAAACAAACAGGGATTTTCCCGTTTCTGTCAATAGTCAAACCTCAAATATGTTTAGGTAAATCGCACAAGTGGATAAGAAGCTTCTCCCATTGGCGATGTACAAAAAAAACATCCTAAACTCCAACTGTCAAAAATTTCAAAGATTTGCCATCAAAATTGACTGGTTTTTATGAAATCAGTTGGCTAAAACGTATGAATTTATCAACCCTAAATGACCCTTTCAACACCATATCCTAATTTTATTTTATTTTTCTTCCCTACACATTAATTTTGATCGTGGGTTCATATTGAAAGTCAAAAAGTGGTTTCTCACTTTACCAAATTGGGTGTCTATTTCTCATCATCCTTATAAAATGGTTTTTTTTTCTTTTTTTCTTTTAAATTATATTCATTTTTTATTGTTCTTTTATTCAAACTTAAGATATATGTAAACCTTATCCTTTTACTTTTTGTTTTTGACAAATCCGAAATTTATTTAGTTTGGAATTCAAATTACTCATCATTACGTTTGTTTAATTTCAATTCAGATTACTCATCATTACATTCTCAATCATGTTTATAAGACGTGATGATTATCTATTTATGATGCAAATAATCGGATTCGTTAAACTTTTGTTTTAGCTTTAAAGGTACAAATTATCTTATTTTTCATACAAATTACCACAGGAGACAAACGTGAATCATGCTTCTTTTGTACTCCTTTGACGATCATTTTTAAAAGATGATGAAGAAAATACAAAATTTAAACTAAATTTTCTTAGAGATTCTAAAGTTTGTTTGTTTGTTTTTGTTTTTGTTTTTATCATTTTTAAATGATTTTTAAAACGAGACATCAATTGTTTGCTTAATTTTGTATTATCATTTTCATCAAGTGGGCCAATTATTTAACTTTCCCTAGTATAATAACACCATGACTTTGACACATTGATGGAAGAAATGTTCCATAAGGGAGGCGGGTACAAATTATAATGAATACCAAAAAGATAAAAAAAAAAAAAGAAACCAATGAAGAACATGACAAAAAGAAATTTCTAATTTTGTACAATTTTACATTATTATTTCACTTCTTCTTCTCCTAGCAGCCTAGGATGGCCCGATTCAACCCGACCCATTTATTTAAATCATTTCTCGTATATATCCAATTTAAAACATTAAACAGGACGAAACAAGTTGACGAGTATGAAAAAATTCGCCCGCTCGTCCTTTGAGCTTTTATTTTGTTATTATTTTTAGTTTTACATATTTTAAATATTTGTTTTTATTTTTATTATATTATAATTAATACATTTCATAAATTATTATATTAAAATTATTTTTATTACTACTATTCATATTAAAATAATTCAAAATTCAAAATTTAAATATAATCGACTTGTGGTGAAACATAACAATACTTGAACTGTCTGATTTGAGGAAAAGCCTGAACTCCTGCAAACACAATAATTATAAGATCATGACTCGGGGCCCAAAGATTCCACGTAAGGCCCAACCTGATCAAACCCCAAAAGAGCCTGCAGATCCTTATACGACTACTGATCCGGTCTAAATTCCTACTGCATCGACACCTCCCTCTAACCTACGCCATCTTTAAAGAGATGGGTGGTCAGGGATTTCCCAACTGATTCCTTGACAATTGAAGAACACATTCTCCTACAAATCAAGTACGAAACCGCCCCTATGAAGATCAATCAACTGGCGCGAAGACTCCTGACATCTGACATCAAAGGAAAACTATTGAAGCGCAGCAGACACGCTCAACCTCCCTTCCATTTCCTCGAATCAAACACCCACTTCCTACAGTCTTAATAAAATCCTTTCATAACAAGCATATGAATAATCAGAAAAAGATACGTGAAAACATATGCGCTACACTCGTTCCTTTATCTCCTCGACTAATTTAAGCATCGGCAGCCATTTCTAAGACAAAACCGGCTGATCCTCGTTTGTTTTACAGGTTCTTATTATTAGGTTCATGTCCCAACGATCCATGAACTCTGAAGAATCCGAAAGACAACAATATATTTAAACCATACACATCCCATTAAAAATGGGCACGGAGGCAGGAACCCCAAAAAAACCGTTGTTATGATGTCATCCCTACTAGTGCCCAAAAATTTGTACTAAATTGACAGTTCATTATGCATGCATGACGAAGGCTTGAAACCCTGATTATGCGCTGGTCAATGTGAGGTTGGTATGTACAATGTATTACGTTTGACTATTATTATCCACTAATACATTATTAATTTCTCCAATCATATAATAAAATATTCTATGCCAGAATCTAACTGGTTGTCATGACCACTTTCTATGTGATTCAACCACAGCATTACCTTAAAAAAAAAAAAAGGTTAATTTTAATTACCATTTTATTTGGCTAGGTGAGAAATTTTGATTTTTAGAACGATATCAAGTATTTAAATTTTACTTTAGTGGGACTTTAATAGATATTATTATAATTTTATTATGTAGATGTTTAGTAAACCAACTTAATAATGTAAAATGATTTGGTAACTTAATTTAAAATTATTAAGTATATTGAGTATCTTGAGAAAAATAACTTAATGGTATTATTTCAATTAAAAATAATTACCTTATTCTTAAGTTCTTTCTTCATTTTACTTTTTAATTAATCCATACTTACCCTACTTACTTCCAAAATCTCCTTTGTTCCTTGCATTTTTACTTAGCATTTGCCTTATTAATTATAATTTATAAAAATAAATATATCATTTTGATGATTTTATTAAACAACCTTAATATTTAAATTAAAAAGTGACAATAGGTTTTAAGCTAATAACCTTAAATATAATTTATTTTACAAATCAATTTACTTTATTAAGTAACAAATATTAAGTTTTGCCAAATGTATGTTAGATGATATTCATTTTATTTTATTTTTTTTGACAAAACAAAAAAGTAATTGATTAATTCTGTGTAAAACTTAACATATCTTAAAAAAAAGAAATAAAAATTAGCATTTAGTGCTAATTTGGTGATTATAAATTATTTATTGGTAAAATAATTGATTAGAACCAATGATTGAAGATTAATTTACTCTATATAGAAATGATCGAAGGTTAATTTAGTGAACAGTCTTTTACGTAAATAGGGATAGAAAGATAAAAATAATAATTTAGATATTTTAATAAAAGCGAATCAAAATAAGTTAAGATTATAGTTTTTTCCCATCAAGAGATGTTTAGTCATAATTAGCTATAAATATATAATTATGAGTCTTTGCCAAACAGTTTATAAGAATTAATTGGGGTGAATCATCTATCAATTCTCTTAATCAACTCAATCAAGCATCCGAAATAATGTTTAACAATGTTAAGCATTAAATTATTTAATTTTTAATATTTTATTTATAAGAGCTATTACAACATTTAAAAAAACTGTGTGTGTTCGTTTTTATTATTTAGAAAAAAAAAGTTAATTTATTTTTCTATTCTACCAAATTAATTTAAAAAAAGTGAATGGAAAATTAAACCAAATACTTTTTTTCGGAATGCATAAGTAATAAATTGTTCTAATAGGACTTGAACTTATGACCCTTTTTTTTTTTTTTTTTTGTCATTTTATCTATTTTAAAGATGAACGTCATATCATTTAGGCGTGATAGGTACAAACCAAATACTTTGAATCCGAAACTAGGTTACTTTTAACAAAAAGTTGGAGAAAATAATTACCATCTTAGTGGTTGTTAATAAATTAATATGAACATAGCTTCATTTTTTTTTAATTTTTTTTTTGAAAAATATGAACATAGCTTTTAGTACACCAAACACACTAAAAATATTTAAATAATATGTGTTGGAAATAATGAACACCAATATGGCTTTGATGGGAAAATGGGTCCAAGAAAGCACTTTCATTTAAAGCAGCTTAAGTCATTGTTTAATGCCCTATAAACTGTGGTTTTTTTGAGAAGGGAAAAGAATAATAAAAGCAAATGAGACAATAAGTAACCTTTTTATTTTTCTTTTTAAAAAAATTTAATAAAATTGCCTTTTGTCAATAGAAGCATAGCCTTTAGAGTGATAGAATATAAAATGACTTATATTTAAACATGGAAACAACATGGATTAGTAGAATCTTAAAGCTAAGTTGTTTTTTTAATGTATTAAACTTATAAGAAAATGAATGGAGTACACAAATATAATCCAAACTAAAAAAAATGTAATTAATATATAAATAATACGATCGTGATAAAAAAAAACAAATAGTAGTAAGAATGAAATAAGAAAATCTTATAAATGACCTTTCATAGCTAAAATTTGAATGTTAATATAGAGTATGAAGTGTTTGATTCAAAATCGTTTTTAAGTGAATCATTTATCAAATTTTTTATTGAAAATATGATTTTTAAAAATGTTTTTTGTAATTTTTTTCAAACATTTTTTTTTCATGAAAACATTTGTAAACTAGAAATCGTTTTTATGATTAATGTCAACCCAAATTTTAGTTGATGTTTGGTCTTTAAGTTGAATAGGAAATTAAACCAAATTTTTATTCATATAGAAGTGATATGTAGATATGAACCAAGATAATAGTCATGTTAATTAATATCAATAAACTACTTTTAACAAAATAATTTTTTTTTAAAATATTTCAACTTTTTTTTGTTCATCCAAAAAACACCACCTTATTTTTCTTTTTTCTTTTTTCTTAAATTATTTAAGAAGCAAATATACGGTATTTCACTTTTTTTTTTTTTTTGAAGAGAAAAATAATTTTATTGATTCCTATTAGCAATACATCGATAGAAATATATAATCAAAATCGCTAAAAATCACAAATGATGAAACAACATCCAAATTAATAGTACAATGAAATGACTCAAAACTTATATATTCGATAATGAAATTTATCCATTCATATTACTATTAGCGAAAGATAATACTTTTTGACTAATTCAAGAAAGACGCCGACGACCATTAATTTGATTTATCATCTTCCGATCACAGATATACTTCGCTTCGTCAATCGCCCAAATACAAATAAACTCTACACCATAATGACAAAAACCAAAACTTCGTATTGAGACAACACAACCACCCGTTGCATCAATGCAATGACAACCATATATGCATGAAGGCAATGACGATCATACACGCACAAAGGCGAAAACTAAATCACTAAAAAACATATAAAAACCTAGATTTGTATGAAAGAACAATTTTATTGAGAAAAAAAATGGAAATGAGGTAAACGTAATTTCAAAAGTAAGAATTTATAAAAATCACTGCTATTTAAAGAAAATAAAGCATTGGGATAAAAAGCTGAAAGAAAAATAAGGTATTTAGAGTGAGTATTACACTTTTTTTAACTTTATTGAATTTTTCATATTACACTTAAAACCTATTTAAAATGATTATTTTACTTGAATTCAAATAAATAAATAAATAAAATGATTTTATTTTACTTAATTTAAAATGATTTTAAGAAACACTTTTATCTTAAAATTTGTTTTTTTTTTTAATGTTTGGCTTAGAAAAAATACTTAAAAAACCTAAAAATCACTTATATTATAGAAAAATCATTATCATGCAAAAGTTGATAATTATTTTGGGACATCCAATCACATTAAAATTTGATAAAAGTAAATAAATAAATAAAAGACCAATAATTCACTTATTTTGGGACAGGATAATCACATTTCCTTAACAATGAAGACTGCTTTAGAACAAAGTATTCATACAAAAGTTGTCAATTATTTTGGGACATGATATCACATGTCCTTAACAATGAAGACCACTTTAGAACAAAGTATTCATGCAAATTAAAGTTCCTTCCTTTCAAAATTTTCAATTGCGGCTTTCATTGGCACACAATCTTTTTATGCTTTATTATATTTAAACAAAATTCAATATTATTATATCAAATATCCTGTCTCATTATTCTTATATATTTTTAATTCAAAAATAATGTTAACTTTTTACAAATATAAAAACTCTTGTAGACTTGCATTTGAAATTTTTTAAAGGCTAAGCTAAATTTATACCTTTATACAATATATTGTAGTTTTTTTTCTATTAACAATATATCATATTATTCTTGGTCTGAAATCACTCATTTATACCTTATTCTTATTTTATTTTTCTTAATAAAGTGGTTATTCAACATAAATATAGGTTTTTATATGTTTTTTTTTTTGTAATTTAATCGTCATTTAAGACGCATACAAATATCATATTACCTTTGAAAAGGCCATGATCGGCTGGTTGCTTTGGCCATGACGGTGAATGGCTGCCCCCAAGACGACTATTCGTTTTCGGTACGCTTATTCAGACTGAGCCGATTCGAATCGAACAAAGGAGCATAATGATCAAAGACAAGAATCAACCTCAACGGTCGCCAAGATGTCGAAACCTGAAGCACGTATTATACCAATAATAATATCAAACGCCAGACTAACCATTAAATATATAAACTTTTAGTCGTTTCATTATGCTATTAACATATATGTTATTTTATCCTTTATGATTTTTAGTAGTTTTGATTATATGTTTTTATCAATGTATTGCTAGTTAGAATCAATTAACTTATTTTTCTAAAAAAACCAATATATTGTATTAAACTGCCAAATAAAATGAAATTATATGTATTGTGTATATGTCATGATAATTGGTAAAGGGACGGTGGTAAAAATAGGGGAGAAATAAGTTATGGCCTTTATTTCAATTTATTTGAAAAATTATGAACAAAAGCAATAAAACCAAGCCCAAATCTTCTTATTTAAAAAATATTTGATAAATAATAAAAATTAAATTGATAAAGAATATATCATGTACGAGTACTATCTTAACAAATTTTGGGTACTACATAAAAAACCGGATACTATAGTACCCGATAATACCCAAAGTTCGCTAAATTAGTATATAATGCACTTCGTATCAATTTAGTTTTCTATGCTTTATTAAATAATTTTGAAATAGAAAATTTGTGCTTGATTTTAGGTCTTTTATTCACACATTTTCAAATAAATTGAAATAGGTCCTAATAACTTAATTAGGGACAATTTGTTTTTTGACTTTTTGCTGAAAGCTAAATAGCTTTCAGTATTAACCTATTAATTTGTTTTTAAAAATTTTCACGACTTATTGCTGAAATTTCTAAAAATAGTTTTGAATAGAAAAAAATTAAAATATTTAGCTTTTTCTATTCAAAAAAAGTCATCTTTCACAAAACAAAAACCTAATTATCGCTCAACAAGCGATATGGTAACAATTCGCTCACGGTCGTGTTCATATTGTGTTAACGTATTTAACCCGCTTCTAAATTGCCAACCCAACCGAATAATTTAATAATAAACGTGTTAACATTCACTAACCTAAACCCAACCCATTTATTATTCGTGTTAGACAAGCAATACCGAATATGACCCATTTAATTTGATTGATTAATCATTCATGTTTAACACAAATAACTTATTAAATTTAACATGTTTATTAATTTTATTATTTAAACTAATATGAATTATAATTAATAATTTATATTTAACACAAATAACCTATTAAATTGGTTAATTAATTAATATAATAATTAAACGAGTCAATTTGGGTGAATTATGTTGTGGCGGTGTCAACACTTAATATGACCAATTTATTAAATGTAAGAAGTGTCATCACTTAATACGACTCAAAACACGATTATTATACTCAACCAAATCCACAAAACCGTATTACGCTCGCTGGGCTACGCTCATTAATGCTTATGATAAAATTTTCCACCCCTAACTAAGAACACTAATTACTAAGGGTATTGTGACGACAAAGACGCTGGGCCCTATCCCGACTACATTTGTTTTTTTCAATTCCCAAACCTATCCGATTTAAAAAATTAAATTAAACGGCATATGACGGCAAGTTGGTCGATGATAAAATTCCTCAAACCCATCTGCTGAGATGTTTGATTTTTGTTTTTAAATTATATATATATATATATATATATATATATATAAAAATTAATATATTTCATAAAAATAAAAATATTATGAATTTTTATAAATTATTTATTGCAACATTATAATAATAATTAATATTAAAGTATAAAATAAAAATAAGAAAAATATTTTTTAAAATATAATCGGGTAGGAATAACAATATCCGATCCCCATTCTCGAACCCGTATCTGCTCAGAAATAAACTCATTCACATTATTTCACTACTACTAAATATTAAAAAATAAATAACTTAATTCTTAATGTTTTTAAATACTATTCAATATTAAGCTTATAAATAAAAAAACAAACATCACCTAACATCTACCAAAAAAAGAGAAAATATTTTCTGAACATGAATCCATGACTAACAAGTCATTGTCTAATTTAAAATGTTGTTGTTATCTATAACAAATTCAATATTATTTTTCCCCATTTTCTAAATGAAATATACTATACAAGTCATCGGGTTTGTTTGTACTTTTGTCCTACACGTCAAGAAATAATAACATATTGTTTTCCTTTTGAAAGGGAAATAATAACATATTGTTAGTTTATAAAAAAATTGTGATGAAAATCAGATAAGATGTTATTATCCAAAGAAAAAGAGATCACAAAGGATAATACTTTAAAAATTGAATAATCTGAACTAAATAATCCACTCTAAATTATCACTCTTTTTCCTACCTCTAGAGATATAAAGTACAAATACTTGAGTCTTAATGCCAAAATGAATTTCTTCCAATGACCTTAGACCAAGATGTAACACTCGATGGTTTTACTTCTCAATTGTGCTAGACCCCTAAGAAAATATCTCGATTTTAATGAGTTCCAAGTCTTGCATATACGTATACAGAAATGTTTTCACTTTTTACTCTTCAAACAATATGAAAGTCGAGTCAACTACACTTAAGCATCGAATCCAATTATAACAAATTTCAACTATATTGATTAAAAATCATCATAGAATTAACTCTTGAGGTATGACTTAAATAATAATGAGAGGTTGATTTTCGGAAGATCCTAGATTTGACATTTTATAAGAACAAATTTTTACAACGATGTAATACAAAATGATTATCATTATATTCATGATCTTCTAAAAACTCATTATTCAACGGAAAAACATAATTTGGTCGAAAATCAAATCTGTATATTCTCGGGATAAAATGGCATATACTAATACACTATGCACAAAGAATTTTTATTAAAAAAATTAATTTTATTTTAATTTTTTATGTTTCAGACATTACGCCTATGACCACGTGTTTATGATTGCCATATTATTATTTTTAGGGAAAGAAAAAAGATAAAGGAGTTGGTAATGGTCATAATCTATCTCAATCATCTTTTTCCTCCCTAGAGAATTTCTTAACAAAGGGAAAAGAGGATTGATAAGCTAGCAGTAGGGAGTTAAAAAGAGCTATTTCCAACAAATAATAAAGCTTAAATTGTTTATTTATTTATGAAAAAGATGAAGATTCCCCTAATCTTTTTCTTATTGGATGATTGTCTCTAGATTAAATTCACGTTATCATTATGTTAAAGAAGAACATACGTTGTATGTTGAGAATTCAATGCATATGGACATCAATCATGCATGAACATTATTTTATTTTTAAATTTTGAAAATAATGATAACTTTTACATAAAACCAGGGTTAAAAATGTCGCGGGTGTCGGCCATTCCGACACGATTTTTGTAAATGAAAATCGTTTCTTGGAAAAATCAGAAAAAATCGCTCAATATCACTGATATATCCGACACAAAATACTGCGCCAGAAAACAAACACCCAAAACCGGTCGGCATCGGCCATTGGGGTGTGTTTTTGAGAATTTTTAATTATAGAGTAAATAAATAGTAGATGAAGAGATGTGGGAGAAAAAATGAAAAGTATTTTTTTAATAATTAATATCATTTACTTATGTTTTCCTTAATAATTATTATCATTAATTATTTGTAGAAAAAATAATTGCTATCATTAATTATCAAGAGACGGTTGGAATTTTTATGTTCTATATCATTAATTATTTGTAAAAAAGAGAAAAAGATCAAGAGACGTTGGAATTCTTATGTTTTCTATCATTAATTGCTATAATTAATTATTATAAAAATCTATAAAACCAAAGACAATAGGAAATGAAGCCGTCTCATTTCATATACTCAAACTAATTTATAACAATAGAGAATAATTATATTTATAATTATAGATCTTTGAGAGGAGTCGAGGTTTAAACTGAAGTACACATATCCGAAATGATATTATCTTGCATAAAACACAATAAATTCAAGAAAAATAATATTTTTAAAAATAATTTAAATTATTTTTTAAAGAAATATAATAAATTGTTTTTCTTCTTATTTTTAATTATGAATTATAATATAATAATTATTATTTTTGATATCACAATCACCATTTTCACTACTTTTAGTCTTGGCTTGAAAATGAAATTTGAGAAGACAAAGATAAGATGAAAGCATTTATATATCACAACTTAATTTTTAATTGAACAAATCATCTAAATTTAGTATCATGTCCATTTTTATAAATTATATTTTTTTGAGAGAAATTTTTTATTAATTTGCATAAAATATTTTAAAATATGAGATATTATATTTGATATTTTATTAAAGTTATAACTTTGATCCCTCAAATTGGTTCAAGTTCTCTCTCGGTCATGAAACCCTAGTATCATTTTTCTTTAAACTTTTTATCTTCTAGCCTCTTTTTCTTAAACAAGGAGGGGTGATTTTTTTTGTTATTCTTGACCTAAAATTACCTAGATACATCTTTTTTCCATCTTTTTTTTTTCAATGACATGATTCTTCAACACAGATCTAGATTTTTATATGTTTTTTCATAATTTAATATACTTTAGCGCATTTATGATTGTCGTCGCCATGATCGCGCTATTATTGCCATTCACTGGCGTACGCCAATATATTGGTCTACATAACATTTTGCCAGGTTATTGCCACAGATGACATGATTTGTAAGCTTAAGCGATTCGAACGAGCAAAATATATACGATCAAAGATAAAAAATCAAATCAATAGTCATAGTATGTCGTGATAACTGTAAAGAAATGTATTATACTATAATAAGAATATCAAATACGCAGACCAACCATCAAATATACAAGGCTGAATGCTTCATTATCCTATTAACCTTAATGTTATTTCATCATTTATGATTTTTAGCAGTTTTGATTATATGTTATTTCTATCGATGTATTGTTAATTGGAATTAATGAAATTATTTCTCTTAAAAAAAAAAAAAGTCCTCTCATAGTTATCCTTAACTTCAAGGTCACGTGCGATTAGTCGAAACAGTCACAATTATTTAAAAAAAAAAACCCTTTGATTAATGAAAATTTATAATAAAATTTAGACTCGTAAATCAAATATGAATAAACTATGCCACGTTAGAAATGATGTTGTTAGTTTTAATCATTATTTTTAAATACAAGACTTTATATAGTAAACTTGTGGAAAAAAGAGGGTGATAAGAATAAAATAAAATGATAATGTCGGTTGAAAATAATTTTTCCTCCCTACGTTTTTAATGCTAAGCCGCAATGTCAAACTTTTTTTGTTTGTATTGAACGTGGCTTTCCTTCTCACCTTCCTCCACTTTCTAAGAAGCCAAACAGGGTAAAACATGGCATGAAACATAATATGGACCAACAGCTGGTCACCAATTTTGTGAAGAATTAATTATTGACTTGGCTACATCTCTCCACTCAAACATCTTTCATCATGTGCTTTATTGACTGCATCCTTCTTGTTGTTTTTTCCACCCTCTGTACGCGTTTGACAATTGGAAGTTGTTGGCACTACCTCCATTATCTTTTGAAGATTTAAAACTCCCTGAAAACCTTAAAATCCGCCCACAGGTTTCTCTCTCTCTCTCTCTCTAAATTTCTTCGATATATACCACTTTCAGTTTTCTCATCCAAACACCATCGATTCTTCTTCTTCACTTTGCGTTTTATTTTCTCTCCAAGTTTCCGGCTGTCTCCAGGCCGGGTTTGTGTTTCATCGTCCGATTTTCTCGGGAAACTTTCGTACGGGGCTGCCAACTTCGTAGGTGGAATTACCATATTGTCCCGCTGAGGGAAGTTAACTTTGTGGACTGTTGAGGGTAATATTGACATTTCGCAAGCAGTGATGGAGATCCAGGAGAACCAGCACGATCAAGCTTCGTCGGAGACGGAGAGCGTCCGGAGCGGCAGAGTGGGCTTCAGCGGCCCATTGAGTGGCCAATCAAGCGGCCCACCGAGCGGGCCATTATTGGGTGGAAACAAAAAGAGCAGCAAAAAGAGCGCGAGATTCAAAAACGAAGAGTACGTCGAGATCACCCTCGACGTCCGTGATGATTCCGTTTCCGTTCAGAACATCAAGGGCGGAGATCTCGAGACTTCCATCCTCGCCAGCCGCCTCGAGCGCCAGCGCGCCTCCTCTCTCGGCTCCCAGCTCTCCTTCCGCCTCCGGCAGGTCTCCCATGAGCTCCGCCGCATCACCTCCACCTCCTCTAAGCGGTTCAACAAGGATGACCGGAGCAAATCCGGCGCCGCCCGCGCCCTTAAAGGTCTCCAGTTCATGACCAAAAACGTCGGAAACGAAGGCTGGTCGGAGGTCGATAAACGTTTCGATCAATTATCCGTCAACGGCGCCCTCCTGAAATCCAGCTTCGGCCAATGCATAGGTAATAATCAACACAAAACCTTTCTCTAAAATTATTCTGATGTCCTGAATTCCGATCGTTCATTTTATCGGTTTTGACTCCGAATAGGAATGAAGGACTCGAAGGATTTCGCGAACGAGTTGTTCGACGCGTTGGCTCGCCGGCGAGGAATTACGTCGGATTCGATCACCAGAGCCGAGTTGAGAGAGTTTTGGGAACAGATCGCCGATCAGAGCTTCGATGCCAGGCTGCAGACCTTCTTCGACATGTAAAGTTTTCCTAAAACGCCCTCCCTCTTAACCGAAATAATATGTTATAATTATTAACAAAGCATGGGTAGTATAGGAAACTACAAATATTTTTGGTACGTAAACAGTCTACTAGTTTGGGACCCATGCAAATAATTTAACCATTCATGCAAAGGAAAATATTCTTTCTTTCAATCTTGCTTTAAGTTTATCTCTTACTCTTATCATCAAATTGATGTGACCATTTTGTCCCCTTTTCTTTGAAATAAGGGACTTTTTGATGCGTACGTATAAAAGGATGGTAAGGAAAAAAATTCACTATAATTCTCTTATATTTGATTTTATAATAAGAAAATACAATAAAAAAAATTAATTATAATCAAAATTATTCTTTTTTGACACGTAAACATTTTAAATACAATGTACTAAAATATCTTGGGACGGGACCCCTCCCATCCTTATTTACAACAAGCTTTTTATATCATGAATTAGGCATGATGTGCATCAAATTATTCTTAAAATATTACTTAAAATACAATTTGGTTATAAGTATATCTCAAAGTAGTTTTATTAGAAATATTTCTGTAAAATGTTCTTTTCAAAAGTGTTTTTCATAGGATTACTTGTTATATCTCACTTTAACTTTTATCAAACATCTACATTTCTACCCATTACTTTCTAAATTCGTTATCTAACATACACTTAGGTTAATATATAAAAAAAAATTATTTATTTTATATATATATATATATATATATATATATATATATATATATATATATATTTGCTTATATTTTATTTTCTTTCCATTATTCTTGTATTTTTCTGGTTGACGTTTCGCATGAGATTTTTGACGTGGGAATCCTGCATTGCATTGAAAGTTATAATTTATTATCAATTAGATAACAAAAATAATGGAGTAAGGTGAGCTACCCATAAAATTTTGTTGAAATTTTTTTCTTTCTAGATAGAAACCAAGATGGTGGTATATTTTTTTAATCTTAAGAAGGAAAGCTTTCTTCGGAATCGGAAATGTCAAGGGTTTTGATTGTTGGTTGGCTTTATTCAATCATTGACACCAAGAAATATTATTTTTATTTTTATTTTTATTAAGTGATAGATTTTTTTTAGAGGAGTTGTTGATTTTATAATATTTGTGTGCAGGGTGGACAAGAATGCTGATGGGCGCATCACTGAAGACGAAGTGAAAGAGGTGAACAAAAAAAAAAAAAAAAAAAAAAAATTGAAATTATGAGAAATTAATTTATTCTTAGACCCCTTTGTCTTTTATGTGGAAATTTTTTAATTATTTAATTGAATTATATGCAGATTATCACGCTAAGTGCTTCTGCAAATAAGCTGTCGAAGATCCAAGAACGTGCCGACGAATACGCTGCTCTAATCATGGAAGAGCTTGATCCTGATAACCTTGGATACGTTGAGGTATGCATCCAAACACCCCCACTGATGTCTTGGCCTGTGTTTGGGCCTAATGGGCTCCATCAGCCAACAAAGTCTAATTTCCTTTCAATATGGTCTAATATGTGACTCTTAAGGTTAAAAGAAATAATCAAAGAAAAAAAGACAAAGAAATTAAAATTACTTGAAAATTTACATATTCTTAAATTATTTCAATGAGCTAAAATGAATAAAATGGGTTTGAATTTTAATGTAGCAAATAAAAATAATATATTAGATTTAACCTTTTTATTTTCATTCATTTTTTTCTTTTATTCTATTTTTTCTTTTTATTTTATTTCATTTACATTTTCTGTAACCAAACATAGTCCGAGGCTTGTTTGTTTACAGTTTTTAAAACTATTTTTTGTTTAGGAAAACAAAGAGAACATGAATAACATAGAGAACAGAATTTTGTTTTTATTGTGAAAAAACTAGGATAACCCAGTAAACACTTCAATTCAGAAGTGTTATCTGTATTTTCAAAAATTGTTCTTAAAGACGGTTTTTAAAAATAGGAACCAAAGCTCCTCTTAAAGAAGAATTGATGGATACAAAATGGTGGTTTTGCAATTGTATGATTTCTGAAAATGGTTTGTGTGTTCCAAACTTGCAGTTATACAACTTGGAACTGCTCCTCCTGCAAGCACCAGGCCAAAACCCATCAACAAACCTCACCACAAACAGCAGAATCCTGAGCCAGCTGCTCAGCCAAAAGCTAGTCCCGACGAAGGAGCCAAACCCCATCAAGAGATGCTTCAAAGGAATCGAGTACTTCATCGAGGACAACTGGAAGAGAATCTGGGTGGTCCTCCTATGGCTCGCTATCTGCGCCGGCCTTTTCACCTGGAAATTCATGCAGTACAAGGACCGCGCCGTCTTCGACGTCATGGGCTACTGCGTCACCGCCGCCAAAGGCGCCGCCGAGACCCTCAAATTCAACATGGCCATCATCCTCTTCCCCGTCTGCCGAAACACCATCACATGGCTGAGAAGCCGAACCAAGCTCGGCTACATCGTACCGTTCGACGACAACATTAATTTCCACAAGGTAGTCGCTTTAGGGATAGCTGTCGGCGTTGGAGTTCACGCGCTTGCCCATTTGACATGCGATTTCCCGCGTCTTCTACATGCTACCGACGAAGAGTATGAGCCCATGAAGAAGTTTTTTGGTGAAGAACGGCCTGATAATTATTGGTGGTTTGTGAAAGGGACGGAGGGTTGGACTGGTGTGGTTATGGTGGTGCTTATGGCTATAGCTTTTATATTAGCTCAGCCGTGGTTTCGCCGGAACCGGCTCAATCTTCCGAAGGGCCTGAAGAGGCTGACCGGGTTCAATGCATTTTGGTATTCCCACCACTTGTTTGTTATCGTCTATGGTCTCTTCATTGTTCATGGCTACTACCTCTACCTCACCAAGAAGTGGTACAAGAAAACAGTAAGTGTTGTTTCTCTCGTAAAACTATCAGCCTTGAATAATTGTATTGAATTATCAGGGATTTTTTTTTTATTTTTACTGATTAATTGGATCGAATTGTTGTTGCAGACATGGATGTATTTGGCGGTTCCGGTTATCTTATATGCATGCGAAAGGTTGATTCGGGCATGCAGGTCTGGCTACAAGAGTGTGAGGATTTTGAAGGTACATTACTATATCACACTCAGCTCATGAACATTCCCCCCATTTTCTTGGAAGCCAAACAAGTACTAATTTTCCATCATGAATTTACAGGTTGCTGTGTATCCTGGAAACGTATTTAGCTCTTTGCATAATATCGAAACCTCAAGGATTCAAATACACCAATTAAGGCAGTACATGCATAAACTGCTCAGCTGCCCTCTTACATTTCAATGGTACCTAAGAAAGAAATTAATCAGTCTCTCTATCAGTTATTACTTGTTCTAATGGTAATGATATAAACTATTTACCAATAATGGTGATGATGATTATGTGTTTTAGGCATCCCTTCTCGATTACTTCCGCGCCTGGAGATGAATATCTGAGCGTCTATATTCGCACCTTGGGAGACTGGACATCTCAGCTGAAAACCGTCTTCTCTAAGGTACTTTCCTTCTTCTGTGGAATATCATTGTTCTTCACTCAAAAATTATCCTTTTGGTCTTCTATGATAACATGTGTTTTCTTTGGGATACAATTATAGGCATGCCAGCCTTCAAATGAGAATCAAAGCGGTCTCCTAAGAGCTGACATGATGAAAGGCGAAAACAAACCTAAGTAAGCATTTTTTTTCCCTTTACATTTTGAATCTTTCTATTTTACTTCCATAAAAGGACTTGTAAATTGACACAATCATGGGCATGTATATGACAGGCTACCCAAACTCTTGGTCGATGGCCCCTATGGAGCTCCGGCACAGGACTACAAGAAGTACGACGTCGTCCTCCTCGTCGGTCTAGGGATCGGAGCAACTCCATTGATAAGCATAGTTAAAGACGTGCTTAACAACATCAAGCAATACCAAGCTCTTGAAGATGGCTTGGAAGGAGAGAGCAATAATGGGGAAAAGGGGAACGCAAAAAGGCCTTTTGCAACAAGACGAGCTTACTTCTACTGGGTCACTCGTGAGCAAGGCTCGTTCGAGTGGTTCAGGGGAGTGATGAATGAGGTGACGGAGAACGATAAAGACGGCGTCATCGAGCTTCACAACTACTGCACCAGCGTCTACGAAGAAGGAGATGCCCGGTCTGCTCTCATTGCCATGCTTCAGTCACTCCACCATGCCAAAAATGGAGTTGATATAGTTTCAGGGACGAGGGTTAAGACACATTTTGCTAGACCCAACTGGCGAAACGTCTTCAAGCGAGTTGCAGTCAACCATGTCAATCAAAGAATTGGTAAGCATTATTCTCAAACTTAATCCAATCATCCTACAATGATCAAAATCATTTGGTTCCTAATTTTGAAAACATAGAGAATATCATTTTGTTGTTTTCTAAAAACTGTTTTTTCTTCTCTAAATTTAATATTTTTCGTGTTATCTCCATTTTTCAGAAAAAAAAAGAATGAACCAATAGTGTTCTTTATGTTTTCCTTTTCTCCATTGTTTTTAAGAATAAAAAACAGTAAACAAACAGCCAGCTGATTCTAAGTTCTTACATCATTGACAGGCGTTTTCTACTGCGGTGCACCAACACTGACTGGAGAGTTAAAGCGGTTATCACAGGACTTTTCCCGGAAAACAACCACCAAATTTGATTTCCACAAGGAAAATTTTTAAATTGTTTTTCTTATTTCAACGATGTAATCCATATAATGTTTTTTTCTTCTTTGTTAATTTTATTATACAACACTTGTATTTAGTTCTTGAGATCATCTGTAGCGTTCTTACTTGGAGCACTACAAGTCGTTCAGATGAAAATATTTGTAATCATGTATCTTTGCAAATTGTGAGAATAATATCATTTTCTTATACAATCAATGAGATATATTTTTTTGGTAATAGTAATTTATACTAAGGAAAACTATGTTATGAGGGCCATAGCATGAGATATTTGAAAACTTAGGCCTAAAACTTATCAAACGTAGCACAAGTCCTATTTGAACAAAAAAATTGATAAAGAACCCAAATATTTGGTAAAAAGTCCATAAGGTGTAAAGAAAAATTATGCCACTCAAAAAATCGCTCGTTTATATAGCATCCGCAATGTAACCTAATCCAAACATCCCCTATAGTTGATAAAGAGTCCATGAGGTGGCAAAAGAAAATTTGTCTCTCAAAATACCCTTCATTTATCTTATCCACAAGCCCTAACCTAATCCAAACATCCCCTCTCCTCTCTCAACCGGGTTGACATCCAAAACTCATGCCAAACATCCCCTTCTCTCTTCTTTTTCAACCCCACACCTCCCTTTTTTCGTTTCTTCTTCTCCTCAACCATTTTGCATCTCCCCATTCCTCTCAAGCTCGACCTTGTTTCTCCAAGATCAGCCTCTCATTTGACTCAAAACCCTAACCCGAAAACCCCATAAACTCATTTGTCGATTGAGAAACTTCCTTCTCCAAAGCATGAATGGGCGCACGAAAGAGAAACTATTGGTCGATCGAGTTGTTCAACCAGAATTCCCATTCGAGCCATAGAATCTAGGTTTCTTTCTCTTTCTCTTTGTCTCTTTGTCTCTTTCTCCTTGTGTGTGTTCTTTTGAATCTCTATGGTCTAAGTTCCAACATTGTTTAATAACAATGATAAAATGGTTATTTGTTCCATATTTTGTTTTTTTGAAGCAATGTTTAAGTGCAATGATCTTGGGTTTTTTTTTAATGAAAATGTGGTTATGTGTGTCTTCTTTTGAATCTCTATGCTCTAGGTGGGTTATTAGTTTGAAGTCTAAATTTTTGGGTTCCAACATTGTTAGAGTCAATGAAACCACAATGATACATTTTTGTTGAAACGTTTTATAAGTGAACTACAAGTATCATATGATCAAACATTAGGTACAAATTTTATGAACTCTAGGAACTACACAAGTTAACTTTAGATATATCCAAGGTACAATCTACATGTAATATGGGTACAAACCAGCAAGACTATAGGTACAACTAATAACATTTCATTGTTTTTATTATAAGTAAAATGTAAGTACCATATTATTAAACCTTGGGTACAACCATTATGAACTCTAGGTACTACACAAGTTAACCTTAGGTTCAACCAAATTGTATCCAGGATACAACTTGCTAAAACCCTAGGTACAATCTATATGTAGTGTGGGTACAAACCATGTCTACCTTAGGAACAACTAATACCACTTGTTCGTTTTTGCAATTAGTAAATTGTAAGTACCATATGATTAAACCTTGGGTACAACTTTTATGGACTTTGGGTACTACACAACTTTAAAGTGGTATGACAGGACATGTCTACCATTATAAATGTAAATGACAGCTAAGTAGTCTGACAATAAATGCCAACCATTATAATTGTAATATGTTCTTTAAAGACATATCTCTTAAGGACAGTTGAAGGATAACAATAAAGAAGACTAATAGAAGAAAGAAAAAAGATAAGATCAACATAATGAAGAAGACAAATGAAAGAAGATAAAGAGGACAATTGTATGGACAAAAGAAAAAGAAGTATGACATGTTTCTCATGAATATAAGAATAACAAATATCCAAAGTTCTATAAAAGGAAAGAAACTCTCCTTTAACGACATCGAAAAATCCATATCCATCTTTGTATCCATATTTTGTAATGGATTTCTAAGCTTTCCTTAGAGAAGCTTGAATGTAAGATAAGAGAGAGTTTCTGTAGGTACAACTAATACCATTTCATTGTTTTTATTATAAGTAAACTGTAACTACCATATGATTAAACCTTGGGTACAACCATTATGAACTCTAGATACTACACAAGTTAACCTTAGGATACAACCAATTTGAACCTTAGTTATAATCTAAATGTAGTGTGGGTACAAACCATGTATATCTTAGGTACAACTAATACCACTTGTTTGTTTTTGCAATTAGTAAACTATAAGTACCATATGATTAAACCTTGGGTACAACTTTTTATGGACCTAAATTTTCCTAAAGTCTTACTTAAATTTTAACCATATTGTATCCGAATTACAACCCATTTGTAATCCATAAATGAACTATGGGTATAATTGAGGGTCCTTAGAATTAGTTTGCATGTGATCCATAATTACACTAATTTTGGTGACGTGATTGAAGCAAACAAACGTTACGTACTTCATAATGTGTGATATAATAATTTTATTTTTTAACTATGCAAAACATAGGAAATTAAACAATGGACGGTGACATGTTTTGCTTTATTTATGAGGGGGGATTGGTGAAGGTTGATAATGAAACCATTCAATACATTGGTGGTTGCACCTTTAGCCTTGAGATTGACGAACATATGTCATATGATGATTTTAGATCAAGAGTTTGTGCTCTATTGAACATGCTTTTGGAATTAGTGAAATTTGAATTCACAGTCAAATTTGATCCATCTTCGCTTATTGTGTTATGTGATGATGCCTCTTACGTGAGCATGATCATACGGAATGATGTGTATTGTCGGGTTTATGTATTTTCAATTGAACGTTTATCTCCTGACATCATCGAACCTAAACCTATGAAGTAATTCTCAAATCACATGTTAACCTCTGAAGTTAAACACTCAAGTCATGTTGTGCATTTACTTACTCAATTATTTGTTTTGGTAAATTGTAATTTATTACCCCTGATAGTTGAATCCGATTCTCCACATTCATACCCTCACCCAGGTGTGACTAGCTCGTCGATTGATAGGGGTAGCCCTAGGAACACGTCAAGAATCAAGCCATTAGGATTCACATATAGATGTGCAGAATCAAATCCAAATGAGCTACAGATGATGTGTTTTTCAAATGCAATTCTCAATAGTGGACAAACTTTTAGAAATGCTTCCGAGTTTTGTGATGCTGCGTATTTGATATCATTAGTTGGGAGATTTCGATATAGATTCAAGAAGAATGCTCCACAACGGATGAGCCTAGTATGCACTATTGACAATTGTCCATGGAAAATCACATGTCAGGCACTAGGTATAGTGAATGTTGTTCAAGTTCATATATTTGAGAATACACATAACCATAGTTTGGATGATGTTACCTCTTCACAACCTACAATTAGAGTCAATCGTGCATCTATGGTGATTGATGATGTCATACATTCGACACCCAAATATCAACCTTGCCAAATATGCAAAGATTTTGTTAGACAACATGGGTTGCGATTGACGTATAATCAAGCTTGCATTTGAAGGAGAAGGAGAAGGAAAGGATATATCGGATCCTAAATTTCATTATAAGTTATTGTCGTGGATGTGTGAGAGAATTGTCCAAACTAATACTGGTTCTGTGGTCGATATAACACATTCAAGTGATGGTAATTTTCAACAACTATTCATTGCACATGCAATATCAATCAAAGGATTTGCAATGGGGTGCCGACTAATCATAGTTATTAACTCTTCCCATATGAGTGAACAATATGGTGGTGCATTATTCTCGGCAACCACATATGATGCTAATGATTGTATGTATGTTCCCGTTAGCATGTGGGATTATGAGTTCAAAGAATTATGAAAATTGGTCATGGTTTTTAGAATAGTTAAACACGATTGTTGGAGAGAAGGAAGTTGTTATTATATCAGACAGACATCCTGCTCTTTTGTGGAGTGTTCCTGAGATCTTTGGAGTTGAAAATCATGCCTATTGCTATCGGCATTTGAAGGAGAACTTCAGGACAGTTGTCACAAAGCACAACACAAGAGGGAATAAGGGTAAAGAATGTGCACTTCAATAGCTCGATAGTATTGCATATGCGCATAGGGGTGAAGATTATGATGCAAACTTGTCTAAGCTACGAAACTACAATGAAGTTTTAGAGAAATGGGTTGAAGAAAATTCACCTGAGCATTGGGCAATGTCCAAATTTCCCAAAAAAAAGATGGGACAAAATGACAAACAAATTTTGTAGAATCATTTAATGCATGGTTAAAAAATGAACGTAATCACTCTATATGCGCCTTTTTGATGGACCACATGATTATATTATGCAGCATACTAGTGAAGCATAAGGAGGTGTTACTGAAATGGAAGGGGTCCATTGGTCCCAAAATTGAAGAGAAAGTTTTGCTAAATATCACAAAGGGGGAGGGGTATGCGGTCAATCCATACCCAAATAGAAAGTTTGGTGTTTCAATTGGTAGGGTTTTTGTTATTATTGACTTGGTAAATAAAACATGCACCTGCATGGCATGGCAAGGCAAATGTTAGGATTATCGTGTGAGCATGCTTGTGCCATCATCCAGTCTATTGAACAAAATTCAGTTGATTTTGTTGATGAATGGTTCACTTTACTTAGAAACAAGAGATTATATATTACGTAGCTTTTTGTGGTATAGAGGAGCGCCGACATGCCAACTATTGGTGATGATGGGTTGGTAATGATTCTTAAGGGTGATATTATTTTTGGACTTAACCCTCCAAGTATTAAGCGACTACTTGGTAGACCAAGGAAGAAGCGAATAGAGTCTTAATTCCAAGATAAGAGGACTGTTTACTATTCTTGATGTAATATGGCAGGTCACAATCGAGTAACTTGCAAGAATCCATTACCATAAACTAAAAATCATTATTTGTAATGTTTATTATCTTGCAATGATTATTTTGTGCCAAGTGTGGCAAATAGGGCTATGTTCTTAACAATGATCTTATTGTTGTCATGTTATGCAAATCAAGTATCCTTGGTAATGTTAGATTTTTATTAAATATATGCACAATGAGAAGTATCTTATTTGCTTGACTATTTTGGTTGCTTGACACTTTCATGTGGAAAACATTAGCTTTGTTCATCATGAATCGTCATACAGAAAATGAGATTCAAGGCACAAACAAAGAACATGTTTTCTTATTATCTTCTTAATAGCTCATTTTTTTTCATGTCATGTATTTTTTATGGTCCCCGCATGTGCCTAACCATGTGCAAATATTATATTCATTTAGGTAACAATGCCTAAGTCATGGTGTTTTGCAACAAAATTCATAAAGATTATTAAACAATTTTATGAGGAAAAACAAGAAGCCATAATTGGATTGGGGTTTGGAGGATTACTGAAATTAGGTTGCATAGAATTATGAAGTGGACTTTGCAATTGACTACTTGTAAAATCCGAGAAAAATTCGAATTTTCTGAAAAAGGGTAAAATGGTAATTTCGGTCAAAATCCGAGGGTACACAGAATCTCGGATGACAGCGGACTTCAAGTTGGAATCGTCTCGCGAAATCTAGCTACCACGTCTAATTTTGTCGAATTAAAGACGGTCGAATTCCATTTCAAACGGGTATGGGTGCGATAAAAGCGACGCCAAAAGGCATGTGATGTGACAAAAGTAACCTACTACATGTACTCATATGACACATATTGCATGATTAGTGAGAGGATGAAATGAATGGCTTAGATTAAGCCATGTGTCAAAAATCCAAACTAAGGGACAATGATGGAATTTTGGAAAAGTTTAAATGAGTATAAGACAAAAATGGGAATAGTTTTCTTCTCTAAATTAGAAGAAAAGCATGCGGGTAAGTGTGGTTTGAGATTCGAGGAAGTGACTTCTCTAGATTTCCGGCGTTCGGATGAATGCGGTTGCGCGAACAAGAAGCAAAGTTGATTAGCGGCGAGAGCTGCAGTGGACAGATTTTGTGGAGTTTCGACAACTCCAAGAGGTAGGGATATTTTCCTACTTAAGTTATTCTTTGGCTAAGAGCCATGTGAATGGTTAAGGATATTACGAGGCTTGACTTAGCGAGTGATTTTAGGTCTCAAAACATTTTGAGCAAGTGGAAAATCCCACTGTGTGTGGCGTGAGCAGTCTTGGGCAGAGGTTTTCAGCATTCACGTGATTTGTTTTCAATAATGATTTTGTGTGGTTTGAGTGATTCAAAGTGAATTGTTTGATTAGTTGAAATTAGCCATGTAGAGCTAATTTTGAGTATTGTGTTGTAATTTGAATAACATGAATTATGTGAATTTAATTATGTTGATATATGTCGCAGAAATATATTAGCATGAATATTTTGGAATTGACATATTAAATTGTATCGTTGGGTCTGGGATATTAGGTGTGAGTCTGCGTGGCGTGAAAGAAAGCTCTAAAGCAGAAGATGGCGCGAGAGGATAGTAATTTTACGGAGAATTGTGTTGGGAGATTGTCAACAATTCATGTCGGAGGGCCCGTGAATTGTTTCGGGGGTTATCCGTGGGTCGCTCGGAGGGTTGTCGATAAATTTTACGAGCTTCGGTAGTAAGTTTTGAATAAAAGACTTTGTTTTGGCATGAGTACACTGCGTTAGAACGGCGTGTGAAGTCGGTGATGACTCGAAACATGGGATTGGGCATGTGATCGTTCGAGTAGGATCGTGTATTTCTTGGTGTGATTGTTTGTGACATGTGCGCATAGGTGGGAGTAACCGCGTGGAAATTATCACTGCAGGCTGCTCACCTTGTCGGGGATATATTTCAAGTACGGGGAGTGTCACGGAGGACAAACGCTCACTAGAGGCAGCGTTTTAGAAGAAAGTCAGTTTGTGGTTTTGGTGATACCGTTTTGTAGAACATGTATTAAAACTTTGAATTTTGATATATGTTTTGGTTAAGAGTATTGTAATAACTCTTGAACTATTGGTATATAGTTGATGTAATTTTGTGAGTACTGATGCATGGGTCCAAGTGGCCAATTTTACTCATTTTTAATTGTATATGGACCCGGTGTGGTCGTTGTTAATTGTTGGGACAGGTTGTGTACCGCAGGTAGAGCTCCCGTACAAGGCTGCTGCCCGATTTTTGTAGTGGTGTCATGTTGCAGAGCATCCAAGTGTGCGAGTTGGCGGGTTGTCAGCGAACCAGAAATGGCGATCCACACTACTTAGAGTATGAAGTTGGCTACGATCGGTTGCATCTGTCACTACAAAGATCAATCACAATCATGCTGCAACATGTAAGCATGGTATTAGGAATACCATGTGATGGTCTTGACATCATCGTCCATAACCGTCACTCCACACATAATAGGAAGTATAAATTGAAAGTTGTGGAAACAAACTTGGGAACACTACCGGTTGGAGACAAGTTTTGCAAGTCATTTCTAATTTTTTGCTTGCTCAACTATCCTAGCTCCTAATTCTAAGCAAGAGGGAATCTGGGATCTATGGGATTCCATTATGCTTAGCAATTTTACTGTGAAAAGAAACTGGGCAAAATTCTTACTCCAATATCTAGAGCATGGTATTCATGAGTTCCAAAGAAGCAAATCAACATACTTACGGGGATGCATCATTTTTCTTTAGCTATTCTACCTCTCTTACAGCACCATTCCACCAGTGTCTATGGAGTTGACACACCCATTATGTGCTGCCTAGACAGATTAGTTAATCAAGAGACACCTTTTTGAGGAAAGAAAATATTTTGGAAGATATGGATGTGTAGATATAAGAATTGAGTAATGTCATGTTTCTCAAAACAAAACTTCAAGACCTTCGTATCCTTCAACCTCTACGTATATGCCTTCGCATCCTTCTATCGTTCCCCACATATCATATGCACCAAAGGTACTTGTTTTACGAGTATTATTCCAATAGTGTTAATTTGTATGTAACTCAGCTGACTAACTCTTATATTGTTTTCTAGGGTATTGAACACATTTTGGAAAAATCATACCAACTTATAGCATTGGCAACATCACTTCCTACTGATGTTGAGGAATTTCGGTCTGGTATGAGAGCACCTGAGCAACAACCCCACTATTCACCAGATATGCAAGGTGCATCTCAACCATTCTCACATAGTTTCACTACACATGCGATTTTCAACACCTACTCACCATTGCATTATGCTGGGGATGGTAGAGATATACCTTTCTCTCCAACAAAGGAAGGTGATGAGCCACTAATGCAATATGATGGAGATGTTCAAGGCATACATTTCTATCTGCCTAATGAAATTGATCAGCCACTAATGCAGACAAATGAAGAACCCGAGATGGATGTTGATGGAATGGAAAAGAACTCATGCGACAAAGTAGATACTACTCTGATATATAAACGAAGATCAGGAAGGAGGGTTAAACCATCTGCAATACTAAAATCGCCCTTTGTTGACAATTGCTAAAAGTAGTTTAAAAAACTGACCTGTAAAGAATGATTGGTGGCAAATTATGTTTTTGCAAACATGATGAATGAGGAGTACGTACAATTTAATTAAATTATGTAACGCCCCAAAAATACCCTAGAATTTTATAATAAAAATTATTATATATTAGGGTATAAATTGAGTAATAAACAGGTATTTTCGGGAATTATTAAATGAATATTGCATAAATGACTATATGGCTAAGAGCCAAATGCAAATATAATATACTAAATGATAATTGATTACACCCGGAAATTTACCCAAGTGAAAAATGGCAAATTTGGAAATGTGAAAAATGAGGACCTAAGGGTCAATTGTAAATAAGTTTACATGTCTAAGTGTAAATATGAGAGTTGAAGTGCAAATAAAATGAAATATGGGTTATAAAGCAATTAGGGAGAAACTTAAGTCAAAAGAATGCATTTTGTTTGGTGGCCAAACAAGGCCTTATGAAGATTAAGTGACTTAAGACAAAAAAAAAAAAAAAGAGAAAATGAGAATAGGGTGGAAGGCCAAACATGGCCTTACACTTAAATGAGTTTAAAAGACCAAAAGTGGTCTTTGGGAGCTCATTCTTGAGCAATCACGTTTTGAGAGGGAGTGAGGAAGAGAAGGAAGCTAAGGTTGAGGAATATCCAAGTTTTGGTGGGAGATAATCCCCCATTTTGGTCTCAAGTGATCAAAGAAGGAAGAAGGGGCTAAAGCATAGGGTTGAGAGATTTGAGGTAAGAAATAAAGCCACAGAAGCCCTTTGTTCTTGTGTTTGAGTTAGGGAAAACCCGAATGGATAAAAAAGAGTTTTGTTTGGTTGTAAATGAGTTTGGGATTGTGTTGAGGTTGTTTTTGTATTGTTGGTTGGGATTGGTTTGGATTGGTTTTGTGTAGTGTTTGTAAAGGGAAAAATGTTGAGTTTTAAAAAGAAAATGCTTGTCAAAATTTTGTAAAAACCCTTATTCTTGTTTGAAATTTATAGATTAAGTTATAATTATCCAAATGAAGTGATTCCAATTGGTAAAAAACCATAAGAGATAGGGCTACAAATGTATAGAAGATACCAGGAGAAAATTGTAGCTCTAAGGCTCACAAATACGAGCTTAAATGTGAGTTCGGGTAGCTCACTGGTTATGCTCTGTTTTGGATATTGTTATAGTGTTTTGGTCATAAGTTAAGTTTCACTCATCCAAATTGAGTGATTCAAAATTATGGGTAAAATAGAATTCTAGGGGAATAATTTACTTGAAGGAAGTGTAAGCAAATTGTTACCCCAAAGTGCCCAGAAAATTTTCAAAGTTGAGCTATGTGTAAGAATAATTTGATACGCTGCAAATTGGAGTAGTATGGATGTAAATGCAATAGCAGGTTCTATTGATCCAAATTAGATGATTCCAATTGGAGAAGAAACCTTAGAACCATAGATTCAAATGAGTAGAAGGGACCATTATCAATTTATGGAGTTAAGACCCCTGAAATTGAGAAAAATAGTAGGTAACCGAGTGAGCTGGGCATACCGACCAGTTTGGCATAAAGATGCCATAACTTGTGTTTGGGTGATCCAAATGAGATGATTCAAATTCATACTAAAAATAAACTCATAGATCTATGATTTTCGTGAAGGATGTATGGGCAAAATATGACTCAATTGTCCCCAGAAAATTTGGCAAGTGAGGTGTATTGGGTAGACCAAAAATTCTAGAATGCACAAATGATTTTTCTTTGGTTATTCTTTGATTGTGAAATATGTGTGATGGATTAGGGAGTTAACGGGGAGAAAGCTGAGTTAGTCGAATTCGAATGAAAATTAAGGGCGACAATATTTTTGGTTTGTTCTGATCTTTTCTTCAAGTATTGATTTGTTCTCCATATCTCTAACCTCATTTCAACATTGTTTTGTGAAATGCTTATTTATGAAAACTACATATTGATTTAGACTGATTGGTTGTAAGTTTGTCAAATATTTGCATGTATGCATTATTTGAACTATAATTGAAAGCGATATATTTGTTTATATACTCTTATTCTTGATACAAGATTTGAAATGTTTGTTCACAAATGTTTTAGAAAAGCATATCAGTTTGTTTAGATTGATTTGAATGAATTGATTTGCATATGAAAATTTCATGATTATGAAAATAGATAGTTTGTACAAACATACACTATCTGAAGTATTTTATATAGGTGATTTGAAGCCCTTAATAGAATGATTACTTAGTTAATTCCTTTGAGATAGAATTGGTATCTGATAGGGGTCAAATTAAGCGATCTTTATGGCGAGATGTATTGATGTGTCCTCCGATCCGTAGTGGCGGGGCGGTATCGGTAGTGTTCGCAAATTGATTTTAATAGCCAGTCGTGACCCAGCGGGCTGTAGCGTGTTATAAAACAAATGTTTTTATACCCGACTGCAACCCGGCGGAAGTGTGCGCGGTGATTCCGATATCTATATCAAACGTAGGTTAAATTCGTTGGGCGGCCGAAATGACTTTGAGATTTTTGACATATTGGGTGAAATGCATGATTGCAAATTGAAATAATAAAGTTATAAATGCATGATTTGTGATTTGAATGATTTATTACATAAGAAAGTGCATATTTGGAATGATCAATGAGCCGTAAATGGATGTATATGGCATAAATATATCTGTGTAATTGCATAGATCATTCAAAAAGATTCAAACATTGTTTAGAAAAAAAATTTGCATGGTTGACTTAAGCGAAATGGAAGAGAGAATTGCTGTGAACCACTAGCATAAATGCTGTATTTGTATTATTTACTAATGGTCGAATTATCGGTAGTATATAGTGATCGAAGCGGATCAAGATCGATGGTCAGTCGTAAAGAGAATTGCGGAGTATGCTCGAGGGTGTCCCGGTTCTATACATTCATGTCATGTTTCTTTGAACTGATATTATAAAACATTTCGGAACTCGAACATTATTTAAACTATTTGAAAGCATGAGACGGCTCTTCGATTAATACCTTTGGTTAAATGCAATGTTTATGGTCGTTTTAATTAAAACGCCCGCGTGAAATGATTAAGAGAACGAAATGTATCGATAAACTGATTCGTTAATGGCTTCGCCCAAGGCCCCCATGGTCACCCGCGAACTGTATTCAGCCGGGTCAAAGGTCGCCACAAATTTGAATTTTACCTTCATGCTATATAAATATATCATTTTACCACATGATTAATTTGTCATTTTACCTTCAAGTGAGATCATGTGGGTGATGTGAAGAGATGCTCATCAAATAGAAGTGAGCTGTCTTCACCTGATGGAAAGAGCCGGATAAACAATGTGTATGTACATTGCTAATTTTAATTAGTTTTGTTGTACATTCCATTTGACATCAATATGTTAATACCATTTTTATGAAAGTATAGCAACAGTTGCTCATATTCAATGTAAGCAATTCCATACTCAGACGCACACACTATTTTTTGACCCATCATTTGAGGTAATGTATTTTTCCATCATTAATGGCTTATTATGGCCTTCAGAGATTGCCTAAGTTCGTGGTCTTGCAGAGGGATCTTGACTACCATTTCGGTGAGAGCAAAACCATTAGAATATGTTTGATGATGTAAATTGTTCCTGAAGGTCCATCATTGGTCATGTGATTTGTCAAGTTTGTATATGAATACATCAGACCTGCCACACATAGCAAACTCCTTGAACTATTTGCTTTTTTATACTGATTAATCAAACATTTTCTCAAGATTTTTGTTTAAACAGTTCTATTTACCTGTATGTAAGAATAAATATTGGCACCTGCATGTTGTAAATCTTGGCGCTCAAAGAGTAGAGGTGTTATCCTCTATTTCATTGGGTAAGGGCAACCATCATCAATCAATTAAGTTAGCACACATTAAAGCATTTCATTTATTTCTTATGAATTCGACATTGGAGCTTTCACACATGTCTATCCCAAGATTTTGGTCAAAAAATGGGTAAAATATTGTTCGTCCCAAACTTATTATGTTTGATATGTCACTGGTAACTCCGCCATCAGTTATACTTTAACCAATTTCATCAATTTCTGTTTGAAATGACTGGTGAATTTTCATAATGAAAGTCATAAATATTGAACTGTCCACATTTTTGAAGGTGCCAACTAGACAAGTGCAACCAATCTTGAGCAAACCATTCTTTTCTAAACACACTATATTTATACATGATGATACTTAATTAATCATTTTGCATGATTCTTTCCTTAACAAGATAAAAACTGTAAATTGTATAGACTCAACCAGAATACTTTATTTCTGATGCCCCTAGAATAAACAGAGGGAAAAGTTCACTCAAGTTGGTAATGATTTGAGGTGCTGATGTAAGACGGTTGCGTCTCATTGTTTTTATATCAAAACAACTATGTCGGGAACAATTTGAATTGCTTTACATTATGTCATATTGCAATATGTTTCAACTTTTACTTAATGTTAATGTCATTTGCAATTTGGCTGTCGTTCAAACATTTGCTCACAAACATTTACACTAGTATCCCATTAGTAGATTCATTTTGTCCTGTCAATACACATGTAGCTGAACTGGTCAACACACCTCACTGCCCTGTGAATATAACACTCACAGACTCCTGAACCCACCTGTCCACAATCTAACCGCTGAATGATCTCCTAAATAGTCTCATTAAAAGAAATCTTCAAGCTTATCGTTGGAGATTTGTACACGAATGTCAATATATACCAAATTGAAAATGACAGAGAGCTACTTCAACGTTGATTTAATTAACTTCAACTGGTCGATTGAGGTGCAATGTGAGTGAATATCACAGAGAGCTCATTCAACTAGTTGAGGTGTGGAACCTTAACCCATGATAGTCACCGCGAATAAATGACATTCATTGTCATTTAACTTGAGGAGTCCAAAGGTAGAATGTTGGAACAATGATATCTACCAGCCACTAATTGAGAGTCCGGTGTTGGTGAGATTCAACCGTCATTGCTGAACGCCGGCCTTCATCGCACGGTCCCCACCTTACTTTTAAAGGCTTAGACTTCTTATTCCGTAGTGCCAGGTTTTTTCTTCGGCCTCAGTCACTCCAAAGATGGTGTCAGTGATAAACTTGACAGCCTTCACCATCGAGCAAATATTCAGGTGCGTTATAAACGCTGTCCACAACAGAATCCCGGAAACGACACAAGCACTTCTGGCAACTGTGGAGATCATTGAACTCGCTTTGCTGGATCGCGGATGCTCACGCAGACTCCTATGATTTTCGTGGATAATTAGTCTCCGTGTTTTGTTCAGAATGGTCTTTTCAGCTTTTATTTATCCCCAACTGTAACGTATATAACGTAAATTAAAACAAATTTTGTTCTTTTGAAAAAAAAAAATGTAGTTGGTTGGTTGAAGAAGAAGAAGTCACCTGAAAATTTGGTATGAGAAAAATAAAGAAACTTTTTTCGAAAAATTTTTTTTGGTTGGTTTGCATTCGGGTTTTAAGGAGAAAAACAATGTACTTTAGTCCCTTTGGTTTTCCTTTTGTTGTTTTGAAAAAAAAAATTTAAGGGAAAAATAAAGGAAACACCAAAACAAATTACTGGCTTGTTGGAAAGTCCTTTTGTGAAAGATATTTGGCCTTGTTTTCTCTTGATACAAGGAGGCAGAATCACCGCCAGATATGTTACCAAACAAACTTTACTGGCTTTGATTTTAAGTCCCTCAAAGAAATAAAATACAAAGGAGGAACGTAACTCAAGAGTTTATCAAGAGCCAAGGCTCAACCCAACAAACTACATGCTTGGTCAGACATTTCTTGCAGAATAGTACGATATGAGAAAAGTCTTTAAAGCCAAAACACTATTCTCACTTTGTGAGTTTGCTAATTCCTTTGTGGTCTTAGGAATTTAGAAAGCAAAACAGTTCTGTCAAGGAGGTTGGAATTATGGGACCGTTTGTGACCCCTCCAATCTCTTCCCCTAACTAATAGATTTGGTCAAGAGGCTGCCAGTTGCCTTGGCTTCCGGCCTTTATCTCACCAAACTTTCCACTGAAGGCTTCATGTTAATTCCAATTATTCTCAGAATTGGTTTGGGAATGAAACGACCACCTTTTCTATAATTTTGCGTAAAATGACAATGGTTCAGATTAATTCATGGTTCCTAATCGACCGCTTCAAGTGGCAACCCCATCGACACAAGCACCGCTGAGCCTATCACGCACCTTAATCTATCTCACCTGAAAAACCGTGAGAAATCAAGTGGATTAATTTCAAAAGTGGCAAGAAAAGATGTTATTCTATTTGACCACCTCAATCTTGCGACTTTCACGGCGAAGCCCGCTTCAAAGAAGATATGCGATCCAAGTCATCAAAGATGTGATGTCAAAAAACATTTTCGACCTTCGTGCGTGAACTACGCTATGAATGCTTTAACTGATTCTCTATACAATGCGCAGCACATGAACACCAAGGAGCTATACTAGACCTGAATATAAAACTGAGGATGCCTGGGCCAAAGTTCGCTGTGGGCCGATTCGATTATAAAATGTGATTCTGGGACCATCGCCAAGTCCAAGAACTTCAAGTAACCTCCATGAGATTCATGCCCAGGAATGATGTTGAGCCAACCGCATTGATGAAACCGCCTCCGCCGGCACTTCAAAACTACCTCAAACATAAGAGAAATGAGATGAGTATCGAAGATCGCTATTCCACTTCGATCAAGAAGACAACAAGACTGATAAAGAAAAACAATAACAACTGTCGAGGCTATGGCTGAATCGGTACTATATTATGTTCCAAGTTCAAAAGGCAATGCCAGCAGCGCACCGAGTCAACTGTAAGGATGTCTAAGAAGCAAAAGTTCACTCCGGGAAATGTCAACGCAATAACACAACTTCGATTGCGTAATCAAGAAACAAAACTGCCACGGTTGACGCATCAAGGATGGTCCGAACTGAATTTTATCGCAGCGATTCCGGCGTGAACTTAGCGGATCAAATCCTAAGGAAACGGATTGACACCGGTAAGCACCCGCCATGGTAGAATTGATTAAGATGATGTTCACCTTTGAACCACCGGACCAGATAAAAGGTAACATGGGGGAACTCTGCCACATCGGATATCAAAGGGTAAGGCAAGGTGGTCTTGAAGATGACTTCTGGGAAAGAGCTGACTCTAACAAATGTGTTATAGGTACCTTAAATCCGCAAGAACTTGGTGTCTGGTTCTTTGCTTAATAGTCATGGATTTCGGTTGGTGTTTGAGTCAGATAAATTTGTTCACTGTGATTTGAAATAAAATGGAAAGGTGATATGAGTGGCAAAAAGGATGTGGTGTTTAATGTGAATGACTATCATTGTCAAAATGAATAAAGCTAGTTCTTCCGCTTATATTCTTTGAGTCTAATCTATGTATAGATTAGACAATGTTAATTATGATATTACTGTGGTAAACATGAATCAATCTAACTCATATAACAACTTCGAATGATGCAAAGCACAAGTGTGAAACTTGTGTTGAGGCAAAATTAACAAACATCTTTCAGCAATGAGCAATTCAACTTAATTTAATCCATATATTATATGCATCGGGGTTTCGCACAACAAGAGGTGGTAATAAATATTTTACATCGTTAATGATAGCATCGAGATCGTTACGCACTTACTTAAAAGTAAGGCGAAAGGCAGAGAAAATTGGTTCTCTACAAAACGGCTTCAGAACTCAACCCTACAGGAAAATTAAAGTGCTAAGAAGTGACTTATGCGGAGAGAAGAACTCACTTGCTGAATTTCAGGTCAAATGGGATTATACATGAAACCACAAAGACCTTTATTCGCCACAATCTAATGGAGGGTCGAGCTGGGGTAATCAGACTCTAAAAGAAATGATAAATGCAATGCATTATAAGTTCATCACTAACGATGGGAGAAGCCATTTTATCCACTAATTCACTTTCAAATAAGGTACTCAAAAGAAAGTAGGAAAAGGACCCACAGAAAGCGTGGAAAGGAATGAAGCCATCCCAATACTTGCGAGTGTGGCTAGCTGTCCATTAAAGTGGTACCCTCCAACAAAAGGTGAGAACAGGACCAAAACTGGCTGATTGCATTCATTGTTGCAGATATCAAGTCGCTATCATTTTGTTATGAGTCTAATATCCCGGATATCACTTTAACACGATAATGGAAATCATAAATGCACCATTATTTTGAGTGAGTGTTTCGCTACCTGATCCAAGGGAAAGCCTAGTTCATCAAAACTGAGCGCTGGAGACTATTCCGAAATGGGGTCAGATGAATATTACCCATTGATATGCAGGAAACCAGCAGTTAGGCAAGGTGGACGCAAAAATCATCGGGTCCCAGATTTTCTGACACATGTCACGAGGAACTCAAACCTATAAAGAGGTCATGAACTCTACTTCGAGGGTCTCATGTGGAAAGAGGCAATTTAAAAGTGAATTGATTCCATACTGCATAACCATACTGTGAATTACAGGACTTCTCCATCAATAAACCCCAAGTCTCATGGATTTTTAAGAAACGTGAAAGTAGACTGATCAATAGACAAATACAAGGCAAGACTTCAGGATCAAAGGCCATGTGCAAACCAGGTCCTGGATTATTTACACGTATTCTCCTTTTCGTGATTTGTAATAAACTCCATAAGGATGGTGCTTTGCAATGTCACTAAAAGATCTTGAGGTACATCAAATGGATGTCACACAAAATTTTTAAATGGAGATTTAGAATGAAGAATCTACATGATAAAACCCAGTGGGTTTTCATCCAGACAAAGAAATGAAAGTTCCAGAGATCGTGAAACTCAGATGGATTAAAACAAGCAATCAAACAATGTGGTACAGGAATTTGACAACGTTATAAGGCAAGGGACCAAAATCAATGAATGCACAAGGGTCTGCGTCATGATGACAACACACATAGTCATTATGTTGAATGTGAGATGACATGCCGATTGCTCAGAGGATGACAAGACGCATTTATAATCTCACCAAGAACATGTTTAATTCAAGATTCGATTATGAAAGACATGGACTCGGCTGATGTTGCCTAAACAAAAACCCAGCAACATTCGATGGACTCATGCTGGGTCGGGCCACACTATGTTGACAATATTCTCGGGAAGTTTGATAAGGATAAACTGGGTATAGCCGTAATCGGTAGATATAACTCCTACACTTTCCAAAGAATAAAGAGGAGAGGCTGCTCAAGTAGAATACTCTATATAGGTTCAACGTACTAACATTGTACAAGACCAGATAGTCATATGCAATAATAAACCAGGTACACTATAATCCCTGAGCTGCACATGTGAATAATGAGAGTATTAAATACTTACGACATTCACTTCCAGACTATGGTTTCACTACACAAGATATCCCGTTGCATTTCTGAAGGATACAAAGATAATTGATATCTAATGTTAAAGACCTTAAAACCCACAGTGGTTGTGCGTCTCTCACGACCTGAAATGCATCGCGGGAAATCTCAAAACAGCGTTATCGCCGTGAACCCAATGGAATATGCGAGTTTATAGAATTGTATAAATGTGTAGAGGCGCGAATTACAGCGTCACCCCGGTGAGATGATTCCAAGGTGGTTGCTGGGCGTTGCCTCCAATATACATAATGACAACAATCCCCGGCCAGAAAGACAAAATGCGATGGCATAATGATAAGTCTTATATTATTATCCAATGAGATGACATATTATTAAACAATAACTTTAATCGGTTATCTCATAGACATGAAATCTGGGCGATAACATTACTGATCCGCTTAACCAAATACAACAGGAGTTATTGAAAAGTCATCGCCCGGGAGCTGAATTCAATAAAGCCCAAAAGAATAAGTTTCTGATAATGGATACCCAACCTATCACCCAGAGATCCCAGATCTAGTTCAAAGTGACAAACCCAAACTAGGAAGACTGGACACAACCCACCAGAGATTATCTGTCCACCTTTGTGGATGGTGAAAGAAATGTTGATCAAAGTAAGATGTTAAGACATGTTTTATTGATTCTGGGTTAATAGTTATGAGTAATACGAGCCTACCTTGACCTTACTAAGAGGATCAGTCTATGTGTAAGAGCGGCTGGGTCGTCAGGGAATTGAAAATAATCTCAATAAACTTTTGCAGAACTATAGCTATGTCCAGCACCAAAATGACATGTGTATGATAAACTGAAATATACAGAATATCTCCCCGGTGAACATGTCATCGTCTGATAACTCAACGATTTAATGGTTCAAGGACATCAAGGTCTCACCGCTATTAGCAGAGCAAACATTCATGTATGGAAGGTCCATTAGATAACACCTTTCACTTGGTTTAGCTTTCCTCATGAATCACCCAGCCTTTTGTGATTTCGGTCAATGTCATCCAGGGGAATTGGTCGGAACAACGATCATTGTCATTTAATTCGAGAGTCCAAAGGGCGAATTTGTTGAAACAAACCATTCATTGTCATTTACCCTGAGATCCAGCGGTGAGTCCCAACGCCAACGGTCGTAAACGCTGGCTCTAAGGCAAGGGTCTCACCTTACTTTGAAGGGAGACTCTTATTCAGAAATGAGATGGTTTTTTCTTTTATTTTGAGTTTATCAAAGAAAAGGTGGTTCGTAAGACATTCTGATTAGTTTTGTAGCCTTGTTTTGTTAAAGCTGTCTAGTGTTATGATCGCTGTCCGCCGCCATCTCAGGAAATGTAGACGTTTAAACGACTTCTCTCCAAGTAATGTGAGACTTAAGAATCTGCTTGGCGATCGTGGACTTCACAGATCGCAGATTTTCGTATTAATTGTTTTCTGCTTGAATTTTGCAATGGTCTCTTTCTCGCATTTTTATTTTCTATAACTTTGTAACAGATATAACAGTCACAACATATAGAATTTAGCTCTACGATGTTCTTTCAATAGAAGTCGCTCGCGATTTATAACACTAGGAACCATACCTTAACTACTCTGATATATTTTAAAAAGTTATTGTAAAAGATTGACTGAGCACTATCGAAGATGAAAATTTCAGTAGACTCATGATAATTCATCTTACATGACACTACTCATGAAACATAACAATATTTAACCTTCCACCCCTACTGCGCCAAGAAGGAATGAATGAACTGAAAAAAACAGATTTTATAAAGTAAATGTATTATAATCCATTCACAAACTACTAAATGCAAAAGTTTAATAAAGATCTGGGAATCAAGTGTATATATCATTCATTGTTCACAGTGTCTGAATAAATGCAAATTCTCAGATCATAAGTCCAAAAGTAAACCTAAAACCTAGTTTGTATAACAGTATCGTAAGACAATGGAGGTGGTGGAGGGAAAACAGATTCGCTAACTTACAACCTTCCTCAAATTGATTGACTTTGTTAGGTTGTCGGCACCCGGAAAAACAACCGCTTCTGGATACTTTAATCAATACGAAAGCCTCTACTTCAAGAGAAACGAGCCCTCCTGATAACACGTCCTCTATGCGAAGCTAACAAATCAATCATTCCTAACTCATGGGGTAAGATTCATCCACAATTATATACTTAAATACGATAATATCAAAGAGGTTTTGATTCGTGATAGTCTCTAATGGCGGGTCGTCCGTTGTATTGTGGCTGGTTGAGATCCTCCTCCGGTTTTACGGCCTTCATCCTCATCTGCGAGTCTCACTTATTCCGCTACTTCCATCTCACCAATCCTCTAATTTGCAAATTTCATTCACCAGAAGCTGATTCGAAGAGGCGCTTCGCTCAATGGAAACCCATCACTTTCGCTTCGCTGACGCTATTAAACCAATAATTTCGAAACTTCGCCGCGTTACCCACAGTGGAAAACGGTCGCAATTTTCGGTAAATATGCAATCATATGATTAAGTATAATACAGCCAAAGTCAATCTATGACCCATCAATAAGGAATCAACAAAAATGTCAGCGATGGCGACCGATTGAGATCTTCCTCTATGTCTCTCATGGCATGCTGGAATGTGGATGATGTGATGGAGTTACTTACATTTAATAGAAAGATTGCGGTTACCACTTTCGCCCATGATCTAGGCGCACGCACAAGTGCTCAACGGGCTCCCAGAGGCACAAAACCCCGATTGTTGAAATAAGTCTTCAGCATGTCACTAACAGCACACTTTCTTATATATACCGCAGGTATTTCACATTTTACACGGAGTGTCAGATGTCTTTTCCTCTAGTGTACAATCGATGAAAGTCTACGCGTGAAATGAGTTTCGGGAGTAAGCATCGCACTAGTTCAAAACTTCTCAGCAAAACAACTATCTATCTATCCTCACTATCAAATATTGCCTCTAACCCAAAGGTACACAATTTGAAGATTTAATATTTCGTTCAGGTGGTATTGGTCCTTTATTGAAATATTTAATTTATCTATCAAACTTTCTTTGGTGCTTAACCAAGGTCATGTCTATAGTAGATTGCCCTTGCCTCGTTGTCAACTGGTCAGTAGTGCGCCTTTATACAAATGTTTCCTCCTTTTGTGCCATATCAGTCTCTAAATATTTATAATAGGAATGTCGACAACAACTGTAATACATCTTAATCAAAACAACATCCATCATTTCAATATTCATCACCACTCATGCTTTGATGGTATAAACAATTCTTTCTCATAACAATTTAATTTAGAAATTTACATAACAATAAATAATTGGAATAACTTCAATTAATAAATTAGTATCAATAATTCACCTTTGAACAACACTTATTATTTTTTTCACACTTTCCTTACTTTTTCTAATTTTTACCCTAAACTGATCGGTAATCGTTAATGAGGTTTGATGTCAATCTACTAAACCATACCCAATTGAATTCGGCTATTGGTAAGAACTGAAATCGCAAATTGCATAAGGCTGGACATCCCAAAGACAACAATGGTTGAAAAGCTCCCTAGTGATTTGGAAGCCTCTATGGAATGACAATTTTCAAGTAAGACATTGAAATCTTTCTAACATTTTTTTGGGAAAATTTTTGTCCAAGGAGCATCATGGATATTGGGCACCAATTTTATAGACACAAACAAAATAAAGATTCAACAGCTTTAAAAGAAATAGACAACCTCCATATAGAAATCATGGCATGATCAGATAAACTTTCCACAAACTAAGCAGATGGAAAAAAAGAGACAACTATGAAAGAGAAAGAAACATTCTGATGAAGAAGAACTTAGATTCATGGTTTAATAAATTCTGCCAACTCTGGCCATAACTAATAGCTTTCTTTCACGACTGGTCGTGCTTTGGAGGAGAAAGCTTCTTAGTCGATGAATGAGTTTATAAGGTTTTCGGGTTAGGCTTGAAACAATGAGATAAATTTTGCCCAAGAAATGAGGTCATTTGATAGGGAAGGGGAGATGCAAAACGGGTGAGGAGAAGAAGAAACGAAGAAAGGGAGGTGGGGATGAAGAATAGAGTAATGTGGAGCGTTCGTGGCGTTTTGGATGTCAACCTGTTTAGAGAGAAGGAATACGGATTAGGTTAGCCATGGTAAATAATATGCTGTATTTTGTAAATAAATTTTTACCACCTCAGTGACGATGCTTGATCAAATATTTTAGTTTTTATCAATGATTTTATCTAATGATAATTTGAATGGCTTAAGAAGCTGGTGGTTTCACTGCAGTAAGATTTGATAAAGAGTAGTCCCCATTTACCATATTTTCCTCTTGATACATGAGATCTAATTGTTAGTTTATATTTAGTCTGGTAAATATTTAAGATTTGAAACTATAAATTTGATGTGAAGGATTTTCTAACATTTTTTTAAATAATGATACTCAAGCATCGAGTTTCGATCTGATGTTTGAATGAAATAAATTAACTGATGTCTTCCTTAGATTCTGAAAATAAAATTTATATTTTAATAGTTTATAAGAAACAAATTAGTAATTTGAATCTCAACGACGATAAACCGCGCTCCAACCACGACCTAACTCCAACGATCTGGTGCATCAACCCAAACAGATCATTAGTAACGTTATGGTTGAACTGATCAACTAACTACCTTCATATAAATATACATATATATGTAGAATTTTTTTTTTTTTTTGAAAATTTGAACTTCAACAAAACTAAAATAAATTTAAAGTGTTCTAATTTAATATTCTTAGAAACAACTCAGGAGGAATTTGATAGTCAAATCTAAGGAAAAGAAAAAAAAGGCATTTAAATAATCTTAGTTTCTCTTTAGGGATAACAGATTAAAAGAGACAAATCCCAATAAAAATTGCAAAGTTTCAAATACTCCCTAAAAATGCCACCTCTTTTCGAGATGCAATATTCCAAGGAATGTGTAAAACATAAATTCTCATGGTTATGCTTTGTAAGACCTTTCGGCACTATTATAAATAATGTTTTTTTCCTGAAACGTCCCACTCGCCAGAACTGGATCGAGTATAAATGGTATCAGAGACACTTACTTTATGGATTCTCACAGGATTGAAAGGAAATATTTAAACTTTCTTTAAAACACTCTTATCTTACAAATATAGCTTCTTTAAATAAAACTTAACGTCACATAACTTATGGATATAAACCAATGATATGTTTTTCTCCATTTTTCCTCCAATTATAAACATTCTCACTCTATGTTGAGCTTTCATTATTTTCTACTCCTTCCTAGTATCCTTTTTCAGCTGGCAGATACGTCATCTTACTTCTACTGTATAATCTATTCCTTCTTTATTCTCTTGACCTTTCTTTTTGTTGTTAAGACTTGCAATCCTTTTTTATCTTATGTTTTTCCAACTGTCATATGTATTTTCAAAAGCAAATGTCCTTTTTCCCATATCATGTTTTTTCCAAAGGGTATTTTGTCCTATCCCCACATTATACCTGAATCCCGCAAGGCAATTTTGTTTGGAAGGGTGACATTTTGAAGATTACTTTTACATGATGTTACTTTAGCAAATATTTTTGGAATTCGTCCATTTTAATCAATTATCCCTTCTCTTTAACCAAAACCTCCCAACTATCTTTATAATTATATCTGTATAATTATTTCAGACCTACTTTTTCCGGTAAGGTTTTCTTTCTATCATGAGTGTTACATTTCTTATTTATTTTATTTTATTTTATAAAAAATAAAACAAAAATAACTCTTTAACCAAAACCTCCCAACTATCTTTATAATTATATCTGTATATCATTTACTTTTTCTGTAAGGTTTTTTTTTCCATCATGAGGTTATATTTTTATTTATTTTATTTTATTTTACAAAAATAAAACAAAATGAATGGGATGACTCCCTTGCTTCTAAAAATGACTTTTTCAAAAAAAAGACAGAAACCACAGTATGAAAGTGACAAATTAGTCCACCAAATTTGTCTCATCCAAATTTTTTTTTGAATAATTCATACTGAACTGGAGAATAACTGGTGATAATATTACCAGCCCCAAGATGGAGTTCTGTTGCTCATGGATGGAGATAGATATGATCCTAAGATTAATAGGGTTTTTTTTACCTCTAGTAACAAAAACCAAGGTTTAAATGTTATATTTTGAACATCCTTACAAACATTTAATTGTGATAAAAACAAAATATTGTATGGACATCAGATTTAGAAGAATTAGGGAAACCATAACTTCTCATAACCTCAATAAACAAAAAAGATTGTCACAAAAAAAAACACACCATAAACCAACTGTTGGACCACAAAATGATACCAAGCAATTTGTGAAATGGAGAAGTGTCTAGTATGTACCCAAATTCAACAAAATGGTAGGATTCCAAATCTCAGAATGGGTAAACAAAATTGTTAAACTGCATGAAAATCCAACAAAAGAAGAGCCAAACCAGTAACAGCAGACATACAACCAGAGAGGTGATAGGAAGTTCATATAGATAGATGAATAACGCAAATCCAGATTTTTTAATCCTCCTCCTCTCCCTCATTCTCTGCAATGTTGAAGTACCTAAGCTCGTAAACATTTCTGTCCTTGTTTGAAGCAATTACACGAAGCCAGTCACGGACATTGTGTTTCTTCAAGTGGCTTTCGTCAAACACTCGGGCCATCTGAACACAGATACAAAGTATGCATTTAATCACAACTATGAGATCTGATAATCAAAATCAGTCGTGGCCATCACTTTTAAGTTCTGTTGTCCTAAAAGCTATGTTATTCTCAATGGTACATCAGAGAGACAACGTTCTACATTTACCTTAAACCTAAAGCAACTCAAACAAGCATATTAAAAGAAGAAATACAGAAAATAAACTAGATAGATAGCTTACCACAAGCATTTAGAGAATTAGTTGCCTTCCGTCCGAACATAGAAAAGACTCGAAGAAAAATGTTAAAAGACAAAAAACAGAAAATAATGGCCAGTTTGGTTCATGTTTTTGAAAACTGTTCTTGAGAACAGTTTTTGAAAACATAGATAGCACCATTTTGGTGTTCTCTGAAAACTGTTCTTATTTTCTGGATTTAGTGTTTTATGTAAGTTTCTAGAAAGTTTTGTGAATTAAAAAAAAAAAGACTGGGAATCAAACTGGTGTTCTCTCATATTTCTGCCTCTCCCTTTGCTTTAGAACAAAATGGTTTTCAAACCTATAAAATAAACACTCTAAAATAGAGTGCCAAACAGGTAAAGCTTAATTGCAGCCTTGGAGAGCTCATTGCCTCTCTGAACCATAAAAACTCAAACAAGCATATTAAAAGAAGAAAAATGGAAAATCAATTGGAACAGGCCCAACACATTGGTAACTAATTGCAAGCATTTGGAGAATTAGTTGCCTTTCCTCTGAATTTATCCAACAAACACACCATTTGGATCCTAATTACAACCTGTGAAACCAAACAGGTATGTTAGGAAGAAAACTTTGAATTCTCTACGGTAACTGGAGAGGGGGTTTAATTAAATAATGTCTAGACAAAACTAACTTTCATTTTTTGATAGCCGTGGATGTCCAGGCCCGCTTGTGCACACCCTTGACTAATCCCATGGGGCATTGAAGTTAACAACCGAGTAAAACCTATAATGACCCTGAGGGGACTCGAACTAGGGACCATTGGGTAAAACCCTAAGGACTTAGACCAATTGAGCTAACCTGCAAGCCTTAGACTCGAACTAGCACAAAACTAACCTAACAAGCATTTTTCTTTCTTTTTTCCCTACCACTGTAGAGAATAAAAAATTGGTTAAATCAGATACTAAAAGCTCGTAACTTGAAGAAGCCCATTAAATATAGTCAAATTTTACCCAAATACAAACACAGGTGCAAAATCTGGTTTAGAATTATTGATCCTTTAGTCAACCTCTTAAGCATTTTCTGATCTCTATAACAGAATGGTATGTATTTTTCAAGTTTCAATTGCTTAATTCAAGTTCTACATAAAATTACAACATTAATGTAACAATAACACCCATCACCAGTTCAAGAAATATATTTCCATATACAAGGTGGCCATGATCTTTCTAAATTTGAATTAATCATCTTACCTTTCACGATTCCACATAAATGCCGAGTCACTTCCCATCCACTTGGTTTGATATAAGACTCTTCAAAAACTGTACTTGAAACAAAATTTGCAAACTTCCCGTAGAAATTATTTTTTTTTTTAATTTGATTTGAAAACAGATTATTTGTAAGAACAAATTTGAAGTGTTTTCAATTAATTCTCAGTATGGTGTTGTATGCACCAAGTGAAAACAGGAGAATAATTTGCCCACTTTTACAATGTATAACGAGAATGCTACATTCTATTTAAATTTCCATAGAGAATCACATTCTTCAAACCAACAGAAATATGTTCCTAGAAAATGTTCCCTACCAGTCCTAAAGTTAATCCTTATTCTTCTCAGTCTTCCAAAACATGGAATATTCACCGAAACTTAACCGAACAATGATATAATTCCTGTCTTGCTAAGTCTCAAATAAAGACAATCTAATGTTTAGAATTTGAATTTCCTCTTCTTCTTTTTTTCTGTAATTTCTTAGTACAAGAAACAGAGCATTTATCATCAACATCTGAACTTTTCAGCCAATATTTTTTTCCCTTCAAACAAACATATGATAACAATTGTACCGAATCCAGCAAGTAAAATAACAACCCACAGACAAATGACTGAATCGAGCAAGATTTTTCATATTATTCCTAATTCACATTCATTAAACAGAAACTAAATCCGAGAAATCAAATCATCCAATCCATATGAAGTATGAACAATATCTATACTCAAATCCAAGGAAGAAAGAAAATAAACAGCATTTACCTCTTGGACAAGTTGCTCTCAGAAGTGACCGTGATCTTGCTTTTATCACGCGTCACGGTGACGGAGTCACCAAGAGCACCGGCCTTGCCGCCTACTTTGATCCTCTCCTGGAGAAACTTTTCCAGTGAAGCAATATCCATAATCTTATCCTCCACTGGCTTCCCGCAGTCAATAGTGAAGGTCGCTCCCTTCTTCTTCCCCTTCGCTCCCGCTGCGCTTCCCCGACTCATCTTTGGCACTGCACACCGCGAAAGAGAGTTAGAACACTATTTATTTGTCAAGAAAATATTCCTAGAAAATCAAAGGAATTTCTCTCCGAAGAGTACAACTATGCCTTCTATCAAACTTTTTAGGTCAGACCTATAGACGGTGTGCAATCACTTTCGCAGGAAACAAACAGAGATTAAGCTATGGCGGGTGGAAATGAAGAAGAAGCGGCGTTGGAGAAATTGGGATTTAGGGTTTTGAGTTTTTAACGCTTCCTATCGGGTTTCCGGTTCGGGTCTGATCAAGGGGAAATTTCGGTCCAAGCCCATGCGGGCTGAGATTTAACGCCGAAACATTAAGCCAAAGATTGAACAGCTGTTTTTTAAAATTTACCACTTATCATTTAAATTCTTAAAAAAGTCTGATTGTAAGTTTAATATTCTCGCATTTTTTCTATTCAGAAGTCATTTTCACAAAAATAAGAAAACTCAATCATCGCTTCCAACAAAAAGAGTAGCTAGTAATATACACTACTGGGGGATGCATAACGAGGTTTGGGATCATGATCCGATCCTGTTCAAGGAGGAGTTATTTTTTCATTCCAAACTTCAATTCTTATTTAAAAAATTAAACAGCATGTGCATGTGAGATTTAAAAATTCCCAAACTCACCCCATTTATATTTTATTTTTGTTTATTTTTTAATTTTTAATTTTTATTTTTTATTTTTTTATTTTTATTATATTAAAATTACTTTCATAAAAATAAAATATTATTAATTTTTATATATTATTTATTAAAACATTATAATAATAAATTATTATTTATATTAAAGTATATAAAAATAAAATAATAAAAATTATTTTTTAAATATACCCAGGCTGGCTTATTATTATTGCTATTTTAAATATATGGTTCATATTGCTTTATTCTGTCCATTTCGCTTCTAAACAATTTATTTCTTTTTAGTTCACTTTAAATTAACTTAAATTTCAAGCTCATTTCGACTTTCAGCATTTTCGTGAAAATCTCGGCCTCCTTAATCACTAGCAACTTATCACCAAACAAAAATTCTCTTGTCTCCTAATTCACGAAACTTTTCAGTCACTGATTTCCTCATGCAGACGAATTTAACGGCAACCTGCTTCATTATCCGATCTAAATAATTCTTATGGTGGTTTCCCGAACCTTTACACACCTCCTATTATTTTTATTAACATTTTGCCATTTTTGAAAATTTTTAATTTTCTGTTTAAGGCAGAGTGTAATGAATACCTTAAAACCTGTCTGGATTTTTATATATCAAATCAAACTGTTAAAAAACCCATTAAAATAAATTAAATGATATGATAAGAGCGAGATGCGAACGAGAACCCAAAATAATCCGCTCCGTTATCATCCCTACTCACACGAATGTTAAACAAACAACTTAATATTTAATTATTGTCGGGCTTATTCGCAGATAGTTTCAAAAAGTTCTTATTCAAAGATTAAGTAAAAAAAACAAATACCACCTTAGAGCGTTTTATGAGGAGACCGAGTCACAACCCACAAAGATCAATGATTTAGCTTTCTTAATTTCATTTATAAAATATTTGTGTGATCCCCAGATTTTTCATGTGTGTCCCCACTTGCCAGGACTCGGGGCTTTTTTTTTTTTTTATTTCTTGAAAACCATTTTTTAAAAATAGTTTTGAGTCGCCAATTATTGTGGTTTTTTTTAAGTGGAAACAAAGAAGAAATAAAACCACTAATTTTTGTTTAGAAAAGATGCCCGAAATCGAGTCTAAATTCAAGACTGGCGTTACCTATCACAGAGACAGGCCGAAATCGTAAAGACTCCTCTGCGTTCTCCTGAAAAGCCGCCTCTCTACTAATCCGACATAAGTCAGGCCATTGATTGATTAACTAATAGATACCAAAAAATTATCTCCCATACTACACAAGTATACATCAAACATCACAAACAAATAAAATAAGTAAAAGTCAGTAGAAATAATATGTACCTTTGATGGTAAATATAATCACTCATCACTTAAAAAACAATGTCCCTCCGTTTTTTTTTTTTTTTTTTTTTTTTTTTTTTTTTTACAATGTAAATATGAAATTATTCACGATCGAATATAAAACAAATTATATATTCATTGTCGGTGTTATTTAATAAAACTATTAATGGAGTTACCGGGCCTTAATCCAAGCCTATTTATATGTTATACAAATTATCCTATAAGATTTCATTTTATGTAGTTAACCATAATTAATCGCTGCTTTAAATTTTCATAAAGACCGACTAAATCGGCGTTAAAATCAAAACTAAATTTTGGAAATTGAGAAATTTTTAAAATGAATTTGAAGTTTGAGAATTTTGAATTAGATTTTGGAAATTAATCTTTAAACAAGAGCCAGAATCCTTATAAAATTGAGATTTAAATTTAGAATTTGAAATTTGAAATTGGAGAGATATTTGAATTTTAACATAAACTGAATTTGTGACAGAAACAAATTAAATTGAATAGAGACTCTAATTTTAGATTATGACACTTAAAATATTCAAATTGAAAATGAAATTTGGGAAAAATCTGAAAAACAAATGGAAAACAAGTGAACTGGACTCTTAGAGTGAAAAATTGAATTTGTTATGAGAAAACGTGAATTTGAATTTTTTTTTTGAAAATTGATATTTAAATTTAAAAAAATGAGGAATGAAAAATTTAATACTTGAATTTTTAAAGACTTGAATTTAAGATTATATTGAAAAATGAGTTTTAGAAATGAGAACTTAATAAATTGTTTTAAATTTATTTAAAAGAAATAATTCCAATACGCGCCAAAAGCCTCACTGGACAATCCAGCAGAGGTAACCCCGGTTTGAGCTCCAGCCTGAGATTAAAGTGTGCCCCGCCAGCTCTGGCTTTGAATGAGTAGGCCTTAAGCTGGTCTTCAATGCTCCGCTCACGGAGTCATTGTTTCAGGTCAGGTGGCGCCTGGCTTGGCCTGCTTAACTGTTACAAGTCCCAGTTAGAACGAGTCTGTCACGAGCCTATCTACCTAACTCGTCGACGTGTTCCTTCTATTTACTGTTTCTGAAACAGGTGTTCCGTGCCGCCCACCGCTTTTAACCCATTTAGCCTCAAAATGCATGCTGTTCGTAACTAAAAAATATTCATATAAAACAGCCAACATACAACTAAATTAAAAAGATAAAACAATAAAAAATTAATTAACTGATCAGTTCAGCCTAAAATATTCATCATGTTCATCTGCAGAAAAATTTACACGTGATCAAGCCTTCTCCATGTTCACGAGCCCCATCCAGCTTCCCCTCGTTCACGTAGCCTGTCTACGGTACCCCATTCACGAATTTCTCGTTTAATGGTACCATGCACCAGTTTGAGGGTGCTCGGCCTCGGCTCATTTACTTCACGGTACCAAATGATGTTCGTTCCAACTCGCGAATCCTAATAAACCAGCGTTCGACCGAAATTTGAACCAGAGAGCCAACGCCTTGCGTACTCGCGAGTACCGGGCCTTCAGCTGACGCCCCACCCAGGTCACCCAGACGAGTTGTCGAATGAGTCGGCCCAAGAGCCGTATCGTAATGATCGAAATTTCCAAGACGTCGCCTGTGACTCAATTAGTCGAACCCAATTTATCGACCGGCATGTTGCAAGAGTCAGTCTAATATGGCCTAAGTGTCGGGCTTAAGTCCAATGCTGCATAATTTGATTTACTAAGACGTCGGCTTCTAAATTAATGCATTGAAATATGTTAAACTTAAGTAAGTTGGGTTTAAACTAATGGGTTGGACCTAAATTAATGGACTCAAATTTATATATAAGTTATCATTGTCTTAAGTCCATAGTCTCAAATTAGTGACTAATATACATATCCAATTTGATAAATTCCACAAATACAAATTTCATACTAATTAATAAGTCTCATTCAATATAAGTCCACAATTCCAAATTACTAATCAATATATGAACCAAATTTATAAATTTCAATAACAAACAAAATTTTATAGCAATTAACAAGCTCAATTTAAATATTTTATAATTTAACCATAAATTCAAAATAAAATTATAACATTTAATCATAATAAATTAAATAAAAATTATGTCAATTAACAATTCCAAAAGTAAAAACTTAGGGTAAATTCAAATATTATAAAATTTAATTTTCTATTATTCAAGACCAATTTCATATATTAAAGTCTAAATTACATCTAAAAAAACTTCAAATTTTAATATTTGATAACTTAAAGTCTATGCAAATTTTTTCTTGCTAACTATTAACACACAAAAATATAATTATTATTATAACAACACAAAATTAAACTCAAATATAATAAAGTAAGAGAAAAATGCAAGATTCAAGCTAATTACATAAGTTTCACCAACAATAATTTTTCATATTAACATACATAAATCTCATAATAGCCCATAAAATAAAAATCAAATCTCACAAATATACACATATGTAAATTTTATGTTAAAGAAAATGTGTAATGGATGTTGACAAAATGAGAAAAAAATAAAATAAAATAAATAAATAAATAAAGTACGAGTCTTTTACCTTTGTGATATTTGCTTGAATTTGCTTGAGAAAAATAGGGAGTATGGGAATGGATGATTTGAAGAAAAAATAAAAAATAAAAACAAAATCAACAAGTAAAATTTAATAATAATAATAAAAATAATGTGTGAGAAAATTTTGGGGTCTACAATTTGGTAATAGTTTTTCATAGGAAATATATTAAAACTTAAATAAAAAAATGTACATTTGTTCTTATTTTTATTTTTTTTCTTTATTGGCTATTTAATATTGTGATGGAAAATATAATAAATTTTTTTAATGAATTTGTTATTAACATTATCAATAGAAAAGTCGGGAAAATATAATATTAAAGGTAAATATTCATATTCTTTCATGTTTTTAAATCTTGCATTTTCCCATTTTAGAAAATAATTTCCATTTTTAGCTTAAGTTTTTTTACCTCTATTTTGTTGGATTGTTGAACTTTTTCTTTTGAATGAAATTATTTATTTATTTATTTATTTCCTTTTACGATTGAATTGTGTTTTCCTTTTGAAATGTTTGGTTTGCAAATAGAATTGATTTCCTTCTATTCAATTTATGAATTTTTATCCTTCTCTTTTGTTAGCTTGAAACTGTGAAAGACATTCAAATATTCCGTTTGGCTGAAGTCTTATTTAATAAGAGTTTTGGCTCTATTAGAAGATAGAATACATGAAAATTTTCTCCGTTTGTTTGAGTAAGATCCTATGGTGATAGAGATATGAATATTATTCAATTCGTCAGGGTGTGTAACAAGGTGCTATTGTTGTGATTTGAAGACCATTATATCATGGGAAGTAGACACCAACGAAATCTCAAAGCATCACCAGAGAAGACAAATCTATTTTAAAGATATTGTGCAATAAGACTTTTTTCAATTCACCACCAGGGAAGTATTCGATTTTTCTCTGATCTATAATTTTGGATTTCTTTGTAATATTTTGTCTCTGCTTCGTTTTTCAATTTCAGTGTATTCATGAAATACTATAACAAGCTTAAAGCAGATTCTAAGGGGAAGAAAACATAAAAAACCAATAAGTCGATCGAAAAGAATAAGACGTTGGAAATTGATCGGAGGAGGCCAACGCTGAAAAAAAAAAAGGGGAAAAGTTTTCAAACAAAAACGGAAAAAATTTGGCAAAGGAAAAGTTTTTTTTTATTTGTTAAAAGAAAAAAAAACGTAGAGATAAATAATCCTTTTAAATATATTTGTTCCAATTTTCCTTTTGGATATTTGAGGAGATTAAAAGACAAAAGTGTCTTTAAAGGGGAATGTTGTTTTCTGGTTAAGGTTTTTTTTTGAAAATGGGAAAAAAAAATAACCAACATATTTTATGGTTTGAAGAAGAGATTTTTTTTTTTCCTTTTAAAGAAAATGATCTGTTTGTCCTCTGTTTTTTTAGGAAAACCAATCATTGTTTGACGAAACATATAAAAAAAAAAGAAAAAAAAAAAGGGAAGTTTCTTGTTTCCAAGAAAAAAAAAAAAAAGAAAAAAACCAAAATTCTACACCCGCTTGGAAGAAGTTGAATTAATGTTTTTTTTTTTTTAAGGAAAACTTCACGGTTATATTGAGGAAAAAAGGAAACCAGGAACTTCCAATGATTTACTGAGCAAAAAAAAAAGGTACTTTGCTTCATAACCAAACAAATAAATTGATTTGTTGGTTTATTGAAATATCTTGTGATAAAGTATAAGAAGGGGTTTTGAACCCATGACTTAACATTCTAAGGGAAAATGCTCTATTACTAGGTTACATGCTTAGTTATGGTTTTCCTTGCGATAAATATATGATAAGGAAAGAAGCCTTTTAGGCTAAAACTCTACACTCATTTTGTGGGTTTGAGATAATTCCTTTGTGGTCTTAGAAAATTGGAAATTACGATACAAAAGTTGTCTTCTATTTTGCTTTGACTCGTTTTACGACCCCCTCAAATCTTCCTGTGAATCGAATATTTGGGTCAAAGAGGCTTGTTTTCAGCTCTAGCTTCTATACTCCCACCCGCCTTATTAACACTGCGATTTATTTTCAATTATTCTAAGAATCTGCCTTGACAGTACACACATTGTTTCAGTAATTTGCAGACAATGGACCTGCCTGCATATCATCGATCCCACTATGCCCAAGTGGTAACCCTACTATGGCACAGTGTCATTCTGCTTCCCATGGAGAAAATCATAGAACTTCAAAGGACTTAATTTCAAAAGGTGGCAAGAAAAGATGTTATTCTACCTGACCACCTTGAATCTTGCGAGATTCTTGACTGAAGAAGCTCCTAAGCTCAAAGAAGATGAGCGTGATACCCAAATCATCAATGTTGTGGACGCTTGGAAACATTTTGACTTTCTGTGCATGAACTACGACATGAATGTTTTGACTGATTCTCTATACAATGTGTACACAACAAATAAGAAAACAACCAAGGAGCTATGAGAATCACTAGACCGAAAATATAAAACCGAGGATGCTGTATTAATGGAGTTGTCAAATATCTTTCAGATGTAAAGATTCTAAGATCAGTATTACTGAACCAAGATCCCGTCCTACACCAACCAAGAACTCCAAATGATATCCAGGCTGAGGGAATGATATTGAGCGAAACTTTTCTCTTGCTTGGAAAGACTTCAAGAACTACCTCAAGCATAGGAGAAAAAAGATGAGCATCAAAGATTTGGTTATTAGACTTCGCATCGAAGAAGACAATAGAGGATCTGAGAAGAAAGTGGCACACAATCCTAATGAGGCTAAGGCTAACTTTGTGGAACATGATAAAAGTTCCAAGTTCAAGAAAGCCAACAACAAAGGGAAAGACACTAAGTTGGGACCTAAAGGGGGAGCCTTCCAAGAAGCAAATGTTCATAGGAAAATGCTTCAACTGTGGGAAGTAAGGTCAAAAATCTTTTGATTGTAGACTGCCAAAGAGAAACAAACCCAAGGAAGCCAATGCGATTGATGACATCTCCAAGGACGTGTCTGATATTGACCTCACTCACGATAGTAATCTTTGAGGTGAACTTAGTGGGATCCAATCCCAAGGAATGGTGGATTGATATTGGTGCTACTTGTCATGTGTGCTTTGACAAGAAGATGTTCTCCACCTTTGAACCGGTTGAGAATGGTATAAAGGTGTTCATGGGGAACTCTGCCACTTCAAACATCAAGGGCAAAGGAAAAGTGGTCTTGAAGATGACGCCGAAAGCGAGTCTGACTTTGAAACACCATGCAAAGGTCCGTCAGAACTGGTGCCCGGTTCCATCATCAATCGTCACATCCCATTGAAAAATGAGTTATTCATTGTCAAAGAGCGACTGCAAATGTCGAAAAGGCATATATTATAGAATAAATGAACGCAATGATTCACGTTGAAATTGATATGAATGCGTTTCGGGGTACGCTTATCTAGTTTTCTAATATATGACATGATATTTGACATATTAATTATGATACATTATGTAAATTAATTAACTTAAATCATATACCAACTTTCCAATTGATAAACATAGCGGTGGAACTTCGCGCGAGCGCACCGCCAGTCATATTTTCAAAATGCTATATTATATCAAACTTCGACTTAATCCATGGTGATATGCGTGACGAAATTTAGAAGAAACGAGGTGGTATTACAAAGGACGGTCATCTGCCCATGATAGCACTAAGTATTGTCATTTGTACTTACTCAAAAGTAAGGATGAGGCGATAGAGAAATTTGTTCTCTACAAACACGAGGCTGAGAATCAGCTCAATAAGAAAATTAAAGTGCTAAGAAGTGATTGAGGTGGTGAGTATGAATCACCATTTGTTGATGTTTGTGCTCAACATGGGATTATATATGAACCCATAACACCTTATTCACCTCAATTCAATGGAGTGACGGAGCTAAAACACCACTCAAAAGTGAAATGCATGAATGCAATGTTGATTATTTTGGATCTATCATAAACACGTAGATAGCCATTTGTTTTGTTAATTACCTTTAATGGTGGTACCTAAAAAGGTAGAAAGACCTCACATAGTTATGGAGGACTTACAACCCACCAAATACTTTGGAGGACAACAATAAAGTGGTAGTTCCTCCACCTAAAAAGGTGAAAACACACCTAAAACTATTGATCAGATTATCAATATGCATATAATAGTACTACTTATCGATTATGTTCACTGAGCTGAACATCCTATATTCACAAGAATAGGATAATGAAATCGAGGAATGTAATTATTAATTAAGATGTATTTCCATGTAACCAAAGTATAGCCAAGCTCCATCAGTTGGTAATGAGACTGAGTTAACACCAAATACTTCAAAACTGGAACATGGTGAGGAACCCAGACGAGCAAAAGAGTAAGCGACAGAGAAATCTTTGATCCGTATTTTTAAACGAGCAAGCCAGCTGGGAACTTGACTTTCAAGAGGTAGGAACTCTATAAGGCCTCACGCGAGTTTTCATTAAGAAAGGAAATTGATTCCATACTGCATAACCACACTTGGTAACTAGTAGATCTTCCATCAGGTTGTAAACCTCTAAGCTCCAAATGGGTGTTCAAGAGGAAAAGGAAAGTAGATGGATCAATAGACAAATACAAGGTAAGACTTGTGATCAAAGCGCTACAAGTAAACTATACTTGATTATTGGAATACTGATATTCTCCTGTGACGAGAATAAACTCCATAAGGATGGTGCTTGCAATTGCTGCACTAAGAAATATTGAAATACATCAAATGGATGTAAAAACAACCTTTTTAAGTAGAGAAATAGATGAAGAAATCCATACGGAGCAACTTGAGGGTTTCTCTACTCCAGGACAAGAAAAGAAAGCCTGTAAATTAGTGAAATCCTTGTATGGATTAAAACAAGCACCGAAACAATGACATGAAATGTGACTCTCAACTGGGTCTGCTGACAACCCGCCCTTTCTGAATAAGAGCGCACCATCAGGTGTCTGCGCCATTGTACGAGCGTTTGGTCCAGATCAAACATGATAAACACCACGCGATCACGATACGCGCGAGTAATCAACTATATTACAATGGTTTCGTGAGCGACGATAATTTACGCTGTAACACATTGACAATTGTTTCATACATGTTGAGCGACAACATATAACAAAGTTCATATGTCGCTTTCTTCTAAAAAATATTTAGCGAGCCGCTTCAATACCTTTGGAGCATTGAGGCGTATCCAGCGACTTTTGCAAAGACCCGCGAATGAATCTACCAGGGCTACTTCCCGGAACGAAAATGTATGCAATGGCACAGATTACAACACCACGATTCACACCTGGCTAATTCTATATACGGAATGATTATATCGCAGAATGTTTGCCCATGCCCTGAAGTTATTCACTCACTCTTCAGACGATGCTCACGCCATAATCATTACTAGTAATTAATTGATATCATGATACTGAGTCTTTGTCTTGCTCACTTCAATAACTCATGTAATTTGTCAAAAATCCATCCTGAGTTTCATCTGTTCTACTACTAACTCAAGTCCATGATAAACAGATCTGTAAGTTTTTCGGCAACAGTAATTTTAATATCACTTCGTTCCTTTGATAATCAAATTGTAATTTTTGATAACACCACAGGTCTCTTATTAATCTCATATAAAATTTTTCTGATCGTATATCATGTGGTCTTTGATAACCATGTTCTCTCATTTTTCAATTCCAGATTGACACCTCCTTCCATGTTTCGCTTCATCATACATTAATTGATTTTATTTAAGATTTGATCCATGAGTCTTTACGAACTGATCCAAAATGAATCCCAATCTCATTCATCAAGAGTTAGTAATCGATATCGCAATTTATTAATTCCATCTATGCGTATATCACCAAGAATTCAATGGATGTTGATTCATATGGAATCAATCTTAATCCGTCATACAACGATATTCAGATGATGATTCGAACCCATCGCGACAGATCAATTAGCGGCGCATTAATATATCATTTTTCATTACTATTATTTGTTTATTCGATTTTAAGCGGCGATTTACGTATTCCATTCGCTAACGGCATGATACGGTCCTAATGTTAATACGGATCTTTATTACGTCCCAAACGCCGAAGGGCGTATCCGGCGGATCGCCTTCTATCAAGTGAGATCGGTTCCACTGATTCGGAACTCCAAACCATAATCATTTTCGACGCATAACACCAAAAACCATTTTCTTATTTTTATAAAGAATATTCATAGGAGAAGATCCCTACCCCTGGAGCGTTGAAACTCCACAATACCGTACCCACGCAGCTCTTGGCAAGGATCAACTTCGCTTCGTCTCTCGCCAGATTCATCAATTCACTCATTGGGAAATCTCGAGAGAAGGCAGATTCTCTCTAAACTCTCTCCTTCTTTCCCCTTCTTTCTCTCCCAGTTCGGCTGGGGTCAAGATCGGGTCGCAGAATCGCCTTCTTTGCCAATTGTCCAGCCTCCTGGCTTTCGCCGGAGTCACCCCATCCACTTATCCCAATAATACGATTTCCTTCCACCTACGACACATGTCCACACGCGTCCCACTTGAGCTTCAGTCAATGATCACTTCATACGATGATCGTGGCACACCGCAGCCACTCAACATTTACCACATGTCACTGGCCACCTCTGCACTTCAAAAATGTGAATTCCTACCGCTCCCAAAATCAAGAAATTAGACGCGCGGTAGCTAGATTCTCGAGACACTCTTAACCGTGAAGTCTTGCCTCGCCATCCAGATCTAGAAAAATCGATTTTTACCAAATTACCGCTTTATCCTTTTTCGTAAAATTAGAATTTCTGTGGTTTTACATGAAAATTTTCGTAATGTTATGATGTCATGGATTCAAAATCAATGCACGCGACAAGGGCTTTATATCAAAGATGGGAACGTAGCGCACTTTTTCTCGGTCCGACCTGGACAGAGTCCAACCGATCCGGATGCTCGATACCACTATATCACTTTCACTAAAATCATCATCAAAACATCGAGAAGTTGCCACTTTACTGCATAAAAGCCATTTCGGGGCTACGCGAAGCTGCTTTTAAAGGGTAGGCCCATAATGATTGGTATTTACATATAAGGGCCAGCTATTATATATACATATCAACAATTTTCAAATGATTTACAAATTAGATGTTCAGAGTTCAAATTGTTTTGCAAAATATCAATGTTAAAAAAAGGAGTGAATGCATAAGGCCTGAGCACACCCACAAATCTTCTATGACCCGACGCCTCGATCTCTGTCTGTCTGATTAACTGTACTCACTAGATAAGATTGTATAAAGCATATCATGCTGAGGCTCTGCATAATCCATTTTCCACTTTAATCTGACATCACTTAATCTCTACTTAACAAAATCCTTCCTAATATTTGAATGATCACTCGTTGGACCATTATAATATACCACTGTATATACAATCATTTACTGGGTTTACGACTATTCAAATATACATCACATGCAACAATCATTTATAACCAACTGGCGTATTTCCAAATGCTATCACCAATTTGGAATCATGTTTTTCAATTCCATTATGTCAATAATCTCAAAGTCAATCTCGCTTCGCCTTAACGAATTTAACCTATGTTTTCTCGTGATATGGATATCGACCACTAAAGACGGTCCCACAAATAGGTCGCAGATAAAATGATTTAGGACGCGCTCGCCCACTGGAATGGCTCACTAGTTATTAAAATCAACGTATGAACACTACCGATATTGTCCCCGTCATTACTTAATCTGAAAGTGGACACATCAACACGCTTTAGTTACGCGATTTAATTGACCTATTGCATACTAATATATCCTTAATGCGAAATAAACGGTTTACATTTTATTAAGGATGTTCAAATCTTTTATAGCAAAATACAGTACAATATATACATTTGTATAAACAGTTCATTTTCAATACTCATGCAATTTTCATGCAAACATTTCACAATCAATTGCCTTAAATCAATTAAAACAAATCAATGTGCTTTTCTTATACAGTTAGAGTAAACATTTCAAATATTGAAACGAGAATAGGAGAAGATAGAACAAACCAATCCATCTCTTTCTTTTTGCTTTGCCTTCAATCTCGGTCCTAGGTTAGGTGATCCTCATTGGTCCCTAGCAAATCACACACATCACATTTAGTAAACTAGCATTACTCACACTTAACGAATATCGCTTCGCCTCGGCGACGAGGTACGGTACGTTTTTCATTTAGTTTTATCTTTATTTGAACCTCCATTAATCATTTATTAGGGTCCTTAAACTATCGGTGTACGAATACGAGGTGTTCAGAAACAAAAATCCAAAAATTTGCTCATTGTGAACAGGGGTAGCTACGCCCGTGGTGTACCTGGGCAGCTATTTTGGCACTTCTCGGCCTCGGTCGCTGCGAAGTATCCCACGCCTTGGCGAGGTCCACGCCGCGGCGTGGTCTCCCTACGCCGCGGCCGAGAAGCCCGATACAATGCCCGATTTTCCATTTTATCTCATATTTCCAAAAATCTCATAAACTAAAAGAAACATATAAATCACTCTTGATCAATCCAAACCAATCCATAAGCAGAACCTATGGATGGTTTAGGGTTTTTCTAACCCAAACATCATCAAAGAAACTCTAAGGTTTGGTTCTTACCTTAAATCCCTTTGCACTTGAAGCCTTAGCCTTTTTCCTTTTTCCTTTTTCCTTCTTGCAAGATATTGAACAAACATTAAGAGATTCACTCAAATCTCCAACTATTTCCCAAAACCCTAGCTTTTTTCTCCTCTCCCACTTTCTCAAAAAACGCTTGGCTTTGAACACAAATTTTGCCTTTCAAGACTTACTGGTCCCACTTCACTACTTCAAGGTAAGACCATATTCACACTTTGCACACAAATTCCATTTCTAATTTTTTTCTCCTTTTTGGTCTTTCATTTCAATTTTCATTTATAATTTAATTCACTTTAGCATCTAAGCTTATTCTATTCTTTGACCCTTAGGTCCCCATTTTACAAAAATTCCAAATTCTGGGTTCTTTTTTACTTAGGTTTATTTCTGGGTTCAACAATTTCTGTATTCTGAAGATGATGAATAGGTTAACTGAGCAGGTCAGTTAATATCACTTCTAATTTTTCTGTTAATTATCAGCTTTCTAAAACCCAAGTTTGGCTAAATTCATATCCCATTATATAATAAGAAATTATTATATAGTACCATAGTATTTTTGTAAAATATGAACATAATACACCCATACCCCCCCTCAGATAATACATGCTTACAATAATGATGATTAGATGATCACATCTTACAAGATGACATTAACTGATAGTTTGACACAGCAAAGATGACGGAGACTTAGCTTTAATGGTGGTTTCTTGGCAAATAGAACTGTAGCATAATGGATTTAAATGAACCCCACTGTGGAAGCCAGTCATACGATATATGTTTGACAATATTCGGAAAGCTTGATGAAAGAATGGGGAATTCGAAAATCACTAACGATCAGTGATGCATCAACATTTTAATTCCAAGAACAGTGATGAGATGTTTCAAGTGTATCACTCTGCAGAATAGTAATCCCATGCACCTTTAATGAGCTTTATAAGACTGTGAAGGCTAACCTATTCAAGTTAGTAAATTGAGTAGCTTATACGAAAGAATCCTAAACGCCCCTGGTGGTAATTATGAGAGTATTAAAATACTTAAGGTTTATTCGTGATTATGAGTTTGCACTGGCAGATGATCCCAGTTTATTTGAAATAAGATAATGGTTAATTGACATCAAATGTTAAAGACTCAAAACTTAGATGGTTGGCGTGCCTCAGCATCGGGAAGAGTAGCGCCATGGAAATCCTCAAACAGAAACCGTTATTGGCAGATCCAGCAGTGGTCATGGTTTTTTATGTTCTCGTAAAATATGGTAAAAGGAGGGAAGTGAACGACGCCACTTTATGATATCTCCATATGGCAAAACCATGCTTCCAGCCATAGATATCACATAATAATCCCGCTATCATAATATAAATAGAAAGAAATATAAGTCTGTGATATTATCTATCGTAGATATTAATACTATTAGACAACTACTTCTCAATCGAGGTTATCTCATTAGATTTTATAAAATCACATAAAATATCGGGATCTGCTAACTGTGCAGAGTTAAATGTAGAGAGACATTAAAAAATCATCGTTATAACGGTACTCAAAAGCCCTCGTAGTAAAAGAACAAGTTGATACAACTGACATACCCAATCTAGTTGGATCTGAGATCCCAAGATCTAGGGTTCAATGGATAACTAAATTGTAAAGACTTAGACATAATCACTGTATCTTTCGTCCATTCCTATGATGAAACAAAGACATCTACATGGAAGAAGGTTTGGAACTATGCTTTTAATGATCCTTATGCCATGGAAAGTTAGAAAAGAGTAACATGAGCTACGCTTAGTTAGGAAATCACCTATGTAAGGAGGAAGTGGGGCCGTCTAAAGGGAATTGCTAGGCATAATTTATATTAAACTCTCAGAGAACCGCTGCAAACATGGCCAAAACTAAATGAGAATCTGGAAACAAAGATCTTTGTGAGGCATCATCTTTTATACAATCTGAGATGAACAGCCAAGACATCGCGCTTAATACTTAGTTAGTAGAGTAAACACATTTTTACAGAGCAACGTGGCAAAACCACTTCCAGTGTTTCAACCGTTGTAGTCTATCACGTGTGAAGAATTTAGTTGTCAATTTTGTTCATGTGGGAAATTGTTGGATTGTTGAACTTTTCATTTTTCTTTTGAATGAAATTATTTATTTATTTATTTCCTTTTACATTTGAATGTGTTTTCCTTTTGAAACGTTTGGTTTTCAAACGTTTGCTTATATGAAATTGATTTCCTTCAATTCAATTTATAAGTTTTTATTATTCTCTTTCGTTAGCCTGAAACTGTGGGAAGATATTCAAATCTTCCATTTGGCTGAGGTTCTATTTAAAGAGAGTTTTGACTTTCTGAAGACAGGAAGCTGATTATGTCTTCTGCCACTGAAAAGATCTCACCATGGTATACGCATATTTTGATCTGGGTCACCGCTGGACTGCACAAAGGTGCTATTATCATCAAGATCGTTATATCACGGTTAGACGTCGACGAAATCTCAAAGCACTACTGTGGTACGCGACCATGGCGAGATTGCAAGAACAAGGCTTGACTTTTCTTTGATTTGTAATATTAGATTTCTTTGTAATATTCTTTTCTGCTTCGTCTTTCAATTTCAATGTATTCATGAAATACTGTAAAATATTTAAAAAAAATGAAAATAATAAATAAATGCAACTTATTCTTCAACTTGGGTTCTATTTTTCTTTCAAAATAGGTTCACTGTCATTTTGATAGCATTTTTTCAAAACTATTAGTGAGAACAAAATCATTCTTAAAAATTGAAATATTTTTCTGAATCAAATTTTAAAACCATTCTTAAAAAAATGAAAATTTCTAAATAAGTTGATGAAAACTCCCGAAACCACTGATTTTTCCATCGTCGTACATGTTTTCCTCCATTTCAGACTTTCAGTACTGTTATATCCGTTATTAGCGTGCTTCGTTCAACACCTTGAATCACTGCCGAAATCTATTTCAATATGAGGGTTTAAATCTTTTGGCTTTTTTTGGAACCGAAAATTATCACCGAAAACAAAAATGGAAGAAGACAAATTTGAAGGAACATAAAAATTAAGATTAAACTTAATAAATTAATTTTATTTGTTTTTTTATTATATAAGTACTAAAAAATTAAAAAATATGTAAAATTTTGAAGAGATTTTAAAATATGTAAAATTTTAAGAAATTTAAATTATATTTGATTTTCTTTTATATTTACTAATATGAAATAGAATATGAGAAAAATTATTTTTCTTAATATTTTTTTTTTGTTTTTCTAATATTTTTCGGATTTCAAATGAAACAGTAGACTTTTTTCAGATTACACTGCTAACATCTGTCCTAATTCAGGTTTAATCACAACAATTAAGTTTATATTAAATAAAAATACTACTATATTGCTTTCTAGTTCTTCATCAAGCTTTTTTTTTTTTCACATTAAGAGCTCGTTTTATTTTTGTGCTTTTTGTCATCAACATATTACGATGCGTGCTTTATCACAAACTTAGCTTCTTCACGGGTTTTTCATCGATGTAGATTCTTAAATCTTAAGTATTTAGACATTTATTGATTATCAAATATATAAGTTTTGAAAATAAATCATTTTTATCATAAACACTTCATCCTCTAAAGTTTGCACATTTAATTTTTTATTTCTGTGAATTGTATTAATAACTTGAATTAATAAATTTATCTCCAAAAACAAAAGTTGTATATTTAATAATAATAGATTCCCAAGAACAAGGGCAATGCCATTAATAATAAAAAGAAAGGAGGACAAAACAATTGAATATTCCAATTGCCCACCATTAATGAAAGGTAGGGGCTGAACGAATGAAGAGGGAAGAGAACAGTTCTTTTCTTCCCTGACAAATAAATTAATCTAATCTAAGCGGAGCGCGCCAATTCATCAGTCTTCCTTGCCGATCGATCATAATACTCCACCGCCGCAGCCCCCGCCAGTGCAGCCAGCGTCAACGCCTGAGCGTGCAACCTGATGATCGTTCAACAACAACTAAGAAAATTATGCTAATCTCTCAATATTCTATGTAAGATTAACTATCATCCCTAAATCTCTCAATCTTTCGCTCTTTATTTCAAATTATTTTCTCAGATTAAAAAAAAAAAAAAATTCTCAGTAAGAAAAAAATGTCTTCTCCCAAATTTGTATCTTCTTGACCACATCCCAAAACCCTAAGTTGAATTGATATCCTATAATCCAAACAAGAAATGGAGAAAACAGGAATCAAGCTTTCGTATATATATATAAAAGAGAAGAAGAATACCTAGCGTGGATGATCTTGACGCTGGTCTTCATAGCGGGTTGAGACCAGTTGTAGGCGATGGAACCAGCGATTCCGCTGAGCCATAAACAACCTTTTTCCACAATCCATCAACCAAACAAAATCAAAAATCAAAAATCAAAACACAACAGAAAATGAAGATCCTAAACCCTATGGGTTTTCTATTTTCGCGGAAAAATCAAGCAAAGTAGATTGATGAATAAAAAGGAGAACAAGGACAGAGAAAAGTACCGACAGATCGAAGCTTGTGCTCCACCACCCACTTCCTAATCGATGCAGCCGTGCTCGTTGATTCCGCCATTTCCAACAGATGATTCAGAATAAAAATGAAAACTTCAACACAGCTGACCTTGAATTTACAGAGAATCGAGAATGAGAATGAAAAATTCAACAACGAAAACCTTGAATTTATATGAGTTACGAACCTGGCAAAAACAGAGGACGAAGACAACTTCGATTCAGCTACAAAAAGAAAACTGTGGGCGAACGCCTCTTGGGCTCTAATCCAATGCTCGTCAACTGAAATGATATATCTCCAATATCCAATAGTATGGTGACACGTCATCAATTGTAGAAGGTTTGGGTGAATGCAGAGTAACAAAGAGGGTGTTTAGTGGGAAACAGGTCACATCAATGATGACGTGGCTGTCATTTATTGGTTTTCTTGAACGTTTAAAGGTTGCTTGAAATCTAAGTCGGAGAAATGGCTCATTAATTTCTACGGTCTGTTTGGACGGCTCACGGAATCAAAGATATCTATTTTTAGGGCATTTATTAATACTAAATTTATATTGGAAAAAAAAAATCTTAATATGTAGATTACTATTCATATAAATTTATATATATATATATATTTGAAAGGATATATTTTATAATTTTAGTAAATTACTATAACCACTAATCGTAAGCCTTTAATATCGCTGTGATTCAAAATACAAGATTCTAGATCCCGAAAGACTAAAAATAAAAAATATTAAGAAAATAATTTTCTCATTTTTAGTTTCATCGTAGAAAATATAAAAGAAAATTAGATATAATTACAACTCCTTCAAATTTTACATATTTTTAAAGTTTTTAGTTGATGAGTTTTAATACATATATATAATTAATTTTCCTCTAATTTTATAAGTCAGTTTTCCTATTTTTTATATTTGTTTAAAAAGAGAAATAATTTTATTGATTCAAAATTCAAACTAGTAATACATTAAACATATAATCAAATTCGTTAAAAACTTTAGAGAATGATATAACATTTAGGTTAATAACATAAATAATCGGCTAAAAACATACAAATTTGATAATCTTATAATGACTAAAATACCTATGATTCCAATTTTACAGTATAATGATTACCATGATTTTGCTGTCTAATCTCCATATATTATTTCTTCCCCATTCCCATCTAAATTGGATTTAGATTTTTTTATCCACATCCCCACATCCATGAAAGGATTGGGGTCCTACCCAAATGCCATATTCCATTTTGTGAAATTAATTTGTTTTTAGAAAATCGTAAATATTAAAAATAATTTGTTGATTATAATAATAAAAATTATTGTGATGTGATTTCATGAAACCAATAAAAATAAAATCACAATCAAACATTACAAACAAATAACAAGATACTAGAAAATATAAATAAATATATATTATATATTTAATCAGGTATTCAGGTGGGGGGATGGGTATGATATACTTAGACTTGTCCTCATCCTGAATATAAAAATCTTTGAATTCAATTACCTAAATATTTAATTGGATCTAAAATATTTCTCTATACCGTCTTCCATTCAGATTGAACCTCGGAACTTCGAGTTTGAATGAAATTATCATCCATACTCTGAACAGTAATACAAAATCTAAGGACTTTATTTGACAAAGCTTTTGGAAACTCGTTTTTTGTTATAACTTACGCCAAGAAAAGCGAATCCAACGAAGACAACAATAGGAGAAGGTGCAGTGAACCACACGCTGGCTGCTAGGTTCCTGGATTGATGCATACCAGAAACTGAGGGCGCTTTATAGAAAATAAAATCTAATTGAGGCGTGTATGAATTAAATTCAAAAATTATTATTAGAATTAGAATTCGAAATGGATGTTTTGAATTTGAAGAAACCGTTTTGAATTTACTGTGAATTTATGACTTGACCCGTTTTGATCTTAAAGACTAAAAAACCAAGGGTTTTATTTAGGTAAACAAAAACAAAATTAAATTACTCGGAGTTGAAAATCGTTTGGCTTTATTCACGTAGGAAGATTCATCCAACTATTTGGTGTCACACTTATAAAGAAGCCAAGTCATTGAAGTCTTATAATTGTTTTATGATATAAACCCAACAAGACTTTTATCTTTTCTATGGGATGTTATTTTTAAAAATAACTTTACGTTAATTTTATTTAAAGGAAAAAGATAATACCCACTTCCTTGAATCTGTTACTTTTAAATATTAAAAAATATTAAAACAATAAAACATAAATTGAAGATATGAATAGTTTTTAACCCAAATATTTCCTATAAGTTTAAACCTTTGCAACACAATGATGTCCCATTGCCACAAAGATTCAAAACCATTTTTACTGACTGAATCTTATTTTTGATGTCTGTTTCTTATCATAATAAATATTTTTAACAAAAATAAAAAACAAAGATACAGTTACAGATCCGCAATCAGTAAACATGAGCGGTTTAACTCAAACATTTGATGTTGAATAGAAGCAGATTCAACTGTATAACGATCAGCAACATATCCAACAAATAGCAGAAGTCAATGCAAAAACTCGACCACAGCAAATGTAAAAAAAAAAACTATGCCTGCAGCTTCAAAACCCAGGTATGCGCCCCAAAGTAAAGCCTGTGTTAAATGTTACGTGCATTCTCCCTCTTTTCATCGTGTTAGGTCAACTATACAACACGCATTAATTTGAACATGTTCATTTCGAGGAAGCTGGTGTCTGATGCAGCTTTACTATTTTGGAACCATGAAAATAGTAATAAAAGAAAATAGAGAAGAAAAGTAGAAAAAATAAAATTTTAAGAAATAAAAAATAAGTTTAAACATAAAAATTACCTTTGGAGCATAAGGATTGGTGAATTAAAAAGTATGTAAACTTCTCATGAATTTTGATTATATTTGATTTTTTTCATATATTATCTGCAGTGAAATCAAACATAATTTTTTTTTTCTTTCATCCTGCTTCCTATCTCTATTACTTTTCTGCTCTGATGGAACACACGTTTCACAACGCTTGTAAGAATTTCTAAATGCGGGCTTTATTAACAAATTAATCAATTGGGCTTGGCCTAATAAAGGAAGATATAGATGCATTCTTGGTTACATCATTGCATTTACTTACAGGTTTAGTACGACCACCCAGAATGAGAGAGGGCCCGTGGTCGAAGACTCTATAAATAGTGTTTCAAGTCTTCCCCAACTAATAATGATGCACATTAATTCTCATATACAAGATTAGAGTAAAACTTTCCTCTCGCAGTGGCAATCTCAATAAAGAAGTGTTTTAACGTGGGGCGGATAGGGTATGAACTTCGAAGTTCGTGGTTCGCGCATCCGGCCGCTAATTCGCCACAAGCATACGGATTCCAACCGTGCACGCGACCATACCTTCCGTTATCGTTGTTATGTTTTCTAACTATACGATCCGTGGCATGCCATTTTTCGCGGGTCACATTCTCGGTATCGTGAGCCTACCATAGATTAGAACCGAAACATGCGGATTAGAACCATTTTTTTTTTGTTTTGTTCGGCGTTTCGTCGAAGCCAAATTTTTTATCGGATTTAAAGTAAATTTATTATTCGAATCACTGCCGAGACGAAGATTTATGGTTGGCACTGCCGAGGAGGCCTGGACGCGCCGCCACCTACATCGCCGCCGCATCAGCGCGACGGCCTGGCGGACGGTCAACGCCGCTCCAACCGGGCGCATCTCTACGGCAGACCGCTGATGACGCCATGCTGATCGCCATTGAGACTTCGATCCCACCCACTGACTCACCACCCGACCGTCAAACCGGCTTGAATCGGCCACGACTGATCGCGCCGTCGCAGCGGAAAGTGGTATGCTGCTGTCCCACGTGGCCCGCTTGGACGAATCTTGGTACCGACGCTCGTGATCGGTGATTCCTCTTGTTGTGTATATTATTTTATACAAGCTGGTATGATATGTATTATGAAAATACGTGATAGAACCCTATGTACGCGTATTTTTAGGTATTTTTTGCGTATTTTGCATTTCCTCTATGGTTTCGGTAGCTATATGGTAAAGCTCACACATGTATATCAGCGACATAAGGACTGTAGAGTGTAATTCATTGTCTATTAATGAATTGGAATGTATAATTAGCATGACATGTAATGTAAAGATATACGCCTCGTTAAGGCTCTGCATTACATAGTGGTATATATAAAGGAATGTGATAAATAAAGTTTATATCCCTGGTATGAGAGATTTTCAAGGATTCAATTGGGTTGTGACCGCCAAAGTGGCACACTTGACTGGGTTTGAGAAATATCAGTCTCATATTGTGGTGGGATGTCTCCTGTTTTATTGCGTGATCATACTCCCAAAGGAGGTGATCTTGTGTTAGTTCATGGAGGTATGTGCGTGATACGTCGCAAATGATCGATCTTAGTAGGTTCATACACCCAAAGGTGGTGATTTCACGAAGATTAGAATATGCTCTCGCTACCGGCCGTCATGTGGAGATGCACAACCCGCGATGTCACATCTTCTCAAAGGTGATTATGCGGATGATGTATGTAATTTCGTGATAAGTATTCACATGATGTCGATCGTATCGCTTCGCTTGTTTTCCGCCACTTTTCTCAGAAACGGCAATTCCATTTCAATTATGCGTTCTATCGATTGATCTTTAAGAAATGGAAAGAGATTTTCATTTGGAATGAAGCTAGCGGATGTTCACATCGCTTCTTACAAAAGATGTTTCGCAGATATCACGCCACCGCACAAGTCGAAACGACCGCATGCCCGGGAAAGAGCAATCGATTTGCTTATTGACAATGAAAATACATTCAAGAACACTTAAAAGTGGTTTACCAAATGATCGGCCCTCGCTTAAGGAAATGATGTGGCAGCCTGGGTGCAGAAACCCAGATTTCATCTAATGTCGAGGTTAGAAACACTCTTCAAAGCTCTTCAATACGAAGTATGATGGTACCGTGGGTTGGGAGATTATGTCCTTGATGGTAGACCTAAAGACGAAGCTTCAAGCTCTTAATGTTCCATTCCCCCGATGCTTGCATTGTGCATCAAGTTCTAAACACCCTTCCACCGATTTTCGGATTATAAAGACAAATTACACTCCCAAGACGAGACTTGTCATTTAATGACTTGATGTGGCTGGCAGAAAGTGTGAGGAAGAGAAGCTTAAGAAGGAGAAAGGGCATCGGCCTTATGTTTCTAGTTCTACAAAAGGAAAATAAGAAGTCCGTAAATCGTGATCATAAAGGTACTTATGACACTAACGGCCAACTGACAATACGGGTCCAAAGAAGACATCCTTCAAAGGATGGTGACCGCGAATCCTTTCGTAAGAAGAAAGGTCACATAAAGAAGGATTGTGCAAAGTTTAAAGTTTGGTTGTCCAAACGTGAGCCTATAGGTAATGATTCTTTAGCACTTGTTTGTGAATCCAATCCCATCGGGGCAATAAACGGTGTCGGGCGTCAGGTTTGCGAGATGTAATTGATTCTTAGACTCGGTTTTGGGACACGTTGAAAGACACTTTCTTTTATGTACTTCATTTAGACTAACTTAGTTTCCGTGATCGTGCCTGACATGTATGACTACTTTGAAATCAAGAGCAATATTATTTCTTTGTTTTTAATTCAAATAAGATTGCGTCGTTATATGTCCAACGGATCGCATAACCGTGTTTATCTCCCCCAATGACATATACGTCGCTATACTACCAAAAGGTTGTTTTTGGGAGAGACCATTACCTAAGAACATTCTATGCATCGTGGCACAAACGACGGCCATATCTCTAAGGATGTGAGTAGAAAGGTCGATAAAGACTAACATCCCGCTCGCTTCTTAAAAATGACTCTAGAGACATGCAAGAGATCAAGGTAGAGGTAAAATGACCAAGATAAGAGTTGAAACCAAACCAAGTTCTCGACTTGTCGAGGTCATTCACACCGATGTAAGTGGACCTTATACGGGCAAACTTGTAGAAATTTTTATTTCATCACATTTATTGATGACTATTCTCCTCGATATGGTTATCTCTGTACTGATAAAGAAAAGGTCAGAAATCTCTTGACAAGTTCCGCATTTTTCTTGATCAAGTCTAGAAACACTTGGGGGAAAAGTCATAATGGTTGTTAGATCCGGGACCGAGGTGGAGAGTATTATGGTGGGCATGGCGATGCCTCTGACAGCTTAAGGCCATTCGCCAAATACTTAGAGATCTCAGATAGTGGCACACATCGTGCCCCGAGTCCCGAGTAAATGGGTGGGGAAATGAAGGCGCAATCGCACTCTTATGGAAATGGTAAGGGAGATGATTAGCAGACAATTTACTCCTGTTTTCTCGTGGGGTGAAGCTTGAAAACAAACTTGTACATTCTCGACCTGTACCTACAAAAGTCGCTCCATTGACTCCTTTTGAGTTGGTGGACTCAGCGTAGTTTTAGCTTAAACCATCTTAAGGTTCGGGGGGATGTCTCAGAAGTGAAGTTGTATAATCCAACATTAAGTAAGCGGGACTCAACCACTCTACATTGTGATTCACCCTAACATCTAAGGGTTACTCCGCTCTATAATCCCAATGGAGGCACAAGAATTGTGGAATCACGCATAAACCGCTTTGAGTTCGATGTGGCCGAAGAAAGTAGCCGCCACGTACTACGAGGATAATAGTACTGGGTAATATGGTATCTTTATCTCCTCCCATATAGATACTCTGTGAAACTCCCACACACCATATTGAACTCCGTTGAGGCTCTGATCCCGTTGTCTCGTGATACCTCCTAATGAAGTTCATCAAGGCCTCAAAGGATGTGCTACTACCCGGGTAAGGATCCACTAGGGAGAGACGATCAGCTATACCACCGGACTATTTAGTCTATATAGGAGAGCAAGACTACGATATTTCCGGCTCGGGCGGGCTGATCCAATGACGGCGCGGAAGCCGCTGGTCTCTCGCCGAACCGTGGTCGATGCAACGAGAGTATTTAAAATTCAATCTAAGAGGCATAATGGAGTTCGGGAACTTATTTAATTAATTGAAGGTCAGACCCATTGGCCGCAAATGGGTGTATAAGACTAAAAGGACCCTAAAGGAAAGATTGAGAAGTTTAAAGCCGATCGGTAGAGCCAAAGGTTTCACTCAGAGAGAAGGAGTAGACTATGAAGCAACCTTTCTCCTGGGCCTCTTCTAAAGATTCTTCAGTGATCATGCAGATTAGCTGTCATTTCGGAGCATGGAGTTACACCCAGATGGATGTTAAAACCACCTCTTCTCAATGGAGACCCTAATGAAGAAGTCTATATGATGCAAACCCGGTTTTGTGGCAAATGATTTAGGTACGCTTGTATGTAGACTGAAAAAGTGTATTTATGGTTTCAAGCAAGCTTCTAGACAATGGTACTTAAAGTTTCATAGTGTTGTTGCTTCATATGGTTTTGTTGAGAACAATGTATATACTACAAGGTCAGTGGGAGGAAATTCATTTTCCTTATACTCTATGTGGATGATATCCTCGCTTCGCGTGCAAAGCGACCTTGGTTTACCGCATGAGACAAAGCGGATGTTGTCAAAAGAACTTCGATATGAAGGACTCGTGAGGCGTCTTTGTCCTGGCATTGAGATTCAGGAATCGCTCGCGACTATCAGTTTATCTCGCAGGGCATATGTCGATCGTATTTTAGAAAGATTCAACATGTAAACAATGTAAGCTATGAATTGCTCCTGTCAGAAGGTGGATAAGTTTAGTCTGTCACAATGTCCTCATTCGTGATTTCTCGAGAAAGCCCAAATGAAGAATGTACCTTATGCTAGTGCACTCGGGAGTATTATGTATGCTCAAGTATGCACTAGCCGATATTGCTCAGAATAGACTTCAGCGTGATATCACCAAATCCGTGACACCCATCATCAAGTTGTCACAAGAAGGTTATGAGGTACTTAAAGATGACAAAGACTATATGCCGACATAAACATGTTCAGACCTACAAATTAGTCGGGTATTCGATTTAGACTTTGTCGGGCCGTCAGATGAAAAGAAGTCAACAACAAAGTTACATCTTTAAGTTAGTAGAGGTGCAAGATCGCTGGAAAGTGAGAAACATAAATCAATGGCATCCTACCATGCAAACGAGTTTGTAAAGATGCTCACCCGCTACTCGTGCAATTTGGCCCGAAACCTCATTAAGGAGTCGGATCGATTTGATTTTGTGGATAGCCCATACAATTGTATTGTGACAATAACTCTACAAAGATTGTTTGTTAACAACAGAGGTCCTAAGGGGCCTTAAGCATGGAGGTCAAGTACCCGACTATAAAGGAAAAAGTTCAGACTTGACATTGCAAAGGGAGCACATTTCACAGATGATATGATTGCAGATCCAAGCACTAAAGCCCTTCGCCCTTGTGTATTTGATCGACATGTCATTAATACGGGCTAGGGATATCATGGGATACCGCTCAAATTAGTGGAGCCGTTTAGTTTTATGTTGCCCTTTTATGAAGTTTGTATATGATTTCATTATATTTGTAATATTTGAATATGTATCAACTTTTTGCATTCAATGAGCAAGATTTTATGAACGTAGATTTACTGCTCGAGTACATATAATTAAGTTGAAAATCTCAGGTATCAGGTAAACCTCGAGCATGTGCTATGGGGCATTCTTGGCAATAGCCTTAACAATATGTCTTGTTACACATAAAGTACAGTTAACTATCAAGGTAAGACATATACAGGTTTGTTTGGAACTCAAGGATGGATATTCCTATGACACTAGGTTTTGCAGGACACTTAAGGAGCAGAGAATTCGACTAACAAAATGGATAACACATGAAGTATCACTCATTATGAGGTATTGTCCATTTAACACACTACCATATTGAATCCATATCAGTAAAGTTGAAAGCACTCGTGACCATGAAAGGGTCTGCGTGAGTACATGCAGTTACCGCCATGATTCAGTGTTCGAGACTTTATGGGATGGGATTGACTATTAAGAATAATCTCTAGACCAATATGAGGGTGCGCATTACGCCTCGTTTCACCCAATATCGCCTGCCGGAGAATGTAAGAATTTTTAATGCGGGCTTTATTAATCAAATTAACTGAATTGGGTGGCCTAATGTGCGTAGCATATACTGATTCTAAGTTAGCCTAATATTGGGAATGGGCTTGGTGGGCCGAGTACGGCCCGCCACGTTTCTAATGAGGGCCCGTAGTCGAAGACTGACTCTATAAATAGTGCCTCCAAGTCCTCCTAACGAATAATGATGCACATTTTGACTCACATACAGATTTAGAGAAAACTTTCCTCTCGTGAGTGGCAATCTCATTAGGCCAGTGTTTTAACGAAGGGGATAGGGGAGAAGAACTTGAGTTTGTGTTCGCGGACCGTCGCTAATTCCGCGTCAAGCATAATGGATTCCCAACCAGGTACGCGAATCCACAATTCTCTCCGTTATTGTGTTTTGTTTTCTAACTATGGTGATCCAGGGCATGCCATTTTCGTGGCCTACATGGCTCCTTACTTTCTAAGACTTGTTTGGATTCCTCACAAAAGTGAAGATCTTTATTTTTAGGGCATTTATTAAACAGACAATTATATATATATATATATATATATATATGGAAAAGTAGGTTATTGGCTTCCAATTTAGGAATATTAAGACTTTTAGACTCAAATTCTTGATAACTCAATAACAATATGTTAATTTGGAAAAATATTATATACTGCTACATTATGTGCCTCAAGATATTTTTGGACAAAAATACCCTTGGTTAGAATCCACCTCACATGCCACCTAAGCTAATGCTAAACAAACAAAAAACAAAAAGAAAGTAAGCTATGATCTCAATGACAAAACCCCTTCACCCCCTCCCCCCTTTTGATCTCATATCTAAAACCTAATCTCTTCGTGTTCTTGAATTGGAGTATTTGATTGTCGAGAAATCTTAAGAATGGAATAAGGAAATGCAAAGTCATTGTAAGGAAATATAAAGCCATCAAAGATACAGTTTGCCTTTGGCATAAGGAAATCTATGACAAGTCTTTTGCTGGTTTTTTTTTTCCAGATTTTGTTTTCTCATGATGATTAAGAGTACTTTGTTATGTATCTCGTTGAATTGGGGAACAATCTCTTAGGTTAGATATCAACAATTGTTCTGTATAATTGATGAGAGACATGTGAAATGTGGTGGAAACCCTTAGCTTTGAACTTAGTGAAATTGGGGGTGTGAACGTAGTGAGCCTTTGGAACGAACTTAGTGAATCTTAGGTATGACCTTAGCGATGCTTAGGTACAACCTTAGTGAACTTTAGGTACAACATTAGTGAAGTTGAGGAACAACCTTAGTGAAGCTAAAGGTACAATCTTAGTTAAGTTGAGGTATAATCTTAGTGAAGCTAAGGTACAACCTTAATGAACCTTAGGTACAACATTAGTGAGTTGAAGAACAACCTTAGTGAAGCTAAATGTACAACCTTAGTGAAGTTGAGGTACGGTGTACAACCTTAGTGAAGGTAAGGTACAACCTTAATGAAACTTAGGTACAACATTAGTGAAGCTGAGGAACAACCTTAGTGAAGCTAAATGTACAATCTTAGTTAAGTTGAGGTACAACCTAAGTGAAGTTGAAGTATGACCTTAGTGAAGGTAAGGTACAACCTTAATGAACCTTAGGTACAACATTAGTGAAGTTGAGGAACAACCTTAGTGAAGCTAAGTGTACAACCTTAGTGAAGTTGAGGTACGGTGTACGACCTTAGTGAAGGTAAGGTACAACCTTAATGAAACTCAAGTACAACATTAGTGAAGTTGAGGAACAACCTTAGTGAAGTTAAATGTACAATTTTAGTTAAGTTGAGGAACAACCTTAGTGAAGTTAAATGTACAATCTTCGTTAAGTTGAGGTACAACCTAAGTGAAGTTGAAGTATGACCTTAGTGAAGGTAAGGTACAACCTTAATGAACCTTAAGTACAACATTAGTGAAGTTGAGGAACAACCTTAGTGAAGCTAAATGTACAACCTTAGTGAAGTTGAGGTACGGTGTACGACCTTAGTGAAGGTAAGGTACAACCTTAATGAAACTTAGGTACAACATTAGTGAAGTTGAGGAACAACCTTAGTGAAGTTAAATGTACAATCTTGGTTGTTGAGGTAATAACCTTAAGCGGTTGAAGTATGACCCAAAGGAAGGTAAGGTACAACCTCAATGAACCTCAGGTACAACATTAGTGCAACTGAGGAACAACCTTAGTGAAACTAAAGGTACAACCTCAATGAATATCTTGTTATTTCTTTTATCCCCATAAACAGTGCAATGCAAATGAGAGGTGAAAAACGATGTATTTTTAACATTAAACACTTCAAATGAGAGGTGAAGATTATATTTTTAAATATATTGCGTAAGCACCAAGTAATAAATAGAACTTATGGGATGCATTGGAATTAGCTGATTATCGGGCAACAAGTTAAAGAAATATGAAAGTAGGTTACAATTTTTGTGGAAGAAATGGTTGGTAAAATATGTAGTTTTTCCTACTTTGGTGGCAAAAATATATCAATTCCCATTTTCATCCAAATAATAGAAATTAATTAATGAATCACTTTTACTTATGTTATGTAAATAATTTATCTTCATTATATTAAAAATGAATAATATTTAAACATACAAAATAGTAACTAAGACTTACAAACCTTAGTGAAGCTAAGGTACAATCTTATTGAAGTTGACAAACGACCTTTGTGAATCTAAGTACAACCTTAGCGAAGTAGATGAACGATCTTAGCAAAGATAAGGCACAACATTACTGAAGTTGAGGAATGACCTTAGTGAAGTTAAGGTACAACCTTAATGAAGTTGAGGAACGACCCAATAGAAGCTAAGGTACAACATTAGCGAAGCTAAGGTACAACATTAGCGAAGCTAAGGTACAACATTATTGAAGCCAAGGTAAAACATGTAGTTCACTAATTTGTTGGCAAAAAATATATCAATTCCCATTTTTTTATTTAAAAAATAGAAATTAATTAATAAAACTTTTTTACATATTTTATGTAAATAATTTCTCTTTACGATATTAAAAAAATGAATAATAATTAAACATACAAAATAGACAATGTTTATTTACTACCAAACAAAATGATACTATCCATATTTGGCAATAACAATTATCAATAATAATCCATGTTTGGTTTTTTCTTATAAACATGATAAAGCATATCCACTAATTCTTCCCTCATTGTTAAAGTCTGCTTCTCGTGATCCAAACAAGAGTGTTACTCTATCATAATAAGGTTGAAATAATTTGGGCATCTGCTCCTCTAGCATTCATAGTTTCACATTTATTCAAATACCGAAAATAGAAAACTACACATATTAGTATCTTCAAGACCAACCAGGGAAATTATGATTTGAAAATATGAGTATTGATATTCAATAGATCTCTACCTTATGAAGTAATCAGCTACATAATCAAACAACATTGGCATATCAATGGTTAAGAAATAAAATCGAATCCAAAACCATTTACTACCAACACTAACAAGTCTTATACGCCTATTCGGAGCCACCTATAGAACTTAGAACACAATCAATTTCCGGGTTTGAGATAATTTGGAATTATTGGCTACTAATGAAACATGCTTTCTTTTATACTTATATAATGAGACCCGTGTCAACGATCAAACAACTCTGCTAGGAAGTTCTCAAGTCATATTGCCTTCATCCATAATTAAATTATGAATCAACTGTAATCTATACAATTGGGTTTTATCCAACACGCAGAAAGTAAATTAGTTCTATAGCAAATCTAAAGTAACTAAGTAATAAAAATGATTTAGCTTACTTCTGCAATTGCTTGTGTGAGGGTAGAGTCATTCCAATATTCTATAAATTTTATTGCAAACACACCATAATCAAACATACAATGAGAATGATACATTTTCATTAATAAGACTAGTAGCTAAGAACAAAGCGAAAATAAAATTGCAAGGAAAATCCTTTTTGGTATTAATGGTAAATCATTAGATGCATCATCATCTAATGGTACTTAACATGATGGATCAAATTGGAGTGTGATGCTAATTTTAGTTGAAAAGGGCTGAATTTCCAACACACCATAAACAATCTCCACAAATTCAGCATGTGACATATTACGATTAACATCAATTGATTCATGATGGCCACCACAATATTTGGCGATCCGCATCAGACACGTAACGATTTCTCCTTCCATGTGAATGTAGCAAAACATGTCTCCATCCATCAAGTATCCTTGAAGTTACACATTTGAATAAAATTAATATAAACTCTAATGTTAAGGTGAGAAAATAAGAAAAAATTAATGAGAAGAGTAAATTATCAAGATGAGAACTGGATCTAAGTAGCTTTCAACTATAAACTGTAGTTGTGAAGATAGTAGAAATGTTCAAGCAGAATTTAAAAATTTTATTGTTTGCAAACTATAAAGATTTTCCATTTTGGCCAACTTTTTGGCCTTCATTGGTAAACAATCATCACCACATAATCCATTTCCTACAAATTTTATGCCAAAAGATAGTTTCAAATGAAAGCACCAAAATACATGAATAAAGTACTTATGACAAAAAAAGAAGTCCATGAACCCTATTGACACGGGCCTACTCGTTCACGTAGCGGCACAGCTCGTGCGGTGGTCTCACATAGACACTTTCTTGAGACCCAGCCTACCACGCCACACTTCATGCTTCTATGCTGACTGGTTTCATCCTACCACGCCCTTTTCAGGAGAGCGGCTCTAGCTCCCAACTAGTTTGTGCAAGGTAGGCCAATACCCTTCTTCATAGTCAAGTCCAAGACCAGCAAGAGTCTCATGATCATAAAGCGCGACATTCCAGAAACCTTCAGGGGCACAGTATTCGGAGAGGTTACCATCACCAAAGAATTCCTTGATGATATTGAAAAGCGTTTTATGAAAAACAATAAGGCTAAAACAAACACTCTTGTTGGGAGCTTGGTTTCGATGAAGTATCAGGGCCAAGGAAATATGAGGGAGTATATCATGCAGACATCTAACATTGCTTCAAAACTCAAGGCACTAAAGTTAGAGTTATTTGACGATTTACTAGTGCATTTGGTTTTATTATCACTTCTTGCACAATTTAGTCAATTTAAGGTCAATTATAACTACCAAAATAAGAAATTGACTCTCAATGAACTCATTTATATTGTGTGCAAGAGGAAGAAATGTTGAAGCAATAAAAGAGTGAAAGTGCTCATTTGGAAATTACCTTTAAAGATAAAAATAAGAAAGAGACTTACATTTTACTGTCTTTTACATGAAATTTGGTTTTAGTTTCTCTATTGGACAAATTTGGTAATTCTTGCTCATTTGGAAACAATCGGTTTTATTTATCTTTAAATTCGAATATTGTTGGTACTAGTTTCCTAAAGGCTTATGATAACCTATATATGCTTGAAACTGTTGCATCTTATAATGAAACCCTACATGTGGAATCATGAGGTACTAAATGGCATTTAAATAAAAAAAATTCAGCCTCATTATGATACAAGGGATTAGACCATATTCTAGAAATAGAGTTTAACGCCCAGGTTCCGATAGATTCTTGATTCCCCTTAATTTTACGTGACCGTGATGCTCAGGTTGAAGGCAGTAAAGGGAAGGTATCAAAACTAAGTAATCAGGTGTCAATAGGTCTATGGAAGTTTTAACATTAATACATTTAGATATATGTGGGTCATTCCCCATGGCTTCCCGGAATGGTCAACAATATTTCATAACTTTCATTGACGGTTACTCAAAATATGGCTACCAATATCTAATTCATAAGAAATCACAGTTCTTGGATGTGCTCAAAACATTTAAATTTGAAGTTGAGAACCAACTCAACAAAATGATAAAAAGCATTAAGTCTAACTATGGGGGTAAATACTATGGTAGACCTCATGGATCAAGTGAACAACGTCATGAACCATTTGCTAGATACCTAGAATATGAAATCATACAACATTACACCATGTCATGATCACCTAACATGAATGATGTAGTTGAAAGGCGGAGTATGTCACGCCCCGATTCCCGGTCCGACCCAAATGGCGGATCCGAACTGAGTCCGGGGCGCGAGAGACTATAAACTGGGACTCTTACCTGTTTTTTTTTTTTTTTACATGATCAAAATATCATATACATATAAAAAGAACTACCACCGGAGTGGTGTCCATCAAAATCTATACACATATACTAAGTCCCATTTACATATACAAAAAACTCGTACTTCTTTATAGCCACAAATCGTGAGCGAGAACCCATGTATAGGAGAACTCTCATTAGTGTGCCGACTCCAAAGAATATGGAAGCTGACTTCTTTCTATACCTACACTGATTAAAACTCGCAAGGTTTTACGCTTAGCGGAAACATATATCTGATGATATACACATTTAAATCATAAAAACAATAACAAATATCGAATTTTCATGCATTCATATAATGAACTTATACAATTACTTAAGCTTATAACAAACTTATGCTTTTTATTCGACCTCCCATCGTAGTTACAAATCTATTACCTATATGTACTACAAAGCTTATACTGATACTTTTTATCTTATACTTTCTCAGAACTTACATTTATAGCAGACTTATTCTTATTCGAACTTATGTACTATAACATTCTCAAGACTTACCTGATCCAAACTTAAACTTATTCTTATTCCTATCTCCGTAGGACACATATTTATACTTATCTCCTCGTAGGGACACATACCGAAGGGATACTATCTCCGTGAGGGACACATATTTTATACTTATCTCCTCGTAGACACATATCACTTATCTCGCATTCCTCGTGATACGGTGCCGAACTTATACATATACTTAGACGGAGGTACTTATCAATGCATCGCATACTTCATCTATCTTACATCATAGACTTCCGTAGGAGTTACAGAGCTTATACTTATACAGAGATACTTATACACGTACTGGTACTTATATCTATCTCAGATCTCCGTAGGAGTTTACAGAACTTATGTTTATACAGAGATACCCTTAGGTACGACAAGGCTTATAATTATACCATAGGGCTTATACTTATACTACGAAGATTACACTTGTTTGGAGGTACCCGTAGGTACTACAAAGATATTCCCGAACGATACCGGTGATGCGAACTTATCCTTATACGAAAAAGTACTGTGAAGTACTACAAAATCCGAGCATCACGTGTGAGCACTTCAGACACTGGCATAACCCGGTTCTTTACGGAACTTATACTTATATTATCGAACTTATTCTTTACTCGTGATCTTTATACTTTGTGCTTGAGAATCTATACATGTATTTCAGGTCTTATACTTGTCTTACGTGAGCATATACTTGTTCTACGGATCTATACTGTGTTACGTAGTTTATTCTTTGTATTTATGATCTTATTCTCGTATTTCGGATCTAAACTTGTATTGCCACGGAACATGTAATTTTGTCTTTTACTTGATCTTATACTCTGTGTTACTAGACCGATTCTCAGATTTATTTTATTCTTACGCGAAGGTAATTCGTAGGTATGATAAGTTGGAACAAATCAGAATCATATCACATACAAGGTCGTATCGTGACGGATGCGCAGATACCTTTATTATTATCCGGCAGAGGCATGCATCACAACGTGATACATACCGGGATTCATATGTATCTCGTAACATATCTAAAAACAAACATATCATAATCATATTCAGAGTTACACTTGTTCGGAGGTACCTGTAGGTACTACAAAACCTATCCTTATACAGAGGTACCCGTGGGTACTACAGATATTACTTGTACAAAAGTACCCGTAGGTACTATAGAACAAATATAGGGGTACCCGTAGGTATTACTGGACTTATACTTATTTTACCAATACGGAAGTACTCGTAGGTACTACAGATTTTATTTGTACGTATGCACCGTAGGTACTGGGCGCAGCGCATACGTGAGTGCCCGTAGGTACATTCGAACTTTACCATGTTCAATTTTTACTCTTATTCTTTATTCGTGAGTCTTATCAGCATAATCGTTTTCGACTACCGCACTAATCATAAGAAATGAGTAGGACACAACAATAAGTACCCAAATGTACAATACAAGATCGAGGTGTCGCAACATCACCGTGAGTACCAGTATCGAAAGGTGAAAGGCCGGGCAGATAATCGCAGCGTCAGAAGACAATCAGAGTACCAAGATCGAAAGCAAGAGTGTCATAGCACCAAACATACATCGATGGGCTAAAATACAACAGCAAGAAAGCGCAGCAGTTAATTCAATCAAAAACCAAAGTATTGAGCAGAGTGCCGTAGCACTAATCGTGGAGTACCGAAGTACTAAGGGGAGTGCCGTAAAGACCGATCGAATGTCCACTCATTCATTCTTCGTCCTAGGTAGTCATATGATCATAAGGTTCCTTCAAAACTCATAATGTATCTTAATCACATTCCAGGTTCATGACATATTGCTTCTTCATGTTCATGTTCATGTTTCAAAATGCTTTCATATTTCATATCTCATGTCAGGTATGAACACAACTATACATTTTGGCATTTATATTTTTCCTCGCTGTTACTATTGTTATGGCATTTCATATACTCAGACAGTATGATGCCTATGTATATTCCACAATATTCATGTATTCTCGTCTCCTATATGAATCTATTTTACTTAGAAATTGGAAATCATTCCAATTTGATCATCCAAACTAAAGTTATGATATTTTCATGCCAAACTAGTCCGCGATCGATTTTACACCCCGGGATGCTTTGAAATACCCATTTCCCAGTTGTCTTGAATCCATTTTTGACACACCGGGTTCTTTAGTAATTCTTCTGCTGCGGTGCTATGTCTCTCCTCCAACCAGAATCACCTACAAATCAGAAACGAATCCAAGTTATGTCATAAACAACCTGGACTTCATCTATGGTAAAATCAATAGCATCGCTTCGAATATAGCCTCCACTTTTGAGTGAATTTTTGGGCCACATAGAATAAAATTCGAGGGTACCTATTTCGTGGATGTTTGGTTTTCCTTGATGTCTAGTTTAATTCAGGCAACTGGAACTACCCAACCCAGATCGGAATGAGAAAGTTATGGCTAAAATAAAACCCCTCGTCAAAATAGAAAACAGAACATACCAGGACGGCATCGCCTGACAGATCGGCACAACCCTGTAAATTTGCCTGTAATGTGGGTTTTTCTTCAATTTCTTCATGCGCTGCTACCCAAATCAACTCAATACTCTGGTATACACATCAAAGACCACTCCAAATTCACCTTGTAATCTCTTTCTACTCAAATCATCTTTCATTACATATCTTTCTTCAAAACTTTTCATGAATTACTCTAAAAACCATTCTAATACGGGCATCATAACCCACGGCACAACCCAAACACAAGGATTAGTTAGGGTTTGTTCTTAAACTCTAAACTCAATTATTTGCCATTTAACCATGAATCCAACCTCAAAGGAGATTCCATACTCATCTTGAATTCCATATGGGTTTTACTAACCTCTAATTTCAAGAGATCCAAGGTTAGGATGAATTTAACAAAACCCTAGATTTAGGGACAAGCCATTAACCATACAAAACCTTAGAATCCCATACAAGAAAACCAAAGATCCATACCAAATCTTACTGTAATCCATACCTTTTGCTCGCTTCTCTTCTCCTTCTCTTCCTCTCTTCTTCTTCTCCCTTCTCTTTCTCTTTCGACGTTGTCTTCAAAAAACAGAGACCAATTGCTCTTATCCATGTTTTTGAGTTAAGGCCATGTTTGGCCAAGACAAGAAAACCCATTTTTGGTTTTAAGTCCCTCTAATTGTCTTTAAGCCCATAATTCCTCTTATTTGCATTTGCTATTTTGGTAAGGATTTACATTAACCCCAGTCTTTCCCTTTATGACCACTAGGTCCCCAAGTGGTAAATTACATATTTACCCCTTTGCTCTCATACACTTCGGGTTTCTCGCTTTATTTCCTAAAATTCATCTTATCTTTCATTAAACCTCAAACATGCTCGAAAACCATCAGTATATTTTCGGGATGTTACAGAGTATGACTCTTAAGGATATGGTGAGGAGCATGATTAGTCATTTTACCTTACCAAGTCACTCTAAGGTGAAGTACTTAATGACAACAATCTATATTCTAAACAGAGTGTCAACTAAAGCAGCTGCAAAAACACCTTATAAGCTTTGAGTAGGCAAAAAGCCTAGTTTAAAGCATTTTCATGTTTGAGGATGTCCAACTGAGGCAAGGCCTTACAAGCCACATGAAAATAAAGTAGAACCCAAAACTATGAGTAGCTACGTTATTGGCTATATGAAGCATCAAAGTATTTTAAGTTTGCGTAATCCCAGACCCAGAATATCTCGAGACGCAGAAACCCGGTGAACATTATTCGAGAGGATATTGAGTTTGGGGGAGAAATAAGGTTAGAAGAAGAATTGGTTTCTCTTCCTAAACATATCATACAATTGTTCTTACTCCCATTCAAGATAAGATAGTTTTTCCTGAGGAATAAACTCAACATCCTCAACATGTGCCATTAAGGTAGTCTACTAGAGAAGGAGAAAAAGAAATTTCGAGTGATCTTATGATATTTATCCAAAAACATGAGGAAAACTATGGAATTTTAGAAGATGATCCAATCAGCTTTCGTCAAGCATTGAAAGTTTTGTTTTTTTAAAGAGAATTTTGTTTCATTGAAAGACTCTTTTAGAATAATTATGACACTTGTTGTACTTTTTGATCTTGAGTTACATTAAATGGACGTCATAACAAAGTTCCTCAATGGCAACATTAAAGAAACAATTTATATGGTGCATTCAGAAAACTTTGTGTTGGGAGACCTAAAGAGCAATGGGGCTTTGGTAAACCGATTGTAAAACCATTTATATCACAAGACCACAGTCGGTACCACAAATCTCATTAAGTGATTACTTCATTTGGTTTTTGTGACGCCCCATTTCCCGGGGGTCCGTTGACTACCCGTCAACCCGCGGAATTCTACATGTCTCACATCATGAGGCACGTACATGTATAAAACTACTTCAATGTGGCCCAAGACATCCACAACTCATAAATTTTGTACAAAAAGGGAATGTATTTACAATTGTATTTATTACAATTTATACAAAACTTGTGGTCTCTTGCCCATAATTTTACAAAAAAAACCAGAAAATACAAGATGCGCCAACTCGCCATATTTCTTCGCCTCTAAGGCCTGGATGCGTCCCATCCCCAAGTGCGTCTTCGGTACCTGAAAAGGGGGTCCCACGACGGGGTGAGCAAAACCCAGTAGTGGAATTTCCCTACTTGGGTTACTCCCCACCTAAGTGCAATGCAATGGCACACCAAACATGCAACACATGCTAATATATCACTCATGCATATATTAACAAATTTAAATCCCATACATCATGTTATTCAGTTTATAATAATAACATAAACTTAGCTCACATGGGCTAAGGCACAACCCAGCGGTTCGTCTTGGAACAACCCACAATTTCACAATCAACATGTTATTCACCCATGGAAACAACACAAATCACACAAACAGTCCGTGGACTGTCCAAACCACACCAAGGATTTATTCACTTGGTCCAAATCTTTTGGAACCGAAGTCACGGCCATCCAGGCCTCAACAAATCCCCATCCATTACATGACCCTTAAGCAAAAAGTAAACAAGTAGGAGAAAAGCCCCTACCTTTCCGGAGTTTGTCGAAACTCCCTAAAAATCAGCACGACGGTAGTCCCTTGCCGTGGGAGCAACTTTGCTTCTTGCCTCGCCGGAAGCCGACGGTCCGATCGCCGGGAATTTTAGAGAGAAGGTAGAGCTTTCATAAAAACCCACATTTTCCTTCTTCTTTCTGCTGCTCTCCTCTCTTCCTCTCCCCAAACCAGTTGGGAGACTTGGTCAAGAGGACTTGCCCTCTCATGTGCGCCAAGTACCATTTCTCATATCGACACCTTAGATTTCCTATCCACTTATCCATCTAACTCGATTCCCACTCAATGGCATGATGCCATGTGTCACATGTGAGCCCCACTTGAGCTCACGTTTAACGACCGAGACCGACACGTGGCGCCTCTTGGCCACCCAAAACGTGCCAAGTGTCATGCATCCCTCTACGTGCCTCGAAAAACGTGAAATTTCGATTGTCTTAGAATTCGACGAAATTCGACGTGGTAGCTAGATTTCGCGAGACGATTCCAACGGTGAAGTCCGTTTCGTCATCCGAGATCTAGAAAAATTCCGGATTTTTATCGAAATTACCATTTTATCCTTCCTTAGGAAATCTGATTTTCGAGGTTCCCGCCAATTTCGAGATAAATCAGACGCCCAAAATACCATAGAATTTTTATAATAAAAATTATATATTCCCGGTATAATTGGGGTCAACTTGGGTATTTTTCTGGGAATTGTTAGATGAATATTGATTAAATGATTATTGAACTTTGAAATAAACCCATGCGAAAAAGAGAAAATTCGAAATTGTAAATGGGGACCTAAGCACACCTGTAAGTAAGTTTATATGTCTGGTGAAATTGTGGAGAAATAAATGAGCAAGGGGAAAATAATAGGAGACTTAAACAGAAGAATAATAGAGAAATGAAGGGACCTAAACATAAAAGAAATAAAGAAAAGAAGAAAAAATCAAGGAAAGGCATTTAAGATGTGAGCAGGAGGAAGCTTTCCTCCTTTAAAAATAATGCATTAAGAGATCCATAAGAAAGGAAACAGAGAAAAGGGAGAGTTGCAGAGAGGCCTCTACCTTCTCTTTAGATTTTCCGACGATCGGACCACAGTCTCAGTGAAAGCAAAGAGTGAGGGTGTCCTTCCGTGGAAAAGAGCCTTCGCAAAGTAGAGACTGAATCGTGGAGTTTCGATTAAACTCCAAAAGGTAGGTATTCCTACTTGGTCATTTTCACCCTAAGGTCGCTGCGGTTATCTCGCTTTTGGGGGGAATGTTTGGTTGTATTTTAAACCATGGGAAGTCGCCACATTGTGGTAGTGCGCAGCCAGCTGACCTTAGAGCTGGGATTTTTGGCAATGAAGTGTAGGGAATTTGGTATGAGTCCTTCTAGTAAATTGTAGCCTCATCAATACCTGGCCTGATAAGCCAGCTAATTCTCAATCTGCACTCAGACACTAAGTTATGGTCCTTTTACTGAGGTCACCCTGTAGAGGTCAACAGAGGTCAGCAGACCTCATCCTGTAGAGGTCAGCAGGCCTCATCCTATAGAGGTCAGTAGACCTCATCCCGCAGGTCGGCCAGGTTAGCTTCAGAGAGGTCACTGTCCGAGCTGACTCACTGCAGATGACCCAACCCCGGAAGGTCATAACTCCTTCAGTCCGAACCCGATTCGATGTTCTTGACTCTATGCTTCCATTGAGTCAAGAATCCATTCATATGCATGAGGAGGATATCAGTGCCGAACAAGGTGTCGACCGAGTTTAATGAGGTCAGCTCAGCTCCGGCCGCTCGGGCCGGGTGATCACGGTGATGACCTCCTTAACTGAAGGTCATCATAACTCCTTCGTCCGAACTTCGATTCGGGTGTTCTTGGACACTATGGAAAGCTCATTGAGTCAAGAATTCATTCATATGCATGAGGAGGATATCAGGTGTCATACCGAGGTGTCGATCGATGCATCGAGGTCACACTCGCCAATTTCGGCCACTGACCGGGTGTGACTAATACGATGACCTAACTCGAAGGTCATAACTCCTTCGTCCAAACCTGTTTGTGGTGTTCTTGGACTCTATGGAAAGCCTGTATTGAGGCCAAGAATTCATTCATATGTCAGGAGGAGGATAGAAATGTCAACAGGTGTCGACCGAAGATACTCGAGGTCGGCCCGCCATCAACCGCCTCGTAGCTTCGGCTAGGTGTGACTACGTACATCTTCAACTTCTAAGGTCATAACTCCTTTGTCTGAATTTCGCTGGTGTTCTTGGACTCTATGGAAAGCCCATTGAGTCAAGAATCCATCTATATATAGCTTATTGAAATTGGAACTCATATTAAACTCAAAATCAATCCTAACCAAACTACTAGTACGCAAGAATAATATTGTTCTTTTAATGTTTGAATAAATAATGAGAAGGAAAAGCTAAATCGAGATTGAGATTCCAAGGATTGGAATCAAAGTGCAAGATGATTTTGGGTTTGTTCTACTCGACTCCTATTCCTCGCTTTCAAGTTTTTGCAGATGTTTGTCTATATTTCCTATTCTCGTTTTCAATATTCAAATGCTTGTTCTAAATGCATATGAAAAGTACATATTGAATTTGCTTAATGATTTGAAGAAACTGATTGTAAAATGTTTGCATATGAAAATTGCATGACTATTGAAAGTGAACTATTTATACAAATGTACATATGGTACTATACTTTTCTATAAAAGATTTGAACGCCCTTAATAGAATGTTAACCGTTTAGTTCGATAAGGATAGATTGTATACCAATGGGGGTCAAGAAGCAAGACGCTTAACTATTTGTATTGATGTACACACCGATCGCCAGAAACAAATGGACTCAGGATTTCCAGAGTGTTCACTAATTGATTGTTTATAACTAGGCCAGCCAAATGGGACCGACCGTGTTATAAACCGCTTTTATACCGGCCCGCGTACTAGCCGATCGTGCTTCTGGACTCCGATATTCTCAGATATCGACCATACAGGTTAAATTCGTTAAGAGCATAATCGAATTGATTGGCATAACCTAATTGAATGGCATAACCTAATCATGAATCGACCGAATTTGTGAGCATATTCACAATTGATTTTGAGATTGTGAAATATTGAATATGAAAGTGTATTTCGATGATCAATGAATTATAATCGATTGTATATATAAATAAATATAAGTGCATTACTTACATTGATCATCCATATGGTTTGAAAGTTTTGGAATTGTTAACACCGTATGATTTGATTTAAAACCGAACCTAAACCGAGGAATGGATTTGTATAGAACCACTAAGCATGAAAATGCTTAGCGTATTGTTTTACCAATGCGTAGGTACCGAAAGGGATAGATGCTGGATCGAATGACCAAAAGATCGATGAGCGCTGAAATATAAAGAAGGAAATTCTGAGTATGCCCGACATGTGCATTCATTTCACAAGCTTTTTTGATATCGATATTATGGAAAAAAAACACTCAACTCGAACATCTATTTCAGAATCATTGAAAAGCGTTTCGAATGCCTTCTATCAGATTTTGTTAAATGTAAATGTTTATGGGTTTGCCCAATTTTGAAATCGCTTCCACAAAGATATGATTTTGAGTGATTGAGTGATAAACGGGCGTCCCCGGGGTTTCGGTTTGGATCCGCCCAAACCGGTCGGGTCAAGCTTGGGGGTCGCCACATAAACATTGTTGGAGATTGTGTGTATCACAAGTTCAGTGGAGTAAACATATTTTTTCTGGTTTTGTATATTGATGATATATTGCTTGCCATAAATGATATATGGTTATTGCATGACACGAAGAGATTTCTATCAAATATTTTTGATGAGGAAAGATCTGTGACGTTTCCTTTCAGATAGGGATTTAGATCCATTGAGATCATTCTCAGGGTATTCTTGGATTATCACAAAGGAGATATATCGATAAGGTACTTAAGAAATTTGGCATGCAAGAATGCAAACTGCGTGAGCACTTGGTTGTTAAAGGAGACAGTCCACCAATAAATGTCTCAAGTCTAAGAAGAGGAAGATTCCTATTCATTAGTAATGGGAAGTCCTAATTATGCTTAAGTATGGCGCGTCGACATGATAGACATTGCAGGGGATTTTAATAAGATATTTAAGTAACCCTGACGTGGATCATTGGAAAGCAGCCAAACAAGTTATAAAGTATTTACAAAGAACAAAACATTATATGCTCACATATAGGAGATCAGATCATTTAGAGCTCAATGGGTATTCTGACTTCGGTTTTGTGGGATGCCATGATAGTAGAATTTATAGCATGTCATGAGGCATCAAACTAAGGGATTTGGTTGAGGAACTTTGTCACTAGTGTAACGCCCTAAAAATAACCTAGCAGTTTTATAACATGTTTAGGGTATAAAATAAGTTACATTGTATTTTTTTCGAAATTTATATTGATAAAGAACAAAAAAATGATAAAACCTGTAAATTATAAAAGAATTTTATGGTTAAATTGGTAAAATGTACAAATGAGGACCCAAGGGTCATAAATGAGAAGTGTATGTGCCAAAATGGAAGAAGGGTAATAAGTTGAATAGAAAATGAAAGAGAAAAGAAGGATTAAAATTCAAAAATGAGAAATGAGGAAATAATGTGCTAGCCAAACAAGGCCTAGTGAAAGTTTTGAGTTAAGACCAAAAATTGGTATTTGAATAGTATTTCTCATTTGGCCATTTCACATTGAGAACTAGGGCACAGTTGAGAGAGTGAGAGAGGAGACCAAGTTGGCTTTGTGCTCTCTAAGGATTTAAGCCAAACAAAGAAGAAGGAAGAATAAGGAAGTGAAAAGAAAGAGATGAAAAGTATGAAACTAATCCTAACCCCTTTTAATGTTGTGTTTGCTTGATGGAAACCCCAAATCGGAATAGAAGTGTTTTTAAAATGGTTGTAGATCGGGCCATGGGGTTAGGATTAGTTTTGAGGAATTTTGTATAAAGGAAAATGTCAGTTTTAGGGAGATGCTATCAAAATTTTCTAAAACTCATATTTTTGTTTTGGCCATAACTTGGTCATTACTCATCCAAATTTAGTGATTCAAATTTATGGGTAAACTAGACTTCTAGTGGAAAAAATCTTCTTGAAATAAGTGTATTCAAATTTGGACCTCATCGGACTCAGAAATTCATCAAAGTGAGGCTATTTTTTCTGGCACATTTTGGTTCAGTTTGGTACAGTTTTGGTGTTTTGGAACAGTTTTTGTATTTAGGTCATAAGTTGAGTTTCACTCATCCAAATTGAGTGATTCAAATTTCTATGTAAACTAAACATCTAGGAGGACAAATCTCTTTGAAATAAGTGTATTCAAATTTGAACTCCATTAGACCCAGAAATTCGTCAAATTGGAGCTCTATTTTCGGGCAATTCTGGTTATGTTTTGAAAATAGAGTAGTCTTGCTTGGTTTCCTTGAACATATCTCGAAGTTTCAAAGGTTCGAATCGATGATTCCAATTTCTCGAATAAATAGATTTATAGGAACAATAGATTTGAAGAAGCTAGGGTAAAATGTGGCTCATTTATTCCCATAAAATTTACTTGAAGGAAGTTAGGTAGAAACAACCCTAATCCAGGAAACAACAAGTCAACTAATGTTTCACTGTGATGGATTAGGGCTTCAAGATCTAAGAAGCCCTGACTCCAATAATGGGATTCCGAGGATAGGAATCAAGAAGCAACAACCTTTTTGGGTTTGTTCTCCATACATCTCTTCTTATTTCAAATTTTGTGATAGTTGGTTGAAATGATTTTCAAGAAAATTGTATATGTGATTTGTTTTAAGCGCTTTAAGAAAATTGATTTCAAATACATTGCCATAAAAAAATTTCAATGTATTATATGGGTATAAATGTATATACAATATTGTAAATTACTACGACTGGGTTTTAATGCCCTTAATAGAATGTTATCTGTCATATTTGAGTTAATGATAGATTGATATACTAATAAGGGTCAAACTAGCAGTACTATGAATGAAATGAAATATAGTGGCATACCGATTTATAGCCCAATGGGACATTATCGGTAGTGTACACACAATGATTTTTAAATAACCAGTTAGCAGCCCAACAGGACCTACTGTGTTATAAAATGTTTTTTTTATACCGGCCTGTAACCTAGCCGGATCGTGCCGGTGATTCCGTTATTCTATGCACCGAAAGAAATGGTTAAATTCTTTAAAGGGCAAAATTATAAGTAAATGTGTGAAATGCATGATTTGAGTTTCGAATGAAATATTTCATATGAAATTGTATACTTTGAAGTAATGATTTGCAAATGAAAGTATGTGAAATAAGCACATATATATAATGTGAGAATGGGATGGATATTGAAATTATGTCAAAACATTATTTCAGAAAAGTTGCATATTTGTGTTTAATTGAAATGAAGAGAGAATTGCATAAAACCACTAAGCATGAAAATGCTTAGTACTTTGTTTTTATAATCGTGCAGGTACTGAGTGACTAGGGACAAGAGCAAAGACCGCAGAGTTCAGAGTCATCATCGAATCGTGCGGAGTATAAGTAAACGCTTCGTCTCATGCATACATTTCATCCTATGACATTATTTGATCATTTTTGTAATGAAACAAAAAATGTATAAGTTTTCATGGGAAGAACATATTTGATTTATTTGTGGAGATGAACTCTGATAATGTTTTGTAAATGATAATGTTGAAAGGGCATACATGCCATGGCTGAATGAAAGTGTTAATTGACAAACGGTGGGCCCTCTTTAACCGAAATGGTTATGCGACATTTATTTCTACAATATTTGAAAATGTATATATGGTAAAACTAGTCTCAAGGCCCCTCGATCCGTTCACCTCCCGGGTCGGGTCATACGGGGTGCGACAAACTAGGGCCGCTTAATTGTGGAAGGAAATTGTTATCACTTAGGTTATATTGTGATAATAAATCAACTATTTGTGCACTCCAATTTATAATAGAGTACGACTAAGCGCATTATTGTTCGACTTAATGTCGAAACTAAATAGCTTTCGCATTGTCGCTTGTTTTTTTAAATTTTCATGACTTATCGCTGAAATTTTTAAAAGAAGTTCTCGACAGAAAAAGTGAAATATTTTGGCTTTTTCTATTCGTAAAGTCATATTTTCCACAAAACAAAAAAATTAATCATTATCATAATAAGAAGAGTTAGCAATATACACTACTGTTGATTTACAATACGGTTTAGATTGTGATTCGCCCTGATCCCGATCCCATTTATATTTTTCCACTCCCAAACTTGTCTCATTTAAAAATTAATTGGCGCGCTTGCATTTAAGTAGTAAATTCCCAAACTCGTCCCGTTTATATTTTATTTTTAATTTAAATTTTTATATTTGTTTTTTTATTTTTATTATATTAAATTAATACTTTTCTATATAAAAATAAAAATATTATAAATTTTTAGTAAATTATTTATTAAAAAACATTATAATAATAATTATTATTTATATTAAAGTATAAAAATAAAATAATAATAAATTATTTTTAAAATATACTCGGGACGGGACTTATTATTATTATTTTGGATACATGGTTTATATTGCTTCATTCGGTCCGGCTATGTCCCGAATAATTTATTTATTTCGCCACTTTATTTTAAATGAACTTAACTCGCTTTCATTTCCTCGACTTCTCGGTAAGATTTTCGTGAAAATCTTGCTTTTTGAAGTTACCGGCAACTTTATCACCCAAAAATCGAAAAATTTCGCTTGTCTCTGTAATTCGACGAAACTTTTTCGGGGTCACTAGATTTCGCGAGATCTAATTTAACTGAGCAAACCGCTTGGCCATCCGAGATCTAGAGAATTTTTAGGCTTCCCGAACTCTTAAGGCCATTTATTATTTTTTATTAATATTTTTGCCATTTTTGAAAATTTCTAATTTTCTCAGTTTTACATGTAGTAACAATACTTGTTCATCTCGGATTTGAGAAAATAAACCCAAATCCGTTAAAAACCTTATTAAAATTAAATTAAACATGTGCCATTAAGAGCGAGACGGGACGGGAACCCAAAATAATCCATTCCATCACATCCATATTCACTACCTAATGTTAAAAAACAAACTTAATACTTAATGCTATTAAGTACTATTCAGCATTAAGCTCAAAAAAAGTTATATTCAGCATTAAGTAAAAAAAACAAACGCCACCTAAGTCAAAGCATATTGGCATCAAGTTCCTAGTTGTTAGGGAGAGGGTTCGGGGAGCGGCAAATGTCTATCGGTTAATAGCACGAACTCCATAATTGTGGATCCACTCACCAATGTCAGGACGCCCCCAAAACTGGGGTCCGTTGTCAACCCGGCCAACCTGGCGGAATAATCGTGGATGCCTGAGCAACCCGACACCACTCATGAAAAATCGGCAGAGTCTCCTTTGTAACGAGCTTTACCCAAATACAAACCCGTCCCAAACAAGCCTGCCACGACCAATAGTACCACATGCGAGTAAAGACCACCCACCACTGGGCCCTTGCATTAATACTCACAAAATACATCAACTATATACAATAGTTCAAGAGTTAATAAATATTTAATTCAACATATATTAAAAATTTACAATTCTAATATATGTTGGCAAAATCAATACCCAAAGCCACACCTGGCTTTCTAAACGTGTAGCTCTAGTGAGCGCTCGTCTTCGCACACTCCTTCAGATTGGTCACTGATCCTCGACAAAAGGAAGAAAGCCTCAAGAGTGATAATTTCCATTTGGTTACTCCCCACCTAAAGGGGCACATGTCATGGCAAACAATCACATCCAAGCAATTACATTTAACCTACTCAACGCCTACACGACTCAATCCTATGTCCCGGAAGTCCTCATCGACTCCTCACATACGCCAAATTAACGCGAAGAAATACATCCGCGCTTTCAAAATAAGCTTTGTTCTCGAAAAACCTCACCACCTGGTCAAATACATTAGACTACCCTTCGAGGCGAATTGCTAGATATTTCTCCGAAACAGTCATGGTCCTCATCCGAAGTGATATGTTGGACAACTCTCCAAGGCAATTCTTCGGAAAATCTTCCTTGAAATTCCTTTCACAAACATTTTCATTTTTCTTTCAATTTCATGTCATGCACTCACTCATAATATTCTAGGGTGCCCCAGTGCATATGGAACACATGATGTCAATCCCAAAACATTCATGCTAATATATTCACATGCATATATATTAACATAATTAATTCAAACAAATCATGTTATTAAATTCACATCAATAACACCAAAATTAGCCCACATGAGCTAATTAGCAAACACAAGCAATTCAATTTGAATATCTTACAACACACATTTTCACACCAAGAAAATCTCATCACATTCAAAGGAATGGGGCGAAACCCCTCGGGTCAGTAATCGTCTTCAGCTAATTGCCTCCGATTTTCTCCATTCGTCTAAAGCGGTTTCAGATCCCAGTAATTTCACGCGTTTAAATCAAGCCTCGTGACATCTCAACCATAAACAGTGGTTTCAACCAAAGAATATCACGCTAAGTAGAAAGATCCCACTCTTGGAGCTGGCTTAATCCACCAAATCGGGTGTCCATGCGTAGCCTCGCTTAACGACTTCGCTTCTTGCTCGTTTAAAATCGATGGTCCGACGTCGAAATCTAGAGAGAAGACACTTTCTTCTCTAGGAAATCATTAAAACCACTTTCGCACCATCCGCCCGTGCCCACTCCGCCCATTTGTTGTGTTTTTGGAGAAGATGACACTATTTGACTTTTTGTCTATTTCTCATTAAACTTTCAAATAATCCCATCTATGTTCTTAAGTCTTGGATTTTTGACACTTGGCACTATCTAGACCATCCATTTCATCCTCTCTCTAATCTTGCAACATGTGTCACAAGAGTACATGTATGTAAGTGACTTTGCCATGATCACATGGGTCTTTCATGAGTCGTTTACTTCAAGACCGACACCTCGCGGTGTCAAAATGTGAAATTCCAACCGTTTCTAATTCGACGAAATTGTTTGATCAGTGGCTAGATTGTGACATCATTCAACGTGAAACTGCCATCCAAGATCTAAAAAAATTTCGGATTTTTACCGAAATGACCATTTTGCCATTTTTCAGAAAATTGGAATTTTATCGAGTCTTACAAAAGTTTTACCACCCAAAGTCTTTCATAATCACACTGTTCATATGGGTGTTGTATCAATTGATGATATGTAATTTTAGTAGGAGTTTCTATTCAAGTGTCATTATGTTATAGACATATTTTATGGATATTTTCTGTAGAATAAAGTTTATGATTCAGTTTTACTTTGAATTTATCATGAACTCACTAAAGAATTAAGTTGAATCAGTTGGAAACAGATATGTAGAGATCACATTACATGTAATTTCCATGCTATGCATCCATGATTGATCTATGTCATTTGACTGTGTTTATGTACGTGATCATTGATGGATATAGTTACGTTAATAGGAAGAAAAACCGCTTTGATCCTATATCAATATAGTTAATGGACGAGATTGTGTCAAGTATGTCCTAAGGTTATGATAGCAAATTTTGAGCTCATTTGGTCGAACATATTTGTAAGGTTACATATATGGCCTAGTGGAAGATTGTTGGAATTTTTCAATAATTGTTGTGGGGCCACATATGTAAATATTGAATATGTTTATGCTATCAATTTAAATTAAGCCTAACTAAAGTGATCTGATTGGAGTTAAGTAATTGGCTTAAGGGTATAATTGTCATGGAATTAATGAGTAGATATTTAAGGGATATTTCTAATTTGATGAGGGGCCAAATTAGAAACATCTAATCTAATATGACTAGTATAAATATTAGGGTTATGATCCCCATTTCATACGACGAAAAGAACTCTAGTTCTTCTTCTTCTCTACATTCTCATCACTAGAAGAGAGACAAACTCTTGTCATTAGGGCCGTATTGAATTTGGAAGATATAACCCGTATATTCGATGACTTCCGACTTCCGACAATGGATATAGGTACGCTTGGGTATAGAAACTTAATATCTCTTGAATTAAATGGGTAGAAACATGATTATTTAGGGTTTGCCTATTATACAAAATTTGGGTCTAATATTTTGGGATTCATAATATGTTTATGATATTTGTAGACTAGAAACATGTAATTAGGCGATTAAGAGTTCTGGACATGGAGCCCCTCAAGGCCTTATATAGGGGGAGAGAATGTTCTAGAGACTTGTGGAATATTCTTTGACCAGAAGAGTGTGGAAGATTTTAGAAGACCTTGGAGAAGTCCACACATGTGTAAAAGATGCTAGAGATGTCTACACATGTGTGGAAGGATGTGGAAGCCTATGGAATGTTGGAGAGTGATCTAGAGTCTTCCATAGTAGTTTTGTATATACATGTACGCCCAAACAACTAAAGTCGACAGCTTCTCAAAGCATTGTTTAGAGTTTTTCCTATAATAGAGTTTCTTTCTTCCAAGTGTTCTCTTGTGAATTCTCTTAGCATCCAAACTGTGGGTAGAAGCCAAGCATAGCAAGCAAAGTGAATGGGGGGCTGACTTAGCAACATTTAAGGGACGAGTTGTCTAAGTGCCGCATGAGAGCTTAATGAAAAACTAAGTCCATGACATAAAGCTTCTTAATAATACTATTTTTTGAGTTTGAAGCTTCTTCCTCACCATCCTTGAGGAGCATGAAATTTCTTCATAATTGCTAATCTCTAAAGATATTAAAGTTACTTCATGATAAGGATATAGAAATGGGTCAAGCATTTCACTCGCCAGCCCAAAAGAGCGGTGTGGGTCGTGCCATGTCCGTATCCTTCCATAACAGCCCAAACCAAAGCTCAGCCCGTTAGGTCCAGAACATGGAATTGAAAGGACAGGAGAGCCCATACAAGGCCAGTCAAACTATATCTCTACAAATAACGGATGATAGAATATTCCTTAAGAGACGTCCTATCAAGTCCTATTATAAAAGAAAGGAAAGGCATCAAAAAACCGTTAGTTGAATATCTCTCAATAGGAAAGGAGGATTACTCCAAATAAACTCCATTGACTAATCCATTGCTAAATCTATGGATGACTACGTGAGAAAACCGATCCTCCAAAGGGAAGAACCCCAATCATCGTCCAAATCGACAAGACCATTACAAATACAAGGCCGCTCCAAAGACTATTAAAAGGCACGCCAAAACTAAGCCAAGAAAAGACTCTTCTCCCTTCTCTCGACAGATCTGACTTAGGCATCGAGCGCCCGCGGCTTCCTCACGCCCTCTTCCTCTTGTTTTCTCTACAGAACGAGTCATGACTCTGGACCCAAACTGACTAGCATTGCAAAGATTCCTCTCCCGTACCCAAACGATCCGACGTCCATCGGCTCGCCCTACAAATTGCCTCGCTCAACCTAACGACGACCGCGCCCGTACCCCGCCCGCTGGAAAAGGCGATCATCATTACGCCACACTGTGGGAACGACAGCTCTTTTATAAATATAACTCCATTTCGCCATCGATGGTATCGATATGGAACACAAGGTGGAGCAACACTAACTTGCGCTGACGCTGCACTGGCCAGAGATGCGAGACAAGAGCCACCAGGCCGATCCAGCCAACGCAAACGAGGTGGAAGCACTCCGCCTCGTCAACCAGCGCTTGATAGAGGAGATAGAACAACTCACCAGACAAATACAACACCCCCGAGAAGAGTGACGGATTCGGGAAGGACACAATGTTCCTCCACACGAGGATGCACGATATGGTAATCCCCGGTGATACCAAGCAGGCGTAATCTAGTCAAGCCCGGGCGCCCACAACCAGCCCCGTAGGGGAAGAGGATCGAAAGCAAGCATAAGGAGGACGAGGCGGGACACCGGAACCACAACATCCCTCCCGACCACAAGAGAGCGTATTATGGGAGCAAAGGTTCGGGGGACTCCTCCAACGAGCTTAGCCGTACAGAAAGGAAGTAGTTAAAGGCTGAACCCGCACACTATGGATACCTTGGTACAACAAACAATCACCACCCCGATGTCGGCTACCCGCTTCCGGCCAAATTCGGGATGCCTCATTTAGAAGCATTCGATGGCAAGAAGGATCTGGGTGATCATCTCAATACCTATGTAAGAATCGATGAAGCCAGATAATCTGCACTCGTCCTGTATGCTCGCCACCACCTTAAAAGGCCCTACAGGCCCGGTTCAATGTAACTCTCTTCAACGATTTCTTCATTCAGAGAGTTATCAATCGCGGCTCGTCTCCCACTTCCATCTGCCACATACAGAGTCGAGCTACCATCCGTTAACCATCAAACGGTGGAACACAGGAAATTTGAAGTCATACGCATAAATCCGCTTTAATGCCGAGTCCTCGAAGATAGACGTACTTGATGAAAGCTCACACGCCTCTATTGTGGGTCAGTAATCCAAAGACCATGTTTTCTATCTCAAAGAACCCTGGGTTAACATAATGGTGATTCGCTAAAGCCGAAAAATACATAAACGGAGAGGAGGCCCTCCCCCACAAAGAAGGAGAGCTCTTCCGCTAGCAAGGACAAAAAGACGACGGAGAAGCGACGGGGACGGAGCCCCAAGAGGCAAGGCGACCAGAGGAAATCTCCGGGGGCAGAGCAGGAACGATCCCCTAAAAGACAAAGGAACCTTAGGGACCGCCTGGGCCCGTCACCGCCCGAGAGACGACGACGCTACACAGCGCTTCACTCCCTTAACAAATTTCGTGTCGCAAGTTCTACATATGAGGTACGAAATGAAAGGGGGCTCCTAAGATGGCCGCGCAGAGGTCAAATCCCGCCGCAGACACCAAGTATCATGAGTCTCACAAGGACTATGGACATCGTGACCTGATAACTCGTATTCACCGAGGAGATAGAGCATTTGATACACGATATCTACGGCTAAGCCATATCTCCTCGGGAGTCAATCTCAAGGCCGTGTCCGTAATCGTAACTGTGCTCCGACTACCACCACGCCACGATGACACCCAAAGATCGCAGCCTCTGGGAAATCCACGTGATCTCGTGGGGATTCATTGAGGGGGAGAATCAAGTTCGGGCCAAAGCCCCACTTGCGCAAGATAAGATCAGCGTAATATGGGGAGGCCAACAAGATTTTAAAATAATCGCGAGCCGACACTACTATCACATTCTCCGACTCGGGATTGAAGGGTGTCAAGATTCTACGACGAATCTAATCGTAACCGTGTACTGCGGGTACCACAACGGTCCATCGGGTCCTAATAGACAACGGGAGCTCGGCCGACATCATTTTTGCATCGGCTTTCGACAAAATGGGAATTGGGAGAGAAAAACTAGAACCTGTCAACACCCATCTCCGTGGGTTTTCAGGAGAAAAGGTGTTTCCATTGGGATCGATCCAACTGGTGCTAACTTTGGGGGAGCTCCCTTACCAAGCAACAACGACAGCAAGGTTTCTCATAGTGGACGCCCACAAACTTATAAGTAATATGTTGGCCGCGTGGCCCCTCAACGCGATAAAAGCCATCCCCGCATATCACCCGGTAATCAAATTCCACAAGAAACGGTGTTGGGACGGCTCGAGGAGATCACGAAAGTGGCACGAGAATGCCAATCACGGTGAAACAAAAAACTGGCCGACAATGTAAGCACGTGGGTGAACTTGATATGCGTGATGAAGTGTTCACTCTACCGAGCCCCTAAGAGCCGAACCGCACATCGACGACTAATTCGTGAGCATCTTGCCTATATCTGGCCTTGTACCAGCGAAGACCTCAAAGGCCTCCTCACCCAGTTTTTAAGACAGAACAGGGACATCTTCGCATGGAAGGTGCTGGATACGAGTGGCATCGACCCCGGCAAATATCGCTCATAAACTAAACGCCAACCCATCTTTCGCTTCTGCATGGTTAAATTTCGCACTGGAGAGGCAAAAGGCCATCAACGAAGAAGTCGGAAAGCTCCTCCAAGAAGGGGCAATCAGGGAGGTAGAATACCCGAGTGGTTGGCCAATGTTGTGCTCGTCAAGAAAGCAAATGGCAAATGGCGGCTCTGTATTGATTTCACCGATATCAACAAAGCATGCCCAAAGGACAGCTTCCCCTACCCGTGGGACGACTCCATCGCATGCCACAAACAGCCACGAGCTTCTTAGCTTCATGGACTCTTTCTCCTGCTATAACCGTGATAAGCATGGACCCTAGTGACCGAGAAGACGCTATTCAAGCCATCGCACGTGGGACCCATCAAGTATCTGCAATGCCATTTCGGGCTCAAGAATGCAGGGCAACCTACCAAAGGTTATGGAACCGGATGTTTCGTAAACAGACAGTACAACGATGGAGGTATACATAGATCACATGCCGTAAAATCCGCTACACCGTATCCACATCGCTTCACCTCTCCAAGACGCCCGTGATCCCGAGATTATAATGATGAAGCCGACCGCTTAAATGCGCTTCTACAGGTCGGGCCAGGAAAATTTCTAGGCTTCATAGTCAACCATTGTGGGAATTGAAGCAACCGGATAAAATAAAGCATTGCTTGACACATGCCATCGCCATCTAGATAAAGGAAGTACAACGATTAATGTGGAGGATCGCAAACAAGTCGATTCGTGTCCGTGGCAAGTGACACGCCAACCTTCTTCCAAGTTTTGAAGAAAGCTTTTCAATGGGATGGAGAACAGAAGAAGCGCTTTGTAACCTTGAAACATACTGAGCTCACCCATTCTAGTGAGCCCGATAGAAGGAGAACCTCACATTGTATTTCGCAGTATCAGATTTTTCAACTAGCGCGGTGCTCGTCAGAGACAAAGAGCTGACATGTAGCACCCTGGCCTACTATCGCAAATGAGCCCCGAGGGGAGCGAGGGAGAGGTATCCGAAAATGGAAAAAATTAATACTAGCTCAGACCGCAGCCTTGAAACTCGTCCCATTTCCGTGCTCACACCATAGAAGTCCCGACCGAATACCCCATGGCTAGGCAAGGTATAAACCGTGAGGTCTCGGAGGTCGATGAAATGGGCTATAGAACTAAGCGAATTCGACATCCGATACAGGCCAAAAACAGCCGTAAAAGGAAAGATCCTAGCCGATTTCATCATGGAATTACTTCGCAGGGAGCTCGGCCGAAAGCCCGCCAATCAAGGGACCCACCTTCACATGTGGAAGCTTTCGTGACGGGAGCCTCAAATGCCGCAAGGCTGGGCAAAGCGACCACCTCACCGAGATATAAAACATTGAGTACGCACTCAGGTTCGACGCCCAACAACGAGGTCGGTCACGAGGCCGCAATAGCAGCTCAATCTTGCCTATTCGTTGGGGAGGTCGATCAGCTAGAGATCCATAGCGACTCCCAACTGGTGGTCGATTGCATCAAGACACATACGAGCCAGCGGAGAAGATGATCCCATATCTCCGCAAACCGACTTATTTAAAAGTTTGTATCAGTTCAGATCAAGTATGTCCCCAGAACGGAGAATGCCCGTGCCGACGCTTTGGCAAAACTGGCTACGGCCTTGCAGGAAGACATTGGGGGATCAGCACCCATCGAATACCTCGCAGAGCCCTCCATTGACCCTTACGGCATAGTAGTCGCCCCAATAGGGTCCGTACCAAACTGGATGGACCCTATTTGGGATTACATTAATGACTAACCTTACTGCATCTGACCCAAAGGAAGCTAAGAAAGCAAGAGCGAGATCCGCTCAGTTTACCAATCTGATGCGGAAGCCTCTACAAGCCAGGATTCTTCACACCCTTCCTAAAATGCACGAGAAGACACCGAATACGTGCTAAGAGAAGTGCACGAAGGCATATGTGGGAACCATACTCCTGAGCTCGAACATTGGCCGGAAAGTTTCGGTGCGTGATATTATCGCCCACAATGCTCAAAGATGCCACTAACCCGGTCAAAGATGCGTACGCCAGAACACGCTAAAATATCACGCCTCCCGCCAGAGCCTCTCGACATCAATCACCGTACTCGGGCCCTTCCAAAGAAGTGGGGTCGGACATATCAAGCCCCCGCCCATTGGCAAAGGCCAATGTAAATTTATAACTGCCACAGATTATTTCACCAAGTGGGTCGAGGCCGAGCCTCTTAGCCAGCCACAATCATGAAAGGTAAGATACGCAACTCAGATTTGGCGAGCACTATATGCGTATTTGGCATCCCGAGAGCCCTGGTCTTAGATAATGGAAGACAGTTTGATAACGCGAAATTCAGGGATTTTGTGCCGAGCTCGATTAAAATTACTATTCGTCACCGGGCCACCCACAATCAAATGGACAGCCGAAGTCACCATCGTAACCTCAAGGCCGCCTCTTGAAAAACCAAGCTGTGATCTCTGGGAAGGGAGTTGGGTCGAATACCTCCCCGAGGTACTATGGCCTACAGATTAACACAAGTCGGCAACTCTGAGACCCCATTTGCTCCTAAATTTTCTGAACGTGGCAGTAGCCCCAATGAGGTTGGAATAAAATTCCTAGAGTCGAGTTAGCACGGAGGAGCAAAATGACGAGGCCCCGTTTCGAATTTGGAACTCGATGAAAACGCGAACATGTTCAACAACAAGATGAAGGGTACCAAAGAAAATGTTCCTACTACAACTGCAGACAAGCCCAGAGTTACATGCCGGGGATTCGTCTTAAAGCTTCACAAAAAGGAAGAATCCAACGCATGGGAAATTTAGGGTCCCAACTCGGGAAGGTCCTACATACTAACCCGAGCCGTCGACTGTGCAACTATGAGCTCCAAACAGAGGAGGGAAAAATCCTACAACATACATGGAACGCTGAGCACCCGCGATTCTATCATCAGCATCGACCGCACAAAACCGTGACCGAGTATCATGTGACGAGTCAAGCACACGCTGGCAATTTAGTATCTCAAACAGTCCGAATATGTAAAGAAGCATACACAATGAGAAAATTCATGAAAATAAAAGTCCCTCTTTATTCCAAATGAATCATATTCAATTACAATCTGTGGTGTCTTGAAAAGCATACAGTACAAGCAATTCCCTCGTGATACTCAGTACAAGCGGTACCCTCAAAAAAAAAAAAAAAAAAAAACAAAAAGGGGAAAGGAGACAAAGGAGAAAGACATAATGAAAAGAAGACAAGAAGGAGGAGAAGAGTGAGAAAAGACGGGACAGAGGAGAGAGAAAGAAGAAGGCTGTACGAGAAAGCCGTGGGAGATAGGAAAGAAGAAAAGAAAGAAAAGAGAGGTATGAAGGTGGAGAGAGGGAGAAAGAAAGAGAACGAGGAGGAGGGGCAAGGGACGCACCAACCCCCACCCTTGGGACTCATTCCCTAAATGAGCCAGGAAAACATAACTCCCATAAAGGGGGGAACTAGAAAAACATAACTCCCACACTGAAATCTTAAGCCATTCGTGAGGCGTCAAGAACCCTAATCGAAGGCAAAATTTCTCGAACATCAAGCATCCATCTTCTACAAAACCATCCACCCAAGATGGAAAGCAGAAATCTTCAAAAGCGTAAGGTACAGAAGCAACAGAACCCCTATTTATAGAGAAAGCATCCGAAGGCACAGGCAACCGTTCCAAATTCCCCATCAGATCAACATTAAAAGCGGTTCGCACTTTTTCAATAACTGAAGGACACACGAAACGGCTCCTCTCATAAAGCGCCTTCACACGGCTGCCTCTCCCACAAGGGAACCAGCCCAATAACTCGCGATGGGCCAGCTCTACCCACCGGGCTTCACAATTGACGAAGCTCGCCCAACCGCTCGCTACCACAAGCTCCTCCTGCACATGGATCGACCGCCCAACCGCTTCACCGGGACGCAGGTGATTCACTCAACACAGCCACGCCGCCTAAACGTCGATCAACCCATTTCGTCGGAACGCCACCGCTGGGCCACCGCGCCATGAGCCCGCGTTCACTCGACGAGGTGCGATTCCACTCAACACGCCCACGCCACTAAACGAGTCAGATCAACTCATTTCGGCTGAAACGCCACCAAGGCCACCGCGCCATGAGCCCCGCTGCTCACTCTGACGAGGTGATCTACTCAACACAGGCCACGTTGCCTAAACGAGTCAGATCGACCCATTTCGGCTGGAACGCCACCAAGGCCACTGCGCCATGAGCCCCGCTGCTCACTCTGACAGGTGATCTACTCAAGACAGCCACGCCGCCAAATGAGTCGATCAACCCATTTCTACCGGAAAGCCACCATGCCACCGCGCCCATGAGCCCCGTTGTTCACTTTGATGAGCTCTTCCCCACGGGGCTCACTTCACGAGCTCTTCCCTCACAAATACCTCTGTAGACGAGCTCTACTCAACACCACTCTGACCAGCTCTACCTCAACAACTCACATTGACGAGCTCTCCTTCAAACACAAAGTGCATTTGAGCTCCCTCTGCTCATCAAGACGAGCCCTTCTTCCAGACTAAACAGACGGGCTCCTCCCCGATTGACGAGCTCTCCTTCAACACACAAAGTGCACGAGCTCCTATTTATCAGATGAGCCCTCCACTATATTTCAAACATACGGATCCCTCCCTTACAACTCACCACGCTCTCCTTCAACACAGCACGAGCTCCTATTCATCAAGACGAGCCCTTCTCTCAGACTTCAAATGCATCTGCCCTTCCTCATTGACGAGCCTCCCTTCCACACATGCGCATCGAAGCTCCATCTATTTACATCAGATCTCCAGCCCTTCCCGCACTTCCAACAGATCGCCCCCATCGACGAAGCTCTCCTTCAACACAAAAGCAGACGAAGCTCTCACTAGTCTGGTCGAGGAGCCCCACCGCACTCAAACGCACGGCTCCTCCCTGGCCAACTCACCTCGACGAGCCTCCCTTCAACACAGCGCACGAGCCCCTCTATTCATCAAGATCGAGCCCTTCTCTCGTACTTCAACAGAGGGCTCCTCCTCGTCGACGAGCTCTTCAACACAAAAAGTGCACGAGCTCCCACTATTTATCAGGATGAGCCCTCCACTGTACTTCAAACAGACGGGCTCCTCCCTACAACTCACCTTGACGAGCTCTCCCTTCAAACAGGCAGACGAGCTCCCTCTATTCATCAAGACGAGCCCTTCTCCGTACTTCAACGGACGGGCTCCTCCCTCATTGACGAGCTCTCCCTTCAACACAAAGTGCACGAGCTCCTCTATTTATCAGATGAGCCCACTCGTATTTCAAACACTGCCCTCCCTACAACTCACCTGACGAGCCCTTCAACACAGCACGAGCCCTCTATTCATCAAGATGAGCCCTTCTCTCAGACTTCACCGCATCTGCCTCTCTCATTGACGAGCCTCCTTCAACACAAAGTGTGATGAGCTCCATCTATTTAGATCAGACGAGCCCTTCCCCGTACTTCCAACGCACGGCTCCTCCCATTGACGTTTCCTTCAACACGTGCGCATCGAGCTCCCACCATTCGTCAGACGAGCCTCCATCAGATTTCAAACGCACGGGCTCCTCCCTACAACTCACCTTGACGAAGCCTCCTTCAACACACAGCGCACGAGCTCCCTCTATCCATCAAGACGAGCCCTTCTTCGTACTTCAACAGAGGGCCTCCCCGTCTCGACGAGCTCTCCCCTTCAACACAAAGTGCACGAGCTCCCACTATTTGATCGGGATGATCCCTCCACCGGCATTTCCCAAACGACGGGCTCCTCCCTACAACTCACCTTGACGTAGCTCTCCTTCAAACAGCAGACGAAAGCTCCCTCTATCTTGATAAGACGAGCCCTTCTCTCAGACTTCAACAGACGTCCTCCCTCATTGACAAGCTCTCCCTTCAACACAGGCAGACGAGCTCCCACTATTTATCAGGACGAGCCCTCCACTGTACTTCAAACAGACGGGCTCCTCATTACAACTCACCTTGACGAGCTCTCCCTTCAACACAAAAGTGCACGAGCTCTCCCTTCAACACGTGCGCACGAGCTCCTCTATGATCAAAGACTTTCATCGCACTTCAACAGACCGGCCCTCCCTCATCGACGAAGCTCTCCCTTCAACACAGGTGCATACGAGCTCCCTCTATTTATCAAGACGCAGCCTTTCTTCAGACATCACCAGACGGGCTCCTCCCCTCATTGACGGGCCTCTTAACACAGCGATCGAGCTCCCAATGTTCTGACGCAGTTCACACCCTTCGCACGAAAGCAAAGATTCCGACATCGTTGGCCAACAAGCTCTTCCCATCAGTCAACACGAGCGAGCCCTCACTACGCATTCTGGCAAGCTCCATCAACCACATAATGGGGGAACCAAACCCGGATAAACGGAATAGTATACGAAATTTCAATGATGCAGTTCAAATTACTAGGATCACACTCAAAGTTATACACCAGAAAGAATAAAGGTGAGCTCACCCAGAACACAAATTTCCAAAAATAAGCATTTGTCAAAAGAGGGTTACATTACATCAGCCCGTGCCCAATAAAAAGCGAGAGGCTGACAAAAAAAAAAAAAAAAAAAAAAAACAAACGTACATGCGAATCCAAAGGTTCAGCGCCGACGACGAAGAGCGAGAAGAGATCTCGCAGGGTAGCGGCCCCGGAAATAATTCATATCAAGACCCTTCCGCCTCTCGCCGCTTAGAGGTCATTGAAATCTAGATCTGAGTACGCCTGAACGGCCTTCTGTTGAAAAGCAAGCCACCCAGAAGCCCACTGGGCACCTGCTTGATCTCGAAATTGTTTGATGACCTCGTCCCTCCGAAAAACTACGCCGACTTGCCGATGAAGATCCGCCGCAAACCATTACATTCATCGCCACCGCCTGATAAATTTGCAGCTCCGGAAGACTCACGATGAGCAGCCTCCAACAACGCCTTGCCCTCTCGAAACCTCCCGACGCTACTGAAGGTTTTTCCGCGCCTGCCGCAACCCGCGCCGAAGCCCATCGAAGATCTCGCTTGCTCACCTCGAGAGATGCATTTGGTTCCTCCCTAGCCTCGTTGAGCTCATCCCCGCACTCAGCCCCTCTCGAGTCTCAACCAAATCATTTCGTGCAACCTGAAGTTCACTCCGAACCTCCCGGAGCTCGCCCTCAGCCTTCGTCAAACCGCTCCGGGCCTCGTTCTCTCTATCCTCTGCCCGAGCACGAGCCGATGAAGTATGCCTAAGCTCAGACTTAAATCGCTCTATTTCTTCGATCAACTGCTGCGCTGTCTCTGCAGATCGTCCCATTGGGTCGTAGTCACTTCGCCTTATAAATTGGCGATCTCATGTTTCATCTCGCCTTGGGCTTTTTCGCCAAGCTCCTTCAAATGAGTGGCAGCCTGCAAGACACACACAGAATTAGAACTCGACACAGAGCCAGACGGAGAATTAACACAATTATAAGCTTACCAAAGCAAATCCCTGAAAAGACAAGGCCAAAGCCTCCTCAACCGGCAACTCCTTTGATTTCTCAATATCAGAATCAGTAAGGATGGATGAAACGGCACCCGCCGCAAGTTTAGCATTAGATAGTGAGAACTCGACTTCACAACCTTCGATTTTGCTTTCTTTCTCCGACTCTGACACCTTCCCAGAGATGACTCTCAAGGGGTCTCAAGGAGTATTCCATACAAATATAGGCAAACCGCTAACGAAGCTGGTCGCAAGCAATCTCAGCGCTTTACGGATTCCCACCTCGGCGATGGGCCCTAATCTGCCAACTGGGACAAGGACCGCCTGCCTTTGGATGAGGGAACTCAAGGTATTTCTCAATCTCCGAACTTTGTCAGCAGACCAGCCGATCCTCTGAGAATCTGTTCTCCTCCTCTTTGCACTCCGAGGTTTTCGAGATATCCCTTCCAGGTGAGCTAAGATCTCCCCTCGGGTAGGAGCAGCCGCAGCGGGCCCGAAAGAGAAAGCTCCCAGAGTAGAAGAAGGCGAAGGCCCTAAAACGGAAGATTTGGCGGACTTCAGACCAGATGAACTGGGAACATCCGACCTTAATAGCTCTGCGTAGGAACGAGCAGAGCATTCAGTCAACGCGAGAGCGACAGCGGTATCTTCATCGCTAAGCTCAAGACGAGCATCTGAAAAATATAAGAGAAACCTAAAGTCAGGAGTATTCAACCAACTTTAGATGAATGAAACCAAAGGTAAGGATGATACTCACGAAGGTTATCAGGGGCGCTCCACGTTCTGGGTACGCCTAGGGTGTCTTCCCTGTCTAAAGAGTTGTACTCCCAGTTGGAACCGCTGACAAAGAAATATCGAATTTTCCAAGTCCCGTGAGGCAAGGAAGATCCAAATCAAAAGGGGCTCCAGACATCTAGGGAAATAAATAAACCCCTCGCCGGCAGCCGCCTGATTAAAAGATGCAGGAGCAAAGCCACATTGTGGACGCCAAGTCCCCGTTTCCTAAAAGACCGCGCCAGTCCACTAGCGCCCCAACCATCGGGGCTTGGGAAGGGCAGATATGCATCGCCGGGCGAACCCGTTTGATGAAAGGGTGCAATGAAAACTGAGGCCGCACAAAGGCGACCAAAACATACCATTCCGGGCACGGAGGTAACGTAACGAGTCAAAAAGTCAGGAGACCATATACGAACACCCGTGAAAGAGGCCGGTATCGCTCAACAGTAGATCGTATAAAGGCCAACACCATCGGGGCCCACTCGCACGTCGAACGGCGGTCCTGAGATAGTCCGAACCCCTAGGATATTTGATCAAGTTTATCTTCCTTTTTCCCTTACCTAAGGGAAGGGGAGGCGCCTCCGGAGCAGGTTGAGGCCCAACGACTGGCCAAACAAGCGGAACGCCTGTAAATGCCCGAATCCAAAGATCACCGTGAGGAATCATCGCCGACACGCAAAGAGGAAGAACGCTTGGGGACCCATGATCGCAAACCAAACGAAATCCGCACGACGTAACCCTAGCCGTGATAATCGAAAGAAACACGACAGGACGGGGATGCCGCGGGCCCCGGAATGAAAAGAAGACACCAGAAAGGGACCCAACACTGAACAGATAGAGCAAAGTCCAGAACGAAATACAAGAACGCCAAGAAATATGTTATCGTGCGGGGGAGCAGGAGGCTAAAGGAAGTCAACTAGAAAGGTCGTGGCCAAGAAACAAGGGAAACAAAGAGAATATGAAAACAAAGACGGCTCGAAGAGCCATCATTAACACACCACGTATGACGGCGGTCAGGTTAATTAATCCACATCCAAGCAGACACGGGGAAATAACAACCGTCGCAGGATTAATCACAGCCCTTGCCCACGCAGTCCGTACACAAGGGCTGGGGGGCAACTGATAGGGATACAGAAATGGGCCAGGCATTTCATTCGCCAGCCCAAAAGAGCGGTGAGGACCGTGCCACGTCCATATCCTTCCATAACAGCCCAAACAAAAGCCTTCACTGCTAGGGTCCGTGAACATGGAATCGAAAAGGACAGAGAGCCCATACAAGGCCAGTCAAACTATATCTCTGCAGCACCTGATGATAGAATATTCCTTAAGAGACGCCCCATCAAGTCCTATTATAAAAGAAATGAGTGCATCAAAACCGTTAGTTGAATATCTCCTAATAAGGAAGGAGGATTACTCCAAACAACTCCATCGACTAATCCATTGCTAAATCTATGGATGACTACGTGAGAAAACCGACCAAAGGAAGAACCCCTAATCATCGCCCAAATTGATGAAGACCCATTACAAATACAAGGCCGCCCAAAGACTAAAAGGCACGCCCAAAACTAAGCCAAGAAAAGACTCTTTCTCCCTTCTCTCGGGACGAGATCTGACTTAGGCATCGGAGCGGTCTCGGGCGAAGCCCTCACGTCCCTCCTCTTGTTTTCTCTACAGTGAACGAAATGCACTCTGACCTGACCAAGATTGCGCATTCCTCTCCCGCACCCAAACGATCCGGACGTCCATCGCCTGGGCTCCCACACCGCTCTCGCTCAACCTTAACGACCAACCGCGCTCCAAATTTCAGCCCGTTGAAAAGGCATCATCACTTCATAATTTGATTTCAAACGCATTTGAATAATTTTTAAACTTTTTGGCCATATTGGATTCAAATAGTAAAATTGTAATCATATTTTAAAAAATATTTTCCTTATATTGTATCTTATTCCCATTTTCCAATGTTTTATTAGGTTTTAACCAAGATAAAATATTGGTTTCCACATATATATTAGGACTTAGATTTACGGAAATATCGTATATTAGGATATATTGGAGATATGCTGTAGATATATTTACATAAATATGTATAAAACAAAAATTATATAAAATTATGAAAATACTTTAAATTTTTTTAAAATATTTTAATTTTCTCAAAAGTACTTAAAAATTCATAAGATAATGTTTATCTTTTCAAAACTATCATGAAAATAATTATAATATTAAATTTAAATATATATATTATTATGATTTGGAATCATTAAAATAAATTATTATTATAATTATGTTGTCCAAAAAATTATTATAATTACATTTTATTTAAAAAAATTATCATGAATATAATTGTAATCTTAAAATTTTAAATATATATTATTGGATTTATCCATTAAAAATAAATTATTGTTATTAATTTATAATTAAAAACTATATTAATACTTTATCTTATCAATTCATAATAATTTTAATATTGTTATAAACTGGATTATTGTATGGTGTTATAAACTAGTTAATTACATGGTGAATGGCGATAATGAGAGCCATAATAAGAACCATTCAAGTGACCTCATAAATAAAGAGTTATAAATCTCTCATTAAGTTAAGAACCTTTCATTATGGTTCATGAACCTCCATTAACTCATCTTAATGATGAATAATGAAAGCCTTGTAGATGGAGCCTATAAAAGGACAACCTTGCTCCTTTGAAATTAAACCTTGAGTTTTATCCTTCTCTCTATCTCTCTTTGTCTCTCTCTCTCTCTCTTTCTCTCTTTTCTCATTTCTCAGTTCCCTCTTTTAATTCTATTTTCTTATATACAAGGAGAAAAATAAATTCTCTTTTACTTAAAGTTTGTATTTTACAATAATTTCACATGTTAATAGGATGGTAATTCTCTAACCCTATATTAAAGTTATTTTGATTTTGCATATCTATAATTATATTTGTGTTTGTTTATAAATCCAAAATCGATATTGTTATTTGTCAAAATCAATTCTAATACTTTATCATATATCAAGGATTGTTGACAAAGTCAAATATCATAAAACTTGAGTTTGTGGCACTTGATATTACCGGAAAGAACTACCTATCTTATATCCTTGATGTTGAAATACATCTTGACGCAATGAATCTTGGAGCTACCATCAAAGAAGGAAATCAAGCATCCTTGCAGGATTGCGCAAAAGCACTGATTTTCCTTCGGCACCACATCCATGAGAATTGAAAAGGTGAATACCTTACAGTAAAGGGAGATATGACCACTAGAAAACTGTGATTCTTCTAAAAGCTCGATATGATTGGATGCACCTGAGGTTGCAAGATTTTAAAACATTAAGTGAATATAACTCAGCATTATTTAAAATCAACTCCTAGTTGAAGTTGTACAGAGAGAAAGTCATGGAAGAAGACATGCTAGAAAAAACATTCACCACGTTCATGCCTCGAATGTACTCCTGCAGAAACAGTATCGAGAGCATATATTTAAGAAATACAATGAATTGATATCATGTCCTCTTGTTGTTGAGCAAAATAATGAACTCTTGATGAGAAATCACCAGTCCCACCCAACTATATCCGAACCATTCCCTGAAGTGAATGCAATATCGTCCAAAACACATGAACGTGGTTGTGGAAGGAATTTCTAATACCATGGAACTCATGGTAGTAATCATTCAAATTCCCAGAAAAGGAAAACCTCATGGAACCAGCAGAAGTGTAATAAATAAGCAAATGTGAAGTATATACAAAATACATCTTCCAAGGCCTATGAGAATAATTGTCATATATGTGATATGAAAAGACATTGGTCGCATATTCGTTGTACACCCAAACATTTGGTCGATTTACTAAGCATCAATCAAAGAAAAAGGAAAGAGATAGAAATGAACTTTAATGATATAAATGGACTAGACTTCTCTTATTATGATATTGATTTCTTTGGAGGTCCTAGTGAAAAAACAGACTATTTAATGAATGATGAAAATAATGTTATTGAATGATGCTTTTTATATCAAAATAAAATAAAATATCATTTTGTTATTATATATATTATATTGCTATTTATATTATCTATAGTTTTTATTAGTTTTATCTTAAATCCATGTGTTATTGATCTCAAGATAAATGAGAGTGATGTATGTCTTGCTAACTGTGCCATCACACACAATTCTTTGAGATAAAAGATACTTAATTTCTAGATTTGACATTAACAAATGTCAATGTAAGTACCATATTTGGTACTACAAACTTAATCGAAGGCTCCGAAAGAGCAAACATAATGTTACTGTTATAACTGCGAAAGCTTTGATGAACAATAATATGAATTAAAAAACACAAAGATAAAGAAATCATCATAAAAATACACGAGAGGTTTTCATGTGGTTCGAGCAATTATGCATACATCAACGGATGAGAGAGAATATTTTAACTATTCTTGAGAACATAGAGAACAAGATTGAAGTATCAAAGTATTGCGACGACTAAGAAAAATCACAAAATCACAAAACCCTAGGATGCCCACAATACCGAGAAAATACTTCATAAAACTCATAATCTTTCAAACCCTTACATCTCCGCACACATCAAATTTCTCTCATAGATTTTTCCTCTCGTGACCTAAAATATTTATAGGGATAATCCTAAAAGCTTTCCTTATTCTCTAAGGAAACCTAATATTACAGTAGCATAACAAATAAGAACCATCGTATAAAATATTATTTACAAAAAGGAATTAATACTAAATAGGAATTTGAAACATATTATAACAATCTCCACCTTGAATCAAATTCTATCACATTTTGATAAGAGAGTAATCGACTCCACCTTGAACTGAAATTCATTTTTATCTTCATCTTACGTGCTTCATAATATTTTGTTCTTCCAAATATCTTCAACCTGAAGCTCTGATACCATTTGTTATAAATTGCGGAAGCTTTGATGAACAATAGTATGAATTCAAGAATACAAAGATAAAGAAATCATCATAAAAATGCACGTGAGGTTTTAACGTGGTTCGGCCTAATTATGCCTACATCCACGGATGAGAGAGAATATTTCCACTATTCTTGAAAACATAGAGAAAAAGATTACAGTATTAAAGTATTGCGACGACTAGAAAAAATCATAAAATCACGAAACCCTAGGATGCCCACAATACCAAGAAAATTCCTCATAAAACTCACAATCTCTCAAACCCTTACATCTCTGCACACACCAAGTCTCTCTCATAACTTTTTCCTCTCGTGACCTAGAATATTTATAGGGATAATCCTAAAAACTTTCCTTATTCTATAAAAAAACCTATTATTACAATAATATAACAAATAAGAACTATCCTATAAAATATTATTTACAAAAATGAGTTAATACTAAATAGGAATTTGAGACATATTATAACAGTTACCAAATGGAACTAGGTTCCATATCAATGATGCATTATATTCTGACAAATCCATGAAGAATTCGCTCAGCTTTAAGATATTCGTAGAAATTGATATCACATTGAAACCATGAATGAAGATAATACAGAATGTCTTTATATTATCTCTATTGTTTCTGGCTAAGAAACATATTGTTGAAAAACTCTTAGCTTTCTCTTCTAGATTATATTGTACGACTATAAAGCCTATTGAGTCATACGTTGTCGTGAACCAAAAGTTCAACGACTCAAATGATTTTATTCTTTAGCATGACAGGTTGGGTCACCTTAGGTCCTCCATGATGCCGAGAGTCATAGAACACTCACATGAGTATCTACTAAAGAACCAAAAGATTATTTTACCCAATGAATACCCATGTACTATTTCCTCATAAGGTAAATTGATAGTTAGATCGTCCTTTAGCGAAACACATTTGAGTTACCAATCTTCTTAGAAAGAGTATATGGGGATATATGTAGACCGATTCATCCATCATATGGACATTTTCATTATTTCATGGATGTCTCTACGAGGTAATCACATGTTTATCTCCTTCTACATGTATATTGTCTCTACTAGGCTCCTCGCATAAATAATCAAAGATAAACTCAATGGTCACCAATTCTAGTACCTTTAAGATCACTATGAACTCTCAATGGCAATTAATCTTATAAAAATAATTAGATTATCCATATATATATATATATATATATATTATACACACATATATCACTCTTACGTAATCTTTGATTTCAAACAAATTTGAAAGAATAGGGAAGAGAAGAATTTTTTCTTCCATCTTCCCTAAAAAATAAATTAATATAATAGAAGTAGGGCGCGCCACCAATTCATCGGTCATAGTACTCCACTGCCGCCGCCGCTGCCGCCGCCAATGCAGCCAGCGTCAAAGCTTGAGCATGCAACCTGCTTTAAAAAGATGAAGATGGAAAAAACATAAATCAAGCATTCATTTAGACAAAGAAACAAATACCTAGCGTGTATGATCTTGACGCTGGTCTTCATAGTGGATTGAGACCAATTCTAAGCGATGGAACCCGCGATTCCGCTCAGCCATAAACATCCTTTTTCCATAATGACAGGGTCTCAAGTCTAATCAGAGAGCCTAACCCAAAAAACCGATTTGATAGATGGGATAGCATACCGAGCTTAAGTCATAATTTCACGGCTCTTATGTACTGGAATCCATGTGGGATATATCATTTCCATGCCCCTTCACATAAACCCCGGACGATCCGTGAGCGGTATTCGCTCTCGGTGGTTCGCGCTGGCTAGCAATTTAGGGCGGTAAGCGGGTCAATGACCAGCTTGGGTTATCAATTCGGGTTCGCGGGCCAAAGCGGAGTTGAGCTAATTTGACCCGATATTTCGAGGCAAGTTTTAACCTAACTCTTGGCCCTTGCCATCTGGAGTTCTTTGGCCAAAGCAGTCAAACAACAAACATGCTAAAAAACTTAATTTTACAAATTCATCATTTTTTAAATAAAAATAAATAATATACAAATATATAATAATAATTGATATATAAAATGATTTAATCTAAATAATATAATAATAATAAACAAACTTAAATAAATAAATAATGCTAGAACACTGTTATAACCAAAGAACCAAACTAACTAGCTAAATAGTACCAAAACAATAAAGTAACAACTTAAAAACATATATAAAAAAACAACTCCCAAGTATCGGAATGAAATGCGTATCATACAATCTTCATCCCATACGTTTCTCATTAAATCCAATAATAACATGTGATTTCATATTAGAAATGATTCCATATTAGAAATATGTACATCCTCGATGGTGGTTGAGTTTATCATTATCTATTAATTAATGTAGAATGTTAATAACATAAATTTCATTTATATTTAGAATAAAAAAATATTTTTTCTAAAAATGATCTCAACCGTATAATAATGAAATATCTTATTTGTTCAAAAATTCATCTTGTTAGAAGATGTAATCATATTAAGAAAGAAATTAGTGTATAATTTTTGTTAATTATTTCAAAAATAACCTTATTTTGTTATTAACACTGGTTTAAGTAATAAAATTATTTAAAATAGGCTGATAATTTATTTATTAAATTTAACTTAACGTATAAACTAATAAAACTTCATTTTTATAAAAAAAAAACATATATGATTGAATAAAATTTAAAGGATAAATATAAAAAAATGAAATTGTAAATATTTAAAATATGATTAATGAGATAAATAAAAATATATTCAATATTAAAACTATAATTTATTTAATTCAAATGCATTCAGTAAATTTTCATACAAGATTTTTAAATATTAAATTATCATATAAATTATATTAAAAGACCACATTTAAGTTGAAAATAAAATAGTTAAAACAACAAAGTTTAATATATTAATCATATATTATAGCAATTATTATTTTAAAATGTGAGGCCTGAAGAAAATTCACGATTTTCTAAAAAGGAACAAAATCGTAATTTCGGTAAAAATCAAAAGTTTTTTAGATCTCTCGGATAATGAAACAGGACTTCAGATTCACGGAATCGTCTGTAATCCCAGCTACGTCGATTTTGGTCGGGTCAGGAGCCGGTCGAATTTGCGCGTTTTAACGGCGTCGGGAGGAACGCAGGCGCATTTTTAGTGGCACGCGAGGTGCCACGTGTCAAGATCCAATTCAGTCAAGTTGAGCTCAAGGTGGGACCCACGTTGACACATGACATGATGTCATTGGATAGAAAAGGCAAACTAATGGGAAGAAGGGCATAATTGTAATTTTGGAAATTTTAAATGAGGAAAAGACAAAATAATGCATAGTGGTCATCTCCTACCTTAAGAGGCCAAAAGAAAACGTGAGGGGCTAGACATTTCTTACAGTGGGCTTAGGTTTTAGTTTTAGAGATAGGACTATATTCTCTCTAGATGCCCGACGATGGACCGTCAGTTTCTTCGGGCCGAGAAGGAAGCCGGCGAGAGCGGCCAGCGTGAACCGATTTTAAGGAGTTTCGACAAACCTTGGTGATGCGGGGTTTCATCCTGTTTTATTCTTGGTTTAAATGCTTTGTTGATGTTTGTGTTGGATTGAGGCCGTGAGTGGCCGTTTGATCGGTCCCAAATCTTGGAACCGAAATGTTGGAATTTTGAGACCCATTTGTGCAGTCCGTAGCAGTTTTAGGGACTGTTTTGGGTGTTGTGTGATGATTTATTAAATAAATTATGTTTTGGTGAGTAGGGACGAAATAGCGGGAAGTGGTTTAAAAAGTGGGCCGAGGTTGGACGTGTGGAAATTTGCCCGCGGATAGCCCACATGCTCTATTTTGGAATTTATTAAAATCAGTCCGGGTTTGTGTAGATGGACCAAAATCGTCCATATGTTGTGTGCCAGATTGTTAGGAAATGAATGGCTTGGTATGTGTGGAAATATATAGGTTAAGGCGTGATTTAATGTGTTAACACAATAGCGCGATATATGGAATTAAATTGTGTTTGTAAGCCATTGGAGATGATAATGTAAATTGCTCAAGTGAGCTAAATTGGGTGATGGTTGATGTGTTGAATTACATGTGTGTAATTGTAGTTGATTGAGAATATGCATATTGACATATTGTATAAATGGTTTGAAAATGACATAATGCATTTTCATATGCACTAGGTAACCTAGAAGTAGGTGTGAGTGCATGACATGGGTTTTTGTAAAAATGGACATGGTTGCAAAAGGAATTTCCACGGGATGATATTAGAAAGGTGGAGTTAGGAGATGAGCAGCCAGATCATTTCGGGATGAGGACCATGACTGTTTGGAAAGCTCACCAACCATTAAGCCTCGGGTAATCCCAGTATTTTTACTGGAGCACGCCCGGTGGTATATTTCGAACAAAGAGTTTTGTTTTGAAAGTGGATTATTTCTCATACATGAAGCAGGCAAGTGTGAGTGGTCGGTGGATGACTCGACATGGGATTGATCATGTAGACATTCAAGTAGGATCGGCGTATTTCTTTGAGTGTGTGTTTATTTTGGAGCGTGCATATGCACTTAGGTGGAGAGTAACCCATTTAGGGTGATTCCCTTCTTGGCGATAGCTCACACTGTCGAGAATCATTTCAGTGCAGGAGCATTTGAGAAGACGGCTCCATCTTAGAGGCCTATTTTGAAGAAAGCCGGGTTGTAGCTTTGATGCTTTTGGATATAACATGTATTAGAATTTTAGATTTTAATATATGTTTGTATAAAAATGTAATCAACTATTGAATTATTGGGAGATAATTGGAATATAGTTGTGCTATTTGTTTTTATGAGTATTGGTTTATGAGCCAAAGAGGCATTTTTACTCAGGTATGAGTCTCGCGATACAAGACATATAGATTTTCCGCGGGTTGACGAGTAGTCAACGGACACCCCGGGTTTGGGGCATCACATAAAACCCCTATGCTACAAAAGAAATAGGTAAAATATCAAATTTTATAGATTAATATTTGAAAATCTTAATTACTAAATTGGTTACTTAAAAAAAATTAAATAAAAATCTCGGATCAATCGAGCTAACCCGGGTCAAACTCACATGGACAAAATTGGCTTAGTTTTAAAGTGGGCTAGCTCGAGCCACAACCCAACCCTCAAAAAATTCGAACTAAAATGGGCTGGCCCATCGGACTCAACTCATATTGCAAAAACTCTAGTTAGCATTCACTCCGGATCTACCTTTGAGGCGTCGGATGTAAAACCCGGGAAAATTAGAAATTTTCAAAAATGACAAAATGATAATAATAATAAAAAGTTGCCATAATGGTTTAGGGAAACCTAAAAAATTCTCTAGATCTCGAATGACGAAACAGACCGCGCCGTTAAATTCATCTAATGAAATCTAGTGACTGAGAAAAATTTCGTCGAATTCTGAGATAATCGGAATTTTTTTACGAGTTTCTGAGTGGTAAGTTGCTAATGACTCAAGAGACGAGATTTTTACGAGAATCTCGAGAGTTAGGAAATAACTGGAGCTAAGTTCATTTAAAAGAAATTGAACCGAAAAAAAATAAATTATTTCGGGATAAAAATGAATCCAGACGACTCATGGACGCGTGGAGCGAAGTGGACCCCGTGTCCAACTTAAACTTAAAAAGGGGAAAAGAGAAGAAAAATCACAAAATCACATTTTTCTCCCATTTCGGCAGTAGGCGTGAGTTAGAGAGAGAAAGGAGATAAACTCTTCATTATCTCTACGATCTACAGAGATCGGGTGGTTGGAATCCATTGAGCCAAGATTTAAGTTCATTTGTCGAGGGCTATGCGTGGGTACCGACAACACGCAATTTCGTCGAAGATTTCGTGTTTGGAGAAGAAAAGTTAGAGAGAGAAAATCTAACTTCTCTCTAAGATTTACGGAGGTCGGGTGGTCGTCTCGCATCGGGCCAAGACTTAAAGTCGAAGTACCGGCGAGAGCTGGCGTGGATCTGGGAAGCTCAGGAGTTCCTTGAGGTTCACACACGGGAGGTTCGGGAGTTGAAGCCCGGGTTCGGGAAGTGTCCGCGGGACTTCCTTGAGTGGTTGGCAGCGAGGTGAAACCTTCTGCTTTCGGGTTTATTTTCCATATAGGAGTTGTTTTGGTTTTGGTTGAGCCTTAGGGACTGTTTGGATGGCGTTCAAAGAACTAGAAAAATGCATTTTTCTGGGTTCGAGTATGTCATTGTTCAAGTGAAGCCTCCAACTTTGGACGGCCATAACTTTTTCGTCCGAACTCTGATTCATGAGTTCTTGGACTCTATAGAAAGCCCTTTAAGTCTAGAATCCATCCATATATAACTTAATCCAATTTGGACTCATATTATGTCCGAAAATGACGAAAAACGTAGGCCCCTGCTGGTTCGCATAAGTCACTATTCATATGAGGCCTCCAACTTTGGACAGCCATAACTTTCTCGTCCGAACTCCGATTCGTGTGTTCTTGGACTCTATGGAAAGCCCTTTGAGTCTAGAATCTATCCATATATAAATTAATACAATTTGAACTCATATTATGTCCGAAAATGAAAAAAAATAGTAGGCCCCTGCTGGTTCTGTGCGTACGTCACTGTTCATATGAGGCCTCCAACTTTGGATGGCCATAATTTTCTTGTCCGAACTTCGATTCGTGTATTCTTGGACTCTACGGAAAGCCCATTGAGTCTAGAATCTGGTCATATTCCTATGAATGGAATTTGGTACCCACATATTTTCCGAAAAATTTAATTGTAGCACCAAGTGTGCATATTGCTTGGTTGTGATGAAGCGTGCGGTCTAATACATTGAATTTGGTGTATGTTGATTGGTGATTATATGCATGTTGATATAATTATCCATTAGGCTTGGGGAAATGCATGAGTTTGTGTATGATTGAGGTCATTGCATCGCTTGTTGTAGGCTACTTGTAGACTTGATGTAGCGGTCGGCGCAGAGGTTAAAATTATGTCGTTACTCAGTGGTGACTTATGATGTCAATGTATGCGTGTATTGATATGTTGGCATGAATCATGTGAATTACTTGGAATTTATGTGTTCATTGATATAACTTTCCAATTTATGCATGGGTTGAAATGCATGAATAGGCATGTACATATAGCACTCATATATATGCAGCATGGTGATAGACAATGACATATTGCATTGCATTTATGCGCAAGTACATCACATGAAATGGGTGTGAATGCATGGGAAAATCAGCATTGTGTTTGGTGCTGTTGTTGGTTTCGGTCTAGGTACAAAGTTCTAAAAGGTCACATGAATGATTGGAGGTTGCCTATCATGGCTTTTGAATAAAGCGGTTTTATCGGAGTAAGTCTAACAAATTATATATCGGAGGGTTGTCCATACAATAAATTATCGGAATATGTCCACTATTATATCGGAGGGTTGTCCACAAAGTAAATTATCGGAGTATGTCCAGTAATTAATATCGGAGGGTTGTCCACAAATAAAACAAATATTTTTGTTTTGAAGATTGTTTTTCATACGTGGCATGTTGAATGTTGAGAGAAGTCGATGAGGACTTGGTACAGGGATCATGAGGAGTAACAACTCATTCATGTCATGTAGATACCATTCTAGGATTGACATAATCGTGATTGGAATGTCTTGTGTATGACATTATAGTAATGCGGCTTAGGTGGGGAGTAAGAATTTGTAGGATTTTTACTCTCTTGGGCATTGCTCACTTGATCGTGGAACCCTCTATTTTAGGTACGGGAGATGTGCGAGGAAATGGTGCTCACTAGGGCGATAATGAGAAAAGGCTGAATTGTGGTTTTTGATTATATTTTTTAAAATATGTATTATAATTCTTAATTTTTAATATGTTTTTATATAAGAGTGGTGTAAATTTAGCTGCTTGTAGTGTGGTCCCATAGTCGTATTATGTGTTTGAGTATGGATAAATGGACTACTATGTGGCCATTTTCTTTCGTATGTGGATCCGTTATTGGTGGATTGTATAATATTGGGATGAGTTGCCATGTAATTATAGATGTTGTATTTTGGGTAGAACAAAATGCAAATGAAGCTACTGTAGATTCTTTCGTTAAATCTGGGTCAAAGAAAAAAAGGTTAATGGTGTGATGCTAAGTTGCAGAGCATCCCACGAATCTTCACGCGGGTTGACGGGTTGTCGGATGCGGGGTTGAGGCGTCACACTCGGATACCGCACTAGTTGGGTATTTGGCTTTCAATAAAATCACTAATGATAGGACTTCAAACCCCTTAGGAGCGGCCTGACGGGTATGATAGGTGGGAGAAGCATACCCGAGAAACAAGTCTTGTCGAGTGCTTATATGAAACCGATGTGATATGGTATCGCATAATTCACCGACCAAACAAAATAAAAAACACAAAAAAAGAGAAGAATATTCAAAATCCGATGAACATAAAAGTACTCAAAAGGAAAATGAATTTGCAGAATAAGGACAGATAAAAGTACCAAGAGATCCAATCTTGTTCTCCACCACCCACTTAATAAGGGATGCAGCGTTGCTCATTGATTCCGCCATTTTCCAGGATTAAGATCGAGAATGAGAGTGATATTTTGAATTTGTGGGGAATATATATATATATATATATATATATATATATATCGGATATGTATAGCTAATTACTATATATTTAAATTCAACTTCCTGTTTGGACACCTCACGAAAGTAAGGATATCTTATTTAAATAGATATATTTATATAGAAAGAAATCTTAATATGTAAATTCGTAATTTTAAATTTTGACCAAATTACTATAACATAAATAGTAAGTCTTTAATGCCGTGGTACGCTATAATAACTCCATAGGGTCACCCCTTTCTAGATTATGCCCTACTAATACTAATTTAAATAACAAATTAAAAAAAAAAAGGAAAGTATAAAATTACTTGAAATTCTTACCTTAAGGGAATTGTTGGCAGTACAACACAAAATATTTTATTTTATGATTAAAGAAAAATTCTATTGCAAAAGATAAAATAAAATTTATATATATATATATAAAGAACCTGCACCAACAAATTAATTTTTTTTTTTTTTTTTAAAAGGAGAGGGCATTAGAGGTTCCGAATTTTTCTTTCTATTAATTGAATAATGGATTTTTTTTTGGATAAAGATGCTAATTAATGAAATAAAGAAATCATTCTTTTCGAATCATGATTTCTTATTTATAAAGTACTCAGGATAAAAATCTAATTAATTAAATAAAGAAACCATCCTTTGCAGAAAACTACATAATTTCTTATAAATAATTCTCGAAAATCTTCTTTGCTATTGAAGGAATTAGGATTTTTTTTCTAAATTTACCTAAATAATAAATCGTAAAAGATATCTTCTCTTACAGGTTTTTTTTTTTTGTTGAAAAGAAAGAAAAAAAGAAAGAAAGAGATGAGAAGGAAGGGAAAAGTGAGAAGGGGATTTTAGGTATATAAAAATTCCTAGGTGTAAGTATTAATAAACTTAATATATTAAGTGTAATGCATAAATAGCATGGCTTAAAAAAATCTTATTACATCAATATATATATATATATATATATATATATATCTGCCTGCATATATATATATATATATATATATATATATATATATATACTCTCTATATTTAAAACATTCATTATGCTATCAAAATTTCCAATGTTTAATTTAGTTTTAAGTTTTAACTTTGGCATGTGCAATAAGATACAAAAAGTAATACATTTATAGTTAACAAACCCCAATAAAATCAAATAAAATGCAAAAGGCAAAACCTTAGGAAAAAAAATACATGTGTTTATATATACTATAAAATTCGAAAACAAATAAAGCATCCAATAATATTTTATATCAATTTTAGCCTAGCTTTAGTCTCCAAAAGGTTTAATTTTTCTGTGGAGCTTGAATTCTTCACGATCAATAATCTTAACAAAACCTCAAATTTCTTCATGATCAATAATATCGGTGGAGCTTGAAATTTCTTCGTAATCAATAATCTCAATTTCGTCATCTTCAATAATCTCAAAGGTGTCTGGGATGCCTTCAATTTCTTCGGAATTGATAATCTTAATGGAGTTGGAGGTTTCTTCAATTTCTTCAGAGTCAATGATCTCGGTAAAGCCTAAAATGCTAAAAACTTCTTCATAAGAGGACCTTGAAGTTTTGTCATTATCGAAAACCTCTAAAGAGTTTGAAGTTTCATCTTCATTTGAAGAGCTTAGACTTTCATATTCCTCAAAGATGGTCTTTGATTCTTTATCCAGTGGAAAGCTTGAGTTTGCTATTACTAACCTTTGAGGAGCTTAAAGTATTCTCCAAAATTGGCAACCTTCATAATTAGGGTATCATACAAAAACCTAAAGTTATAAACAATAGAAAATATGTCATTTTATAGATTCATAGCCTTCAAATTATCTTATATCCAAATATTTTTGTATGTAATTAATATCATAATTAAAATAACAATCGATATTGCTTTAATAAATATCTTCATCCATAAATATTTACCCAACGAGTTTCTATCAACTACATCATAAATTTATTTTATTTTATTTTTAAAATTTTATTAACAATGATATAAAGACCAATATGATCATAATGAGAAGACTGTAATAAGATACAAGAGATGAAATTTAAAAATAACATAATAGAGATTATCACACATATAAAGAAGGCATATGAGATTAAAGGTTTCAAACAAAATAACTTCATTTTAAATTAACTATATAATTATAATATAGATAAATCTAGCTTAATTTTAATATGTTAAACTTAAAGTATTTTTGATGGCTTTTTAAAATGTATAAAATTTTAATAAATTTTTATGGTGAAATCAAGCACAAGAAAAACCTAATTTGGGCATGTTTGGTTATTGTTTTTTATTCTCAAAAATAAGGAAAACATAGATATCATGTTTGGTTTCCCGCAAAGAACACAGAAAACACTAAATTCATAAATCAATAATAGCTTCTAAAGAATACCAAAATAGTGTTATTTGTGTTTTCAAAAACTGTTTTCAAAAATAATTTTCAAAAACAAGAACAAAAAATGAAACAAGCCCTTTGTTCTTTTAACATTCTTTTTTCTTCTTTAATACTTCTACAGAAACTAAATATAATCAATTTATTCTTAAACAAGAATAGTTATTAATTACTTACTTCACGATTGAAAAATGATCCAGGTTGGAATTTCATGTAACATGGTTGTCGCCTTTCTTCTGTAAAGGATGATGATGAAGATGATGAAGATGATGAATATGATGAATATGATGAATATGATGAACTTTCATCGCTATCCGATGATGAACTGCTATCAATCGTATCTGTAGGCTTCCAATTCCATGGACAAAAAAAACAATCATCGTATTCCAAAAACGAGATGAGCCTTCGATAATCAATAGTTTGTTGTGGTTGTTCTTGTTGTTGTTGTCCGCAATATAATTCAAAGAACGAGCAATTTTCTTCCATAGTACTCTCCCTTTCTCCTTAATTGTTTTCTTCTTTCCTATGTATGATTCTTCTAATAGGAACTAGCAAAGATTTAGTTCATGATCTCTTAAATAGGAGAAATTTAATGATGATATTTAGTAGGTGAGTATAAAGTTAACTTATATTTTTAGAAAGTTGTGTTAGAATTTTAGAAGGGTTTAAATTAGTAAAGATAAACTAATATCTTAATAATTTAAAAATACCTATATATTTGGTTTTCGTTACTAATTACTTATAAATTAAAATAATAATAAAATTTCTCATCTAATTTGGATATCCGTTTTCTTATCTATACTTTATTGTTAATCTTATTTTCTTTCTAATTTTTAGCTTTAAAAATCTTTAGAAAAAAATAAATAAATATACTCACAATTTATTATTACCGTTATAGCACAAACTTTAAAAAATTTCAAAGATGTTCGTATGCTATAAAACTTTGAAAAAATATAAATTTTTTTATTCAGAAAAATATTTTAAAAGATATGTAATAGATTTTGGAGTACATTTTTTTTGTTACATTTATTCACTTTGCAATTAGTATTCCAATATGTTCTCCCTTAATTACTTATAGTCAAGGTTCACTGTACAAAATCTATTAGAGCATCTCGAGTAATGAATCTTTATTTTTAACTCTAAATTGACATTTTCTCTATATTTAAAATGATAGAGCTCATATTTTAAAGACTCAACTACAACAAACAATCTCTATTTTCAATTCCAAAACACTATTCATTATTCAAACATTCATTTTTTAAAATAAAAATATTTTTAAAACATGATATATGAAATACTTTTATTTTTATTTAAGGTATAAATATAAAATTATATTAAATAAATAAAATTATAATAAATAAAAATAGATTAAAAACCTAAAATTGTTTTTTAAACTAATAAATTGTATTATAAAGCATAATATTATATTAGAAAATAAAACAACATTAAAAAAGCTATATAATGAAATTACATTAAAATTATAACCAAATGATAAAAATAAAATACAAAAAATCACCTCTACAATTTCCACAATCATTTTCATTCAAATTATCAAAATACCACGTATTGAGAGAAACAAGTGTTTCATGATATTACGTCAACGATACATAATAATGCATAATATGATTATAGAAAATGAATTTGACTCTCATGAGAGCATTGTTGATTTGAATGCGATGTTTGTTCCGAAAGTTGATATGATAATAAAGTAAAGCGAGCGATTTCGATAGTTAACATTACTCCATAAATTAAAAGATAAGGAAGGTACAATTATTATAAGCGAAATGCATTAATTTAACCATATGTAAGAATGTATAGAAAGCAAATATTTGTTGTAGTTGATGGTTTAGTTTAAAGTAAATTATGTGCAAAAATCATATGATACTTAACTTCTATGTTTTTTCAATTTAGAGATTGTATTTTTATTTCTATGGAATTGTGCAGTAATTAATCTTCATTTTCAATATAAATGAAAATAATAAAAACGCATTATATCATAGTCAAAAAATAATTAAAATAAAAAAATTCAATTATTTTAAATTTACATATTTTAAGAAAAAATATAAATTATTAAAAATAAATTAATACTATAAAATAAATATATTAAATCATTTTACTATACTCTAGAAAAAATAATTCCAAAATTAATAAAATAATAAATAATAAAAATAAAAATATCATTAAAATAATTATTTTATTTTATAATAATAAAATAATAAAAGATTAATAGTATAATAATAAAATAATAGGAGAATAGTATTGATTAAAATGTGGATCCCATCATCTATATATTTAGATATTTGAATAATTAATCTTCAAATATGAATATACAATATTCACATCTCTATTTTAGAGATGAAAATAAAGAATTATTGGAGAGTTGTTTTTACCCAAAATCTTTATATATAAATATAAAGTAAAAAATAGAGTATTGTGGGAGATGATGCTCTTAACACTCTAATCTAAGTTTACGATAACAAGATCACCAGAAGCAACTAAGCACCTAAAATCACAAATAAATGAACAAAAATTCGGAAGAAACTCATTAATTTTTTATATGTCTATTTTTTAAACAATTATTTCTTTAAAATTCGGAGTCCAATATTATTCTGATGAAACCAATTTTTAGTTTTGTTTATAAATGAATTAATATTATTTAAAATAACAAAATTATATTAATAAATAAGATTAAAAAAAAAACTAATAGCTAACGGAAGTTTTTTTTTTAAATAATAAAAAAGTGAGGTCAAAAGCGTAAAAAAGGAAATAATTATACTACTCCTAAATACGATTTTTTATTTTCAAGGATAATTCAAGAGGTGTATTTGATTAAGACTTTCAGAAAGATATTTATAAAAAAAAAATTTAAGTTGATGACTTATATATGGATAAATTTTTTTATTTTAAAATACTTTTATATACTTTCATATTAGTTAGGAAACCCCACGAAGATGAAGACAAAGACAAATTTACATAAAACCGTTAAAGAACGTTCTTTCCCTTCCAGTAATATGGTGACATGTCATCGATTTGTTTTTGATGAATAAAGTGCAGTTTACGTGGCTTTCATCTATTACCGTACATTAATTTCTATTGTCTGTTTAGTTACAAGGACGAAGCAAAAATCTCTATTTTGAATTTGTGAATTATTTTTAGTTTTTTTCTTCTTTTTTTCAGTTAAACACTTCACTAATAAGACAAGGACTCAAGCTAGATCCCTTTCTTTCCTATATTCTGATTTTTTAAAAGTTGAATCATATGATTTAGGTATGATAAGGCCGAGCATGCTACGGTGTTGGCTAAATACAATGTGAGATTAAGCTTGATGAGCCAAAAAAATATATTAAGTATTTTCAGGGAATCATGATAGTGTAATGGTTAAATATCATTTTTTCCAATTTTCAAAAGGAGCATTTGTCCCTCCCTAAGCACTATATAACTTCGCCCCTGTCTAGCATCATGGGATTTTTACTTCTTGATTGGGAAGACTACTTTCTATTTATTTTATACTTAAAAATAATTTAATTCTTTTTTTTAAATGGACAAACAATTTAATTTATTAAAAGCGATTAATATTCAGTTTCTTTTTACGTCTACTCACTCTTGTATTTTGGTTTATTTTACAAAAGTAAATATATATATATATATATATATATATACATATATATATATATATATATATGAATTTAATAACAAATAGTAAGCAATTAAAACTCTCATCAATATTTTAAAAAATATAAAACTATTCATTTGTTATTTTCAAAATTAATGTCAAATTAAAATACTATCTTTAAAATAACTAAAAAAAAATTTCTTTTATAAGTACACAATTTTGTCTTTACTAGGACTTAAAGACCTCGAACCATCCTAAGCCCATCATAAGCCTTATCCATTGAACGCTTCCTTGGCACCAAAAATAATAATAATAATATTAATATTAATTAATTAATTAATTAAAAGGTATATTATTTTCAATATTTCCCATCATATTCTTTTGAAATGGCATCTCTAAAAAATATTAATCCATCTCATTATATAATTTTTAGCAAACTTAATGAAACAAATATGGGAATATTATAAAAACCATAAAAATAATTTTTATATACAAATAATTCAAATTCCATTATATTGATCACAATTTATATACATTGAAACACATTCCCCATAAAACTATATATATATATAGCTTTATGGGAATTCTTCATGATCAATAATCTCAATGGTGTCTGAAATGTCTTCAATTTCTTCATCATCCATAATGTCAGTAGAGTTTTCAATTTTTTCATAATCAATAATCTCAATTTCTTCATCATCGATAATCTCAATAGTGTTTGGAATGTCTTCAATTTCTTCATCATAATCAATAATCTCTATGGAGTCAGAGATTTCTTCAATTTCTTCAAAATTAATAATCTCAATAGAGTCAGAGATTCCTTCAATTTCTTCAAAATTGATAATGTCAGTGATGCCTATAATTTCTTCATAATCAATGGTCTCAATAGAGCTTAAAAAGCTTGAAACTTCATAACCAGACCTTGAAGTTTCATCATTATCGGAAACCTCTAAGGAGTTTGAAGTTTCATCTTTCTCCGATAATCTTAAAGTTTCTTCATTATTAACCTCTGAGGAGCTTAAAGTGTTCTTCAAAATCTGTTCAACCTTCATATGTTCGGGTATCATACAGAAAACCTAAAGTCATAAACAAGAGAAAATATGTCATTTTGTAGATTCTATAAACTCGTTATCGTCCTTATCCAAATATTTTGTATATAATCAATATCATAATTAAAAAAAAATAACAATCAATATTCTTTAACAAATATCTCCTCCATAAATGTTACCCAATGAGTTTCTATCAACTACATCATACATTTATTTTATTTTTTAAATTTTATTAACAATATAAAGACCAATTTGATTTAAGAATAAGGGTAAAATAATAGAATAGGGATTATCACAAATATAAAAAAGGAATATGAGATTCAAGGTTTCGAACAAAAATAACTTCCTTTTAAGTTAACTATATAATTATATTATAAATAAATATAACTTATATACAACAAATAAAAGGAAAAGAAAATAACAACAATGGAAATAAATTAATAATAAACCAATTAATTTTGATAATAACAAATATATCATGATTAGTTAAGTGGTTATAATCAAAATAAGGATTAATGGTTAGCAAACATCAAATTATAAAAAGAAGTCATACCACATTAATGATTCAAAAAAAGTAATGTCCAATCACATGAAAAATAAATTCTTACAATCAGAACAAAGATGATTATCATGAAACAAGAATTGTAGATTTCTTATGAAAATTTGAAGATATCTTATAAAATTATAATACTTAAATCAAATAATTTTACATTTAAAAAATTATGAAAAATACTTTGTGATACAAGAAAAATTAAAAGAATGTAATTAAATTAAACAAAAAAAAAGTATTTTGATCAAGAGGTTTGCAAAAAAAAAAAAACCGAAGAAAAGAGAGAAAAGTAGAAAGAAATAAAAAAAATATAGTTAAACTTGACAAATTATTTTAATATGTGCTTTAAAATGTATAAAATTTTAATAATTTTTTAATGGTGAAATCAAGCACAAGAAAAACCTAATTTGGACATGTTTGATTCTTGTTTTTTAAAACTGTTTTCTATTCTCAAAAATAAAAAAAACATAGATAACACTTTGGTTCCTAATTCTTTGTTTCAACCTTGAAAAACATGGCAACAATTAAGTCGGAGGTCAAAGAATAGCTTTGAAAATGCATTATTTGTATTTACTAGCTTGTTTCGAAAACAATTTTCAAAAAACAAGAACCAAAAATGAAACAAGGCCTTTGTTCTTTAACATTATTTTTTCTTCTTTAAAACTTCTACGGAAACTAAATATAATCAATTTATTCTTAAACAATAATCGTTATTAATTACTTACATCATAATTGAAAAATGATCCAGACTGGAATTCCATGTAACGTGGTTGTTGACTTTCTTTTGTAGAGGATGATGATGAAGAACCTTATCACTATCCGATAATGAACAATATCGATTATGTCTATAGGCTTGAATTCGTGGACAAAAACTGTCGTCGTATTTAAAAGCGAGATGAGTGCGACAGTAATTGTTTGTCGTTGTTGTTGTTGTTGTTTTAGCCCTAATTGCAGAAAATATGATTCAAAGATCGACCAATTTTCTTCCATAGTACACTCATCTTTTTTCTTTTTTCTTTCCTCTCTATGATTCTTCAAATCGGAACAAGCAAAGATTTAGTTCAGGATTGCAATCTCTTAAATAGGAGAAATTTAATAATAATATTTAGTACGGATGCGACTACAAGTTAACTTATATTTTTAGAAAGTTGTGTTAGAATTTTTTAAGGTTTAAATTAGTAAAGATAAAGTAATATCTAAATAATTCAAAAATACCTATATATTTGGTTTTAGTTACCAGTTACTTATAAAATAAATTAATAATAAATTAAAATAATGATAAAATTTCTCATCAAATTGAATATCCGTTTTCTAATCTGTTTAATGTTATTTTCTTTCTAATTTTTAGCTTTAAAAATCTTTAAAAATAAATAAATAAATTTACTCACACTTTATTATTACCCGTTATAGCACAAACTTTTAAAATCAAAGATGTTGGTATGTTATAAAACTTTGAAAAAATATAAATATTTTTTATTCAGAAAAATATTTAAATAAATATGTAATAGGTTTTGGAGTACAATTTTTTTCTTTTAACATTTATTCACTTTGTCTTACAATGGTCATCTCTTCTTTATTCCCGTCAAACCCTCAACCACTTAACTAGGCTTCATTGACTAAGTACATAATCTATTAACACTCCAATTGAAGTTTACAATAACAAGATCACCACAAGCAACTAAAATCATAAATAAATGAACAAAAATTCGGAAGAAACTCATTAATTATATGTCCACTTTTTAAACAATTATTTATTTAAAATTCGGAGTCTAATATTATTCTGATAAAACTGATTTTTAGAAAATAATTTTTTTGTTTATAAATGAATCAATATTACTTAAAATAACAAAATTATATTAATTAATAAGATAAAAATTAAAAAAACTAATAACTAAGTGAAGTTTTTTTTAAATAATAAAAAAGTGAAATTAAAAAGTTAAAAAAGGAAATAATTATATGGTACGCTAAATAAGATTTTTCTGAGATAATTTAAAAGGTGTATTGGATTAAAACTTTTAAAAATATATTTATAGATATTATTAAGTTGATGACTCATATACAATGTTTGAAAAATTGGACCGATGACTAAACTGGAAAAGTTATTGGTTCACGGTTCATTGGTTAAATCGACGGTCGAACCGTGGTTGAATCGGTGACGTCATAAATAGATCATTAATATATTATTAAAAATAAAAATAATTATAAATAGATTTGGTAGTTCGTAGGTCGACCAGCGGATTGAGAAAAATGGTTTTAGCTTTTGAGACTCGAGATCGGTTTGTTATTAGTTCGTAGTCGAAGTAGTCAGAGCCGACCGGACCGGTCAGGTCAGTCTCTAAACAGCCTTTATATGGATAATATATATATATATATATATATATATATATATATATATATATATATATATATATTTTAAACTTTTATACACTTTTATATTAGTTAGGAAACCCTACGAAGACAAGACAAATTTAGCTACAGATAACCCAAAAGCCCAAGAACGAATACAAATTTAGTTACAGAAAACCGTTAGAGAAGATCCTTTGCCTTCCAGTAATATGGTGACACGTCATCAATTTGTTTTTGGTGAATAAGTGCAGCTTACGTGGCTTTCATCTATTGGTTTTACTGAACTTTTGGTACATTAATTTCTATTGCCTGTTTAGATACATCGACGAAGCAAAAACCTCTATTTTGAATTCGTGGATTATTTTATAGTTTTTTTTTACAACTAAACACTTAAGTTATCATACAAGGACCGGAGACTCGGACCCCTCTCCTCCTTTCTATGCCCTGATTTTTTAAAAGCTCTACCACATAAGTTAGACATGATAGGCTAGATTATTTTTTTGCTTCAACCTGAACACATGTTTTACATTCACCTCCCATTAATCAAGGGTTATCATTCTTTGGATCTCAATTATCACATTAATCCAGCTCACATTACCCGGGTTAAGTCTACTTCCACTTGCAACCTTCGATTCTCATTCTCCCAAGCAATTCTTAGGTCATGTAGGGAGCCCACATTTTCGCTTCCGTCATGCTACTGTTACAATATGGCAAATACACTGTAATGAAATATGAAATGAAGAATGAGAGGAAGAAAATAAAACTGAAGTAAAAGATAGATGTAGATCGAGTCTTGTGCAACCACAATCTCCTTAAAACAAATTCGTCTCCTCTGATTGGTGCTTGAGAATTCTACGATGTTTCCTTCCTAGGATACAACGGTCTTCAAGTGACAACACCAACACCTTGGCAATTACCCCTGTGAACTGAAGAATATATGTATCTCTATCACAGACGGAATCTTTCACAAACTGGCATAGGAAATTTTCAAGGAGAAACAAATGGACAAAAATGAATTGTTGATCGACGGTTTTAAGTTAATAAAATAAAGGAAATCATAACCTGTAAAAGGAATTGAAAAGAATTTAAATCCATAATTTCAAACGTTTCAAAGGATTTAAAAGATATTTTAGATCAACCGTTTCATATTAGTTTGTAAGAACATAGTAAATTTCATTCAAACATATATGGAAATTCCAACAATTCCTGTAACACCCCAAATTATGCCCTAGTCATTTTATAACATGTTTATGGTATAATAAAAGTAAATGTATATTTTTCTAGAATTTAAATGCTAAGCGAGAAAATTGATAAAAAAAACCCGAGATTAATCAAAAAGTCAAGGGTAAATTAGTAATTTACCAATCTAGGACCTAAAGGTCATATGATAATAAGTTTATATGCCAATATAGAATTATTGATAAGTTGAAGTGTAAATGAAAGAGAAAGGAAGGGCTTTAAATGTAAAAATGGGAAAATAATGCAAAAATGGGTTTTGCCAAACATGGCCTCATAGCAAATGAGGGATAAGACCAAAAACTGGTCTTGGAATGAGAGAAATATCTCATTTTTGCTCAAAGGGAGCTAGGGTTACGGTTTGTGTGAGAAGAAGCCAATTTGGTTTGATTTTCTCTTTTGTCTTGGGTTCTACTTGCTAAAGAGAGAAGAGAAGAAGAGAATGAAGAAGAAAGAAGAGAGGAAGAGAAGGTTTCAAGAAAATTAAGGTTATGAAACTACCCTAATTTCTCCCTCTTTGTTTTGTTGTTTTTGTTGGTTTTAGGATTTTAGGGGAGATGTTGTCAAAACTTTTCCAAAACCCACGTTTTTGTCTTGGTCATCACTCATCCAAATTGAGATATTCAAATTTATATGTAAACTAGACTTCTAGGAGAACAAATTTCTCCTAGAAGTTTCTACGTAAACTAGATATTCAAATTTCTCCCTGAAATAAGTGTATCCATATTTGAACCCCATTTGGACCAAAGATTAGATCAAATAAAACAATTTCTGGGTCAAATTGTGGTTCTGATTAAATGGACATTGAGTGACTGGAATTGTGTTTTCTGGTGTTTTAAGTTTATAAGTTGAGTTTCACTTATCCAAATTGAGTTATTCAAATTTCTGGGTAAACTAGACTTCTAGGAAAACAACTTCCATGAAGGAAGTATAGCCAAATTTACTCCCCATTGTTACCAAAAATTCGTCAAAGTAAGGGAACAATTCTGTCCCTCAAACCTGTCTCATAACGATCCACACAGGCTGGAGTAATTCCGGTTGTTTAAATCATAACTTGAGTTATATTGATCCAAATGAGGTGATTCAAATTTCTGTACAAAATAGACATCTGGGAAAATAACTTTTATGAAGAAAGTATGGTCAAATTATGTCTTTAACATTCCCAAAAAAATTTCAAATATAGGACACAATTCTAGATTATGTTTCTAGAAACTGTCGAGGAGCAGTTCAGAATGTTTAGACCATATCTCTCAAATTAAAAGTCCAAATGAGATGATTTTTGAACCATAAGAAACTTAAGACACAGGGGTATATTGATTTAGAAGATCACTTTCTCTAACAATCCTGTTTACAGGGTCAAAATTGTAGTCGAAAATGGACTTGGGAGTTGCCTCGAACTATTAAGTTATAATTCTGTATGGAAACAGAAATTGTATAAAGGCTATATAAATTTATTGTTATATGAAATAATGCATCATAGTAAGATGATCATGATAACATGTGTTATGAAAGATAAAGAGAATACACGTATAATTTTGTTATATGAAAAGTGCAAAGTACAGTTACATGTTTATAAGAGATTATTTTATAATGAATATCTCATAAATATAAATGATATCGGTAGTTATTCATGCATATGGGATATCTTTTTCTGATAACTGAAAGATTGTTAAAGAAAACATAATAAAACTGATTGCTTGCTTATGACCTAGTAGTTGGATAGATAGACATGCCTATAGGAATAACAATGCTATAGTATACAGTTTACAGACAAGGTGGTCCCGTTTGGGTCGATGACATGAATATCGTTTGGATCATTGTAGTGGCCCCGTTTGGGTCATACATTTTATAGATCACTGTCTCGTATAGTGATATTACCTTCGAGTACATACAGTTCTTTCCCGTATCCACTTCTTTGGAATATGCAGGCATGACATAAGATGAGATGAAATTTTTGGAATGTTTATAAAAAGCGTGAAACATGAAAATGATATGAAATGCAATATGTAGTTTAATTATAATGATATGAGAAGTAACATGTATTATGAATAAAATGTTATGAAGTATTGTGACGATCGTTATAGTGGTCGTCCATATTTATAGATTCTCACTAAGCGATAAAGCTTAGCATGAGCGTTTATTCATGTAGGTATCGAAGAGGACGTCCACGATATTCCGGATCTGGCGGGGCGTCTGTGCCAGGTCACACATGTAGGTTTTAGATTTGTTTTTATATGAGTAAATGTAAAGTTTTGTAATAATTGAAATTGTATAAGAATTAAGTAAATAGGACTCGGATAGATGTACAAAATATTATGAACACCACTACGGTGGTTGTTTTATATGTATATGTTATAAGTTTTATTTCTTTATGAAAATATATATAAATTGGGTCCAATGACAGAAAAACAGGTTAAAGAGTCCCAGTCCCGTGCTGCGTCCCCACTTTTCGCCTAGGCAGAGGTAGGGGCGCGACAATTAAGTGGTATCAGAGCCAAGGTTTAGGCGGCTCTGGAATGGAGTATAAGATAGAAAAGCATGTGTTTAATAACGTGTTGGCCTGATGTGGATGTTCTTGTGTTTTGTATAGATGGATCGTCCTTCTAATCCAGTTGAAGAAGCAGTTGAGAGTGTTAACCCAGGAGATCAAGGGTTACCCGTTTGGATCATACGGATCTGTCGAGGAGAAGTGAGAGTCATACCCAGCCAAAAGCCAAATGATCTTCTTTGAGGATATCTCGAGGACATGGCTCAGGGATTGGAAAGATTGACATCTCCCAAAGCCCCGATAGACATGATAAGAAGACATGGGGCTGAGGAATTCCATGGGTCAAACATGGAAAAGTCCGATAAAGCTAAATTCTAGTTGGAAAAGCTGCAAAGAATAATGGAGGAGGTGAGATGCCCTCCTGATCAAAGAGTGGCATGTGCAGTTTCTCTAGTGCAAAGCAGTGTTATGATTGGTGGAAGCTAGTGTTGAGGAGTGTGACGCCCCCAACCCCAGCCTGGGCGGACGAAGGGGGTGCGAGACCAAACTGGGACTCTTTACTTTCTTTTTCAGACATTGCTGGGCCCAAGTCTTATAACTAAATCAAAATATCATATCCAATGATACAAAAATAAAACTACCACCGTAGTGGTGTTTACAGTATCAATACATACAGTCCTGAGTCCCATTTACATATACAAAAAAAACTGTACATTTACATATTCAGAGTGCGTAACCTACATGTGATGAACTCCTACTAGTGTGTTGGCCCAGCAGTATGAGGAAGATCGCAGACGTTTGCCTCTGTACCTACACGGATTAAAACCCGTGCTAAGCTTTACGCTTAGTGGGAAACATATGACTTATATATGTACACATGCATTGATACTCTTGTACAATAAGCATATAACAATAACAGGTATTCATTAGCAGATATCAGAATTTTCATGAATTCATATAACAAACTTATACACCTACTTGTACTTATAGTAGACGTATACTTATTCAAATCTCCCGTAGGAGTTACAAAGCTTATACTTGTACAGAAATACCCATAGGTACTACATAACTTATACTTATACAGAGGTACCCGTAGGTACATTCAGAACATAACGATGTACATTACTTTCTTCTTATTCGCTAATCATAACCCTATCATATAACTGTTGGATTATCTAGACCAGTAATAAGAAATGAGTAGGACACAGCACAATAAGTACTAGAAGGTCGCAGTGCGATCTTGGTGTAGGTAGCCTGGCGAGGAGTGCGAAGCACTAATCGAGAACATGCGCACGTAGCGAGTCAATGAGTAGCACTGGCGAGTGTCAAAGCAAGCGATCAAAAGTATCGAATTGCTATACGTGCCTGCCCATGTAACAAAAGTGTGAGTAACTAGCGGGGGTGCGAAACGCGATTAGAATTACCCGGAGTCTTATGCGTGCTGTAGCATGTGAAGTGTGGTAGCACTAGCGGGAGTCTTGGAAACCTTGATTAGAACATGCTGCCCACGTAGCAGTGTCGTAGCACTAGAAGGAGTGTCAAAACAACGTCGGCGATGCTGCCGCAGTAATAGAAATTAATAAAATTGTCATTCATATCTGGTCTTAGGAAGTCCTACAATTATATGTGTTCAGGAACTTACTATCTTATCATAGGGACATTAAGTTTGCCCACATCGAACTCGCTGAGGCGGCAAGGTGCGATATAATTTTTCCTTTACATTACAAACATGAATGAACCCTTTCATACACTTATAGGATCCTCATTAATCTAATAGACAAGTCTTCGGAACAACGGAAAAACAAGACGAAACAAAAACACAACATTTCCATCTTTGGCGAATAGTGGCCAGCCGCGGAACACGAGACGAGCCATTCTTCCCTCGGCACTTTGCGGCATAACCTTTGCTTCGCTGCGCTTAAAGCTCTTCGTTGCGACGAGGGTCCCTTCGCGTAGCGAAAGACCAGTCTTGCTTGAGATTTTTATCATTCTTCCTTTTTCCAAAAATCAAACCAAAACTCTTGTATACAAGGCATCACTTTGAGAACCAACTCCCGAATGGGTTCTAACCAAAGCAAAACCAAACATAGAGAAAGGAATTAGGGTTTTCAAACTGAAACTTAATCACTTGTAAGTTGAGGTCAATTCCTAACACCCAAAACATATATTCAAACACCATAAACCAAGAATCCATACCTAAAGGAGAATTCTAACTCATCTTTATGAAATCTAGGGTTTCAGTAACTTATTTATTAACAAATCTGGGGATGAGGATGAATTCTAACTAAACCCTAGAAATTTTCCATACAAAATCATCATAGTTTCCATACACAAGTAGTCTCCAAACTAAGACATGGTTTCCATACTCAAAGTCATGTATCCATACATAGATTCCATACCTTTGCTCTTCCTCTTCTTCTTCTTCTTATCTTCCTTTCTCTCCTTCACGTTTTGCCCTCCAAAATCCCCAAATAGAGACCAAATTGGTCTTGTTTGGTCTCATTTCTCTGTTCTTGTTTGGCCATCAAAATGTATTAGTGGCTTAGAGTTTCCTTTTATTGCCTTTTAGTCCTTCATCTCTCCTATATTTTCACCACAAGTTATTCAAATTCCACTTTGGCATATAATCTTATAATCTTATGACATTTATTTCCCATTTTGAAAAATTACAAATTTACCCTTGCTTATTTCCGGGTTTCATAGATTTCAAGTTTTGCATTAATTTCTGAAAAATCAAATTATACTATGAAATACCACAAACATCTGGCGACTAGGTTTGTTCGAGTGTTACAAAAATTAAAAACTCGGATCATACCATAGGGTTTTTCGCCAAGTTCATGTGCCAAATATGTCTCGATTATGTCTACATTATGCGGGGAGACGAGTGGAGACAGTTCCTAAATCTAAAGCAAGGAACTATCGTAGCTAAATATGAAAAGAATTCAGCCATCTTAAATGCCTTTTTGAATCGGTCCTCATAGGAGTACATTCAGTGTAAGCAATTTGAGGATGGACTAAATGAGTCCATAAAAAGATATTTGATGCCTATGACATTAATCCAGCAAGTAAATTTCTATTAGTTGGTGCAAGTAGCAATGAAAGTGGAGAAATCTAAGGCAAGGAGAAATATTTCAGAAGAGGAAGCTTTCTAAAGGCTACTTCTTACTCGGGTAAAAGGCTAGGAGAGTCCCCAAGGCGAGTTAGTACATGGATTACATCACAAGGGAAGAAGACAGAAATCTGATGGGACCTAGTACTGGTAGAGGTGCTTCAATAGGACCAGGAGAAACTCCAAAGTGCCCTCATTGCCATCGACAACATTTAAGAGTTTGCAAATTATTGACGGAGGGTGCTTCAGATGTGGAAGCTGCTTGAACATTTATGAAGAATTGTCCCAAAGAAGAGTCAGGGGCCGATAGGAATCCTCAAAGTAACAGCAAAGGGAGGTCCGCGACACCACTATTGACTCGAGATAGAGGCAAAGAATTAAAGTGGGAGCCCGGCATAGAGGGCGAGGAGGCACAATGTCGGAGACGGAGGTAGATCGATCCTCACGGCTACGATGATGATAGGAGCATATGCTATGAAGGCTCGTGAGGATCAAGATGCTCCTGAAGTGATTGCTGGTATATTTTCTCTATATGTTATTGAGATACATGCATTGATTGACCCTGGTTCTACCCATTCATATGTATGCATTGTGCATGTGTTTGATAAAGAAAACGCCCGGTAAGAGGAAGATTGTTATATGATATGCATGTAACTAGTCCACTGGGAAAAGTGTTAAGATTTAATAGAGTGTAAATTGCCTATAGTTATTCGGGATAGGGAATTTTACATTGATTTGGTGCTATACCATTTAAAGTGAATTTGGTTGATTTTGGGAATGGATTGGTTGTCTAAACAAATTTATAATTGATTGTGATAAAAACCAGGTAACCAGTAATGTTACGTCAGTCTAAAGTGATAGTACATGGTCGTTCTAGCCCAATGTCGAATGTGATTCGGTATGCAAGCCAAATGATTGGTAAGAAAAGGATGTGGCCTTTTTGGCTTTAGTGTGACTCACAAGAGGTGAATAGATTTGGGAAAATACTGGTTGTGAAAGATTTTAGGATGTGTTCCTCGAAGAGTTACAGTATTCCACTGAAGAAGTGGATTTATCTGCTCGAGATTTCTGGTATCTCCTACTTCTAGGGCACCATACAGGATGGCTCCAATTGAGTAAAGATTCAACTACAAGAGCTTCTAGATAAAGGGTTTATCCGACCCAGTGTTTCTCCCTAGGGTGAACCTGTTTTGTTCGTGAAAAAAAAAATGGCACTCTATGGATGTGCATTAATTATCGGTAAATCAATAAGTGATGAGTGTCTAAAACACTTATGTCATACCCACGTCCTTACTACGTTTTAGCTCTATTTTATATCTTAATAAGTGCATTATTACCCGATATCTGATTTTTGGATCTTGTGTGCATTGCGGTGAATAGGGTGGTTTTCAGAAGCTTTTTGGAACTGTAAAGAAGAAGATGTGGAAAACTAGCAACACGTCATGACGTTCCAGCGTCGTGACATCCCAACGTCGCGACGCCTGGTCAATAGAAGGAAAAGTCAAAGAGCGACCCAACGTAGTGACGTCCCAACGTCGCGACGTTGCGACGTTCCCACAATTTATGCTTCCGAATTATAGAAAGCATGAGAGACGTAATTTTGGGTTTTTATCGAAGGTCATACGAACGAGGAGGGAGAACGAAGCAGCAACAACCCGAGAGATCAAAAAGACTCTGTTTTTGTATTCCTCTTCTCAAAATATTAATGATATATAGAATTATGATTGTATTAAACTTTGATATGTTCTAGAATTATTTCAAGGGTTTTGTTGAACCTTGCTTCAGTTGTATGGATTAAGGTTTAAATCTTATATTATTCAGTTTATTCATTATTTTTATCGATTGTTCCACATTTTTGGTTTATTTTCATCGTGATGTTTGGCCAACATTAGCATGATCTTGTTGGGTATCCGAGATCGAGAGATAAGAACTCCCAGGGATATGAGTAGAGTAACCCTTGGTCAATCAACGAATATAGATATCTCGATTCCGAGTATGGCAATTAGGGTTTGAGAATTTAAGCATTTCGGAGTATAGGGTCGGGGCGAATATAACTCGAGAGAGGATATCTCGTAGGCACAATCACCCCGCTATCGAGAAATCATTAATAGACTGAATAGTAATTCCTCTAGGTAATAATCCATCAAATGTGGCAGGGGGAGACAAATCCCTAGTTTTCACAACAAAGTAATTTCACAATTTAATTAGATTTAGTTTTAATTCCATACATTAGTTAGTTATTCATTAAGGGTTTAAGTCCAGATAATGTCGTAGGGCCAATTCCGTGAAGTGATGGACTTCTCACGTGGATCGATATCCGTGCCCGGTACACATATATAACGATGCGACATGTGCACTTGCGCACATAGGTGTTTTACCTAGTTTATACAAATCACACATCACGCTTTGGGCCTATCAAGTTTTTGGTGCCGTTATTGGGGAAGAAGTTTTCGTGTTGATATTGACAATAGCGTAATTAGATATTACTTTGGAATTTAATTTAATTTAATTTAATTTTTATTTTGGCTATATAAGTGCTTGTAATCTGGTCTTTGTGTTGTCGTGTGTGACTACATTGAAGGTTATTGTGAATGTTTGTGCAAACGGGGTCAAGTTGAACTACCTCCGTTTGATCCTGAACTAGAAAGAACCTTACACCTTTTACGCAAAGAACTAATAGAAGCACATCAAAGAAATCTAGCAACCATGCAAAACAATGAAGGGCGCGATCAGGACCAAGAACAAAACGAGCCATAAGGGGGTCACAATGGGAATAATGGTAGAAATCTTACACCTAGGCTGTTTATACAGCCAGATGATTCGTTTGTATTGCTAGAAGAGTTCGCCTTACCACCTACAGTTGTTCAGTCCGCCATCCGTAGACCACCCATTCAGGCAAACAACTTTGAGCTGAAAGCAGTGACCTTGCAGATGCTTCAAAACATTCTGTTCCACGGATTTCCAAGTGAGAATCCGAATATGCACCTAACCAACTTCATCGAAGTATGTGACACGATCAAGTACAATGGGGTGACTGAAGAGGTGCTCAGACTGAGATTGTTTCAGCTCTCATTAGGTGATAGAGCTAAACATTGGTTGACAAGTCAGCCACCGGATTCCATTACTTCATGGAACAACTTAGTGCAAAAGTTCCTGACAAAGTTCATCCCTCCTGTGAAAATTGCACAGCTAGTGCAAGAGATCAATACTTTTAGAAAACTAGAGGAAGGCATGAAGCATAGGAGAGATTTCATGAGCTGAAGGTGTCCACACCACGGTGACCGGATGGATGCAAAGTCCGTATTTTCTCTTGGTTTAAGGGATGCGACGAACGTTGATAGATGCCTTAGCGAAGTGCATTGATGAAGAAAACTACGAGGATGACATATGAAATCTTGGAGGATCTTTGCTACTAACGCAATCAGTGGCAAGGATAATATTACTCGAGATAAAGAGGCGTTGTGGGAGGCACGGATGCTCGAGGTTCTCGGCTGATGTCGCTACTCATGTCGCCGCAGTTCACTAAACAACAAGGTGCAGTAAATGCCGTTCTGGCGGCCCGTGGCTGGGAGTTATGCAAATTACGCTGGAGGATAGCTGCTTGATGAGATGTCATTCGGGACAAATAGTAGAGCATGCCAGTATGTGTCAAGGTTGATCGACCCGGCAGCGAGAGTCGGTATGGGAGCAGCAATTACGAATCAGACGGGTGGCATAATAATAAGAGCAATTAGAATTATGGATGGAGGAATAATCTATTCAACATTCCACCACCCCGAGTGAGCGAACCACCACCAGAGAAAAAAGTGGACTTGGAACAAGCCCTTACCCAAATGCTTACTTCTCATACCACCTTTATGAATGAGACAAAGGCGAATATGCAGAACCAGGCCACCCAGTTGAACAATTAGGCGGCGCAACTGAGAAACTTAGAGGTGCAAATGGGCCAAATGCTTGATCTGATGGATAGAGCGACATGGTTCTTTACCAAGCAATCCAGAGGTAAACCTAAGAGGAGAGGGGAAAGAATACTACAAGGCTATCACTCTATAGAGTGGGAGAGAGTTGGAAATACGGGGGCAACAACCAGTGGTAAGAGAAGGGGAAATAAAGAGGAAGACAGGTCAGCTCGAAAGATCAGATGCAAGGGAGCGGCCGAGATCTGAATCGATCGATGACAATAAAGTAGGAAGAAGTGAGAAGCAGGCAAGAGCGAGATGAACAAATCATGCAATTCCTTATCCTCAACGTTTGAAGAAGGGTAAGTTAGAGAAGTAGTTCGCAAAGTTTCTTGATATCTTCAAGAAACTACATATCAATATACCCTTTATGGATGCACTGGAGAACATGCCAAGTTACATGAAGTTCATGAAAAAGATCTTAGAAAATAAGAAGAAGTTGGAGAAATATGGGACCAACCTTAACTGAGGAATTCAGTGCAATCCTGCAAAAGAAGCTCCCCTCAAAGCTTCAAGATCCGGGTAGCCTCGCTATACCATTCTCTATAGGAAACCGGGTATTGGGTAAAGCCCGTTGTGACTTAGGAGCAAGCATCAACTTGATGTCGGTCTCAATGTTTAATAGGTTGGTAGAGACCAAATCGTAATCCGATGCACTTATTTGGGTGATAGGTCCTACTGACACCTCGGGGTATAATTTGAAATGTCTAGTAAAAGTGGGTAAATTCATCTTTCCAACAGACTTTGTCATCTTAGACATGGAAGAAGATGACACAGTTCCCATCATACTTAGTGGAGGCCTTCTTAGCCACGGGAGACCGAATCAGTAATGCCGAAGGTGAAACCCAAATTGAGTCGGAGATGAGGTCACTTTCATGTATTCCAACCCATGAAGCATCCAAATGATGACCCCAATAAAGATATCCCAAAAATTACACCACAAAGATCTTGGCATTTCGATAGCCAGGATAAGCCCATTACTACACAACAAGACACCAAGAGGGTTAAGGGCATGGAAGTCAAGATATTTCATCCACCTTGAGCAGTTGTTAAGCACTATGGAGATGTGTCAGCAGTCCTAGTTTCGATTGAAATCCAACATTGAGATTCAGGGAAGTCGAGCTAACGACATTAAACAAAGCGCTACTTGGGAGGCAACCCAAGCTTTTTGATTTTTTTTCTTTCCGGATCATAGTTGTAGTGTTTTTAGTTTTTTTGGCATGTTCTTCTATTTCTTTTAGTAATTGGAATTTTCTTTTGTTTGTTTGTTTTCAGGACCCGAGATAGCAATTGTAGTGGAGAGCTAGTTCGAGAAGCTCATCGAATTACGGCCGGGTTGGAACTCATTCGGGGTTTCTCATACTTAGAAATTTTCGGGAATTTTGAATTGACCATCTCTGTGGCGTCGCGGCAGTTGAAAGAGCCCGAAACCCGACCTCTGTCACGTCGCGGCGTTGGATCTAACGTCATGACGTTCAACAAACATATTTTGGGACCTCTCTGCGTAGCGTTCGCGACGTTGGCCTCAATGTCACGACGTCAGATTTCAACACGCTTGGGAACGTTGCAACGTTGGCATTATAACTCTCGGCAACGTTGCGACATTGGACTCGAACGTTGCGACGTTTCCCCTATTTTTATGAACAAATGTTTTCATTCTTCTTCTTTCGCAAACCCTAAAAAAAAAAAAAAAAACCCTAACGCACCTCCATTCTTGCAGAGCCCATAAACCATAGCTAAGCTTGTCCCAACTGGTTCTAGGAGACCCTATAAGCCTGGCGATCTTTGAATTTTGCATGTTAGTGCCATACTTTGTTTGGAGCCTACCCCCAGTTTGATTCTGCAGATAAGTGAAGGCTCAGATTCACTTTGTAGTGAGTAGTTTTTGTTCTTTGGGTCTCGTTTAGGGCTTATGAATGCACCTTAGGAGTGGTTAGGGATAATGGCAATCCTAGGTTAGATTCACAACGCCCATCTCCAAAGTGCACATTAGGTGTTTGACAGTTTCCTCAAAGAGTTGTTAGGCGGCCTCATTTGGGCAAGTTGGTCCCACTGCATCGCATGTTTGTTCCTAGAAGCCAAGGAGAGGTGAGAAACAACTTTGGTCACTAGCTCATCCCGACCCTATAGGGTGCTTGATATCGTTAGAGGCAAAGATGACAGCGAGAGAATTCGGCCCAGTGAGGGCTTGTGCATGAATTCTGATCGTGACAAATTTGTCAATGAAAGCGTGGTCGAGAAGTTCGTCCTCATCTCCAAAAATAGGTCGTTCATTAAGGAGAAGGGGTTTCACCACCCCGATGATTTCTTTTGCAAAACGATTGCGAATAAGGGATGGCGGGCACTATGTCAACCTCTTAGCCCAGCTGCCACAAGCGTGGTACGAGAATTTTACTCCAATCTCGCCTCCCATGTATTGAAAAAGGTTCGAGTGCATGGGGTGCTGGTAGACTTCAGTGCAAAGTCTATCAATCGGTACTATAACCTATAATCGGTTAACCCTGAGGCCTTTGATTGACTCCATAAGCAACCTAACTACCCCGAGGTCCTTAGGATGTTGACCAATGGGCAAGGTGAGTGGAAGCTCAACAGTGAAGGGCACCTTGTGCACTTAAAGGCCAAACATTTGGCCTACATTCCCAAGGTATGGCATCACTTTATCACAGGGCGTCCCATTCCGACAACTAATGTGTGCGAAGTGACAACCAAGCGAGCCCTGCTCAACTATGCCATTATCCAGGACATACCCTTTGATGTTGGGCGGGTTATAGAGGATGCAATCCTCTATAACAAGGATGCCAAGATGAATCTCGAGCACCCCTTCCTCATTTAGGGCCTATGCAAGCAAGTCGGGGTGCCCTTAGAGGATAATGAGGCTTGGATACACCCGATAAAGGTGATCATGGTAAAGAAAGATAAACCGGGTGTACCAAGACCAAAGGAGGTGTACAATTCGGGTAATGAGCCCTCCGATGAGGATGAGCTGAGAGCTTATCAGTCTAGGTTTGGGATCCCTGTAGGCATGCAAGGAGAAGCTGGGAAATCCTCCACCCAACCCCTACCACCACACCATCCCCGAAGAAGGACCCGGTCAGTCCTTCCACCACCCTAGAGGACCAGGTGCAAGACCTCACGGGTTGATTTAATGCCTATTGGGATGTGACCCAGAAGCAGGTCCTCATCAGCTAGGATATGGAGGCCCTCTACGCCGACATACGCACCTTCATGCATAACCAGGCGACTATCCTCCGCAATCAGCAGTCCCTCTAGGATCAGTTGGCCCAGCTCCTCGCCTTTCATCTTCCACCTCCACCGCCACCGCAGTGATTCGGGCGATCACCATGGAAGTTCACTACACCCTCTCTTGTTCTTTCATAGACATTGAGGACACTGTCCGCACTTGTTTGGGGGGTGTGGGTGATCGGTTTGTGTTTGTTTTTGTGTTTATTTCTGTGTTTCTGTTTACTGGGGGTTCCCTGCTTTAGTTTGTCTCAGGTTTTAGGGTTGTTTTAGGTAGTTGTGTGAGTGATGCAACGATTACTAATCAAGGATCCATTTTGACCCCTTCAAATCTTTTTGGAAAAACACAGTATAAATCAAGAAAGGATTTGTGGGTTGTTAGACACTCGGGAATTACTTGTTGGATAGGTAGGGGGGACATAGTGAGTCACCTCCTGGGTATTCAAGAAACCAATTCTCAAGGAGTCTATCGCACACATACACATATGATCTCGGGAGTATGCACAGACTCAGAACCACCTTCTTTTAAGGTTCAACAAACCTTGGGGGTTTCTAAACAACAAAGTGATGGGACACCTTAGAAAAAGAGGTTTGTCATCGAGCCCCAATTAAAAAAATCAAATCAAATCAAATCAAATCAAATTAAAAAAAAGAAAAAATAAAAGAGAAAGTATGAATAGAATGAAGTAGGGCTTCTAGTCGAATCCGACGAGTCGAAGGGCTTTTCAAAACCTAATGCCACTGAGCGTATTTGGCGGGAGCCATTGACTTCAGCACTTTTGTTATGGGACGGAGATGGGAGTTTCCCGTAACTTAAGACCTGCCAGTTTAGTTGAGTGTTCAGGGTGAAGTTCGAAATTGAATGCTGGTGCCATAACTTGGTGGGGAGTCACTGGCGAATCCACAGCCGGGAGCACTCGACATAAACTACGAGGCATTGGTATTTCTTTCATGAGTAGGTAGGTTAGTTGAATAAAAAGGGTGTGTTCTTATCCTTTCGTAGTTAGACTCTCCCAAATAGGTAAGTTGAAATCAAGTTTAAGGGTACCGAAACCGAGTTATATGCTAGAGATCATGTATCAAAGGCACATAGACTCCTTGGGAAAGGCTATTGAAACTTACGAGGTTGAGTCACTTGTCAACCGAACCATGTTCAGTTGAATTCTTTCGAAAGTCGAACAACCTTATGGATCCTCTGAAATTTGTATAAAATGGCAAGATTTGTGAGTCGGTCCATTTTGATCCTTCCTTTTAGCAATATGTGCATCACAATCATGTCGTTGAGTATTAGTATGTTAGTTTCTTGTATTATGCAGTTTAGTGCATTTCTTGCTTGAGACAGCAAGAAGCTAAGTTTGGGGGTGTGATGAGTGTCTAAAACGCTCATGTCATACCTGCGTCCTTATTACGTTTTAGCTTTATTTTATATCTTATTAAGTGCATTATTGCCCGATATCTGATTTTTGGATCTTGTGTGCATTGTAGGTGAATAGGGTGGTTTTGACTTTGGGCGCAAAGAAAATTGGAAAACTAGCAGCAGCGTCGACACGTTCGCGACGCGTCGCGGCGTTCGGTCGTGGCGTCGCTAAAGTTTCGTGGTGTAACGCCGCAATGGCGACCAAAAAAAAATCGACAAAACCCGTCGAGGACCCTTGGTAGCGTAAATAGGTTTACATAACACATAGAAGGGTGTAAAGTTACCTTATGTTGGTTTCGAAAACTGAGCTAGTGGTCGGGCGGCTTTAGGCCAGAAATGACGAGATCCTGGGTTTGCCTCCCCAGCGGTATCCACCTGAAGAGTGGGCGAGCAACCTCTAAGGGGAAAGCGGTCTCGGAAATGGTCTTAGTCGCTAGCTAAGATTACGTCAGAAGAGGAAATAAAGCAGGTCTCTCCACGCTCTAGAACACTTATTTTGGAGATGAGAGAACACCAAGTTTTCTTTTCTCATGAACTCCCTTTTCTCTCAAAAGGTCATCATCCATTAGGGTTTCCATAAGGTTCCTTTTATAGGAAAACCCTATCCTGTGAAATGACCAAAATGCCCCTCACTCTGAGTGATGATAGGTTACACGCATCCCCATGCATTATGGCGAGTTCCCACATGGCCCAAGCCCAGGGTATAAGCCCGAACTATTATCTCTAGAGTGAGGCTTTCAAACAGAGATTCCACTAATCCGTGACATTTCATTCCAGAGAATTAACTCCTCATATTTGGATCATATCCAAATGCATTTCATATCGACCCCACACTCTTCTAAGTGTGTGACCCGATGGGATTCAGGTTATGTTGGCGGCAGTTCAACCATTGAATCGAGAAAATTGAGACCAGCGTACATGTTTTGCATCCATCACCCCAATTGACCAAAAGTGGGTGGTCTTTGCATACCCTTCCATAGACAAATATTGTGCAATTCCGTCCTTTCACCCAAACTATACCTACTTGGTTTGAGCATGGACAATGTGTAGCTCCCATTAGGTAGCCATGCCACACTTTGTAGTGATATTTGATCTTGTCCCCAGTTACATCCGCCGACCTTTATGCACTTAAAGACACTTTTTAAGGCATTTTCACTGCAGCGGAGAGATTCGAGAGTAATGATTCGACAATAGGCCAAGTATACTCTGGCACTATTGGGAGTGGTGAATCCTTTGTTGGCTACTTCGATTACCTCGAACACCTCAGGCTATACCCGATCACCGTCGATGAAGCGACCCTTAAGAAGCTGACATGGATTGAGGTCAAAGTATAGGATTAGCATCCAAGATATCCTTGCGCACCTCAAGTCTAAGGATACTTGCACCATTGCTATGTGATTCGTGCCCACGATAGAGTTGGATCGAAACAAAATTTATAACTTCAAATTACTCCTAACTGCGGTAGCTTAACTCTTTGCTTGTTATAGCGGCTCACAGGGTCGAAGACAGGGGATGGGTTTTTGTCTTGCAAATGATTTTGTAATGAGTCATAATGGTGAGGCTTTTGTTTGAATTTTGGATTTGTATAAAAATAGTGGTTGTTTTCACTATGCCAACTGGAGGCAATTTGAAATAAGATGTAAAAAAAAGTCCTTGAAGTTTTGGGCCACTAGTTTGGTATGATAGGGTTGCAAAGGTGTCTTTGGGTTATTTCCTCGCATTAGGGAACATGACCTATAGTCATTTCCAAAATCGGATCTTTGTTTAACTTTAAAAACTAACCCTTAGTACCATTTCTCTTTGAAACATAGCATTTACTGAGCATTCAATGTTCCTGAAGTTGAAATTAAGCATTTAACCTACTTCCAAAACATAACAATATATAAATATCAGTGATATCTATTATAAATGCAGACTAACTATAAGTATGATAATGTTGCATCAAATAACTACTAAACCTAGTTTTGAAAGTTTGAAACATAAATACAGTGCACCTTGCGTGAAATAGAGAGGATCACCTCTGAGCATATCAACCTACAACAGCCTCCTTTTCAAGGTTTAGAGGCTTTAGCCAAACATCATTTGAGTTGTCATCCTCAAAGGGTGTGTTTGGTTGCCTAGAAAGTGAGAGAAAGAGGAGAGAGAGAAGAGAGAACGTGAAGGCTAAACGAGGGGCCCGTCTTTGGAGAATGCTTCGATTAAAGTTTTTACAAATTTGTTCGAGAGAAAATGAAACTATATAGCCTTACAAATAGGTGAAAATACCAATCTAACCTAACTAGTATAATTGCAGTGAGGGTAGAAGTAAATTAACCAAGGGGTCGTTTGTACACAAAGAAAGCGAGGGGGCGGGGATTTTAGCTCTACGGGGAATTTGTTGCATAGCGAAATTTAAGCTCTGATAGCCGAGTCGCTATGCGAGAATTTCTCTGAGTAGCGAGTGTGCCATGAAATTAAGCTGTGTAGCGAAATTTAATCGATGTCTCTGAAATTTATTCTTGTGTAAAATTTTCTCTCTCCTATGCAATTTTTCCTGTTTGTTCTTATTCCAGTTCTTACATCTGGCTTGATGCAATCGAAGATAAATCATATGAACTCGATAATAAATCAGCTCAACTTTGATATACTGAAAGCTTGCCATGATAGAATAGGCCCCTCTTGAAACTGCAAAAACTACCCTGAGCAGCCTCGAAATACAATCATTAATGCAGAAAGGGACACACTTGCGTGTCAATCGAAGCAAGCGATATGATTAGTACACAAAAAGTACTTAGAACCTATCTTAAATAGGGTTCAAAATAGCACTTTTTGGGCACTAATCACTATGATGAGACAATCATCTACATTTAAATAGATAATCCATATGATTGTCTCATTATAGGTCTCCGATGTACTTAGCAACTCTCAAATAGCATCCACATGTCAACTCTGATTAACTCATGATCACAGTTTATAAGATCTATTGTTTGATCCAATCAAGGAGTATGACATGTGCTAGTCTGTCCGGATCAACAATGTCCAGTCTTGTTGATCCTATAACTAAGGATAATTTAGACACTAACATAATTGCACATGATAGGAATCTTATTATCATGATCCCATCATGATTTCCTTCATGCTATGTTATGTATCATGGACTTCATTAATTTGATTAAAGATCGCCAATTCAACGTATGATTATCAAATTAATGAAGAAGCCTTCATATTAAATAATATGTCGTGCGTACAATAAGTACTAATGTGATTGCCTTTAGAGCACTTCTCTAAGCAGTCAGCGGCGTCGCGGCGCTGGTCAGCGAAGAAAAATTCAAGAGCAGCCCAACGTCAGCGTCGCGACTTTCGCGATTCTGGCGAATTATAAAAAGCCGCAGGAGACTGAATTTTGGTTTATCAAAGGTTATGTAAGGACGAGAGGAGAAGCGAAGCGGCGGCAACCCGAGATCAAAAGACTCTGTTTTTGTATTCCTCTTCTCAAACTATTAATGATATATAGAATTATGATTGTATTAAACTTCGATATGTTCTAGAATTATTTCTAGGGTTTTGTTGAACCCTACTTTAGTTGTATGGATTAAGCTTTAAATCTTATATTATTCAGTTTATTCATGATTTATATCGATTGTTCTATATTTGTGGTTTATTTTCATGGTGATGTTTGGCCAACATTGTCATGATCTTGGCTGGGTATCCAAGATCGAGAGATAAGGACTCCCAAGGATATGAGTAGAGCAACCCCTTGGTCAATCGGCGAATAGAGATATCTCGATTCCGAGTGTGGCGATTAAGGTTTGAGCATTTAAGCGTTTTGGAGTATAGGGTCAGGGCAGAGATGCACCCAACCCTACTAGCGAGATAGGCAAATATACCTCGAGAGAGGATATCTCATAGGCACAATTACCCCGTCATCGAGAAATCATTAATAGACTGAATAGTAATTCCTCTAGGTAATAATCCATCAAATGTGGCAGGGGGAGACAAATCCCTAGTTTTCACAACAAAGTAATTTCACAAGTTAATTAGATTTAGTTTTAATTCCATACATTAGTTAGATATTCATTAAGATTTTAAGTCCAGATAATGTCGTAGGGCCCGATTCAGTGGTAGTGCACTTCTCCCTTGTGGATCGATATACGTACTTAGGTACACTATATAACTTGATACGGCGTGCTTGCACATAGGCTCTTTACTAGTTTATACAAATCACACATGCGCTTTCACTTTATGATAAGGTGACAATGAAAAACAAATACCTAAGATCTCTTTGATCAATTAAAGGAAGCCGGGTGTCTTCCTCGAATAAACCTACGATCGAGGGGTACTATCATTAAGGTAAAGATGTCGATGTGCGAAGACAACGTGAACTCACATGGCCATTGCTTGGGTTCTTAGTAATGCCATTGGGTTGACTAATGCAGGCATTCATGGATTTGATGAATATGGTGTTTAGACCTGTTAGATCGGAGTTTATCATCGCTATGATGATATATTAACTATTCGAGTGCGAATATTGAAATAGTTAAGGAACAGAAATGTGCAAACCTAAGTAAATGATTCGTCAGTTTCATTCTGATCAGATGTTCAAATCTTTGCCCAGAGCAAGGTGATCTGCTCCAGTAGTCTTGAATTGGAAGCCGCCACCGAAGTGTGGCGAAGTGAGAAGTTTCTTGGGCCTACCGGGGGATATTATAAAGATTTGAAGGATTCTCTGTCATAAAAGCTACTCCACTCAACTAAATTACTCAGGAAAGGAGTAAAGTTTGAGTGGACAAATAAATGTCAGATAGTTTTGAGCGGTTGGAGGAAATCTTGGTTGAAGCACCGAGTATTGGCCTTGATCTACCCCAGGTAAAGAGTATACTCTGTATAGTGATGCTTCAAGAATTGGTCTGGGTTGTGTGTTAATGCAAGATGGTAAAGTTGTGGCATATGCATCCAGATAGTTGAAGCCACATGAACAAAATTATCCTACGCATGATTTGAAATTGGTTGCGGTAGTATTTACTTTAAAGATATGGCGACACTACTTATATGGTGAAAAATACAGAATTTATATAGATCATAAAAGTCTTAAATATTTGTTAATGCGGAAGGAGCTTAATTTGAGACAACGGAGGTGGTTGGAGTTGTTCAAAGATTCACATTGCATAATGAATACCACCAGGAGAAGAAAGCTAATGTGGTAGCAGATGCCTTAAGTAGAAAGGCAATGGCAGCTTTTTAAATACAGTGTAGTGAATGGAGAATAGTATCTGATGGAGCTAGATTAGCTCAATTAAAAGCGGAGCCTGTTTTAAAGCAAATGATTATAGATGCTCAGAAAAATGATGAAGAGATGCAGAAAAAGGTACAATTGGTCAAAGATAGTGATAAGACTAACTTTTTAGTAAAAGAAGATGGAAGTTTGTATTTCCAGAATAGATTATGTACCGGTGATAATTTGAAGAAAAGTTATATGGCTCTGTCTGATTATTTACCATGCATCCTAGAGGTAACAAGATGTACGGGATTTGAAACAATATTATTGGTGGAGAGGAATAAAAGGGATGTGACAGTATGGGTCAGATGTTTGCGTGTCGACAAGTAAAGCTAGGCCTCAGGGCACCATCGATCTATTAAATCCGATACGGTTCCCACCCGGTCGATGGGACAATATTGCTATGGATTTTGTGTCTGGTCTTCCTCTTACGCAAAGGAAGCATGATTCCGTATGGGTGATAGTTGATAGGCTCACAAAGTAGGCCCGTTTTATACTAGTTCTTAGCTATTTGTGGATAAGATTGTGCGATTGCATGGTGTGTCGTTATCTATTGTGTCGGATAGAGATCCGCGATTTACATCAAGGTTCTGGAAGGAATTCTGATTAGCCTTAGGAACTTCGGCTTAATTCGGTCTGACATTCCGCGAGACGGATGGGCCGTTGAGAGGTTGATTCAAGTGCTTGAAGAATAGCTTCGAGGATGTGTAATGGAATTTACTGGAAGTTGGGATAGGTATACTCCATTGATAGAATTTTCCTATAACAACAATTATCAAGGCACCATATGAGGCTTTGTATGGCGGTCGGAGATCTAGAACTCCTGTGTGTTGGACAAAATTGAATGAGCATAAAGTGATTGGTCCAGACATAGTAAAAGATGCATAAGTGAAAGTTCAGGTTATTTGGCAAAGGTTAAAGCTGCCAGTGATCGACAAAAGTCATATGCCGGTTTGAAAATAAAGGACATTGAATATGAAGTGGGTGATAAAGTGTTCCTAAAGGTATCTCCATGGAGGAAGGTGCTTAGATTTGGGAAGAAAGGGAAGTTGAGTCCGAGGTTCATTGGCCCATATGAGGTTTTGGAGAGAATCGGACCAATGGCGTATCGGTTGGCACTCCCTCCAGAGTTAGCCAAGTTGCATGATGTTTTCCATGTGTCCCATGCTTGAATACGGATCAAATGAAATCGCATATCTGCGTGCGAGGTCTGCAATGGAGTTTCTCCTATGATGAAGAGCCAAAAGCTATATTAGCTCGATAAGTGAAACAGTTGCGGAATAAGCAAGTACCGTTATTGAAAGTACCCTGGCAACACCATGGTAGAGAGGAAGCTAAGTGGGGCTGAAGCAAGCTATGAGGAGCTTGATGCATAAATGCTTGTATGTTCAGGTAATAATTTCGATGACGAAATTCTTTTGAGGGGGGGAGAGTTGTAACACCCCAAATTATGCCCTATTTGTTTTATAACATGTTTAAGGTATAATAAAGTAAATGTATATTTTTCCAGAATTTAAATGCTAAGCAAAAAAAATGATAAAAAAAACCCCGAGATTAATCAAAGAGTCAAGGGTAAATTAGTAATTTACCAATCCAGGACCTAAAGGTCATATGATAATAAGTTTATATGTCAATATAGAAATATTGATAAGTTGAAGTGTATATGAAAGAGAAATGAAGGGCTTTAAATGCAAAAATGGGAAAATAATGCCAAAATGGGTTTTGCCAAACATGGTCTTATAGCAAATGAGGGATAAGACCAAAAACTGGTCTTGGAAGGAGAGAAATATCTCATTTTGGCTCAAAGGAAGATAAGGTTACGGTTTATGTGAGAAGAAGCCAATTTGGTTTGATTTTCTCTTTTGTCTTGGGTTCTACTTGCTAAAGAGAGAAAAGAAGCAGAGAATGAAGAAGAAAGAAGAGAAAGGGAGAAGAGAGGAAGAGAAGGTTTCAAGAAAATTAAGGTTATGAAACTACCTTAATTTCTCCCTCTTTGTTTTGTTGTTTTTGTTGGTTTTGATTGTTATTTGATTTGTGATTCTCAAAGGAGGAGATCATGTATAAAGGAAATATTGGAGTTTTAGGGGAGATGCTGTCAAAAATTTTCCAAAACCCACGTTTTTGTCTTGGCCATAACTCATCCAAATTGAGTGACTCAAATTTATAGGTAAACTAGACTTCTAGGAGAACAAATCTCATAAGTCATCATTGTTTAACCCAGATTGGAAAATTAAATCAAATTAGACCTCTTTGGTTAAAAATGGGCCAATTCTTACTAAATTTTAGTATTTTGACAGTTTCATTGTTAAGTCATAAGTTGAGTTTCACTCATCCAAATTGAGTGATTCAAATTTTTGGGTAAACTACACTTCCATGGGAACAACTTCCATGAAGGAAGTATATCCAAATTTAGTCCCCATTGTTACCAGAAATTCGTCAAAGTAAGGGAACAATTCTGTCCCTGAAACCTGTCTCAGAACAGTCCCTTGAACTGGAGTAATTCCGGTTATTTAAATCATAACTTGAGTTATACTAATCCAAATGAGGTGATTCAAATTTATGTACAAACTAGATATCTAGGAGAACAACTTTCATGAAGAAAGTATGATCAAATTATGTCTCTAACGTTCCCAAAAAAATTTCAAATATAGGACACAATTCCATATTTTGTTCTTGGAAACTGTCCAGGAGCAATTCGAAATGTTTAGACCATATCTCCCAAATTAAAAGTCCAAATGAGATGATTTTTGAACCATAAGAAACTTAAGACATAGGAGTATATTGAGTTAGAAGATCACTTTTTCTAACAATCTCATTTATAGGGTCAAAATTGTAATTGAAAATGGACTTAGGAGCTGCCTCGTTGTTCGAGCGAGTGGATTTATAGGCTGAAATTGTATAAAGGCTATAAAAATTTATTGTTATATGAAATAATACCTCATTGTAAGATGATCATGATAACATGTGTTATGAAAGCTAAAGAGAATACACGTATAATTTTATTATAAGAAAAAGTGTAAAGTATAGTAAATGTTTATAAGATATTATTTTATAATGAATATCTCATAAGTATACATGATATTGGTAGTTATTCATGTATATGGGATATCTTTTTCTGATACTTGAAAGATTGTTAAAAAAAACATAATAAAACTGATTGTCTGCTTATGACCGGGTAGTTGGATAGATAAGCATGCTTATAGGGATAACAATGCTATAACATACAGTTTACAAACAGAGTGGCCCCGTTTGGGTCGATGACATGGATCCCGTTAGGATCATTATAGTGGCCCCGTTTGGTTCATACAATACAGTTCAGTTTATAGATCACTGTCTCGTATAGTAATAGTACCTTCGGGTACATACAGTTCTTTCCCGTATCCACTTCTTTAGAATATGCAAGCATGACATAAGATGAGATGAAATTTTTGGAATGTTTATAAAAGGTGTGAAACATGAAAATTATATGAAATTCAATATGTAATTTAATTATAATGATATGAGAAGTAACATGTATTATGAATAAAATGTTATAGTATTGTGATCGTTATAGTGGTCATCCCATATTTATAGATTCCCACTAAGCTATAAAGCAATATGGGTGTTTATCAGTGTAGGTCACCAGAATAGAATTATTGATATTCCGCATCACAATGAGAGTAACCTGATTGTAGGAATGCACCTGTAGGTTTTGGATTTGTTTTTTGTATAGAGTTTTGTAATAGTGAAATTGTATAAGAACAAGTAAATAGGACTCGGATATATGTACAAAATATTATGAATACCATTACGGTGGTTGTTTTATATGTATATGTTATAAGTTTTATTTCTTTGTGAAAATATATATAAATTGGGTCCACCAATGACAGAAAAACAGGTTAAAGAGTCTCAGTCACGTGTCGCGTCCCCACTCTTCACCTAAGCGGAGATAGGGGCACGACAATTCCCCACATGAATGAAATATATACCCAAGGGAAAGGACCAAAGATTTCTTAAGAGTGATAGAGTACACCGGTTGAAACATGCATTTGAGAGGTATGTCATTTGAACCTTCCCTTGTAGAAATATGTTTACTCTACTAACTAAACAGTAGACATGATGTCCTTGAACCGTTCTATCATTTGTGTAGATGATGACATACCTCGCACAAGAATCTTCCTAACATTTTCCAATTCTCACTTTTATGTTCATTTTGGCCATGAACATCCGCTTGGTTCTGTAAGAGTTTAATAAGAAAGTGGCTTATTCAATTCCCTTTGAAGCGGCCCTGCTTCACCCTTACATAAGTGATTTCCTAAATTATGAATAGCTCATGTTACTCTTTCCCACGATCTAGAGATCATTAAATATGAGAATTTTGGAACCTTTCTTCAGCAGCCTATTGTTTCGTCATGTAGAATGGATAGGGAAGATCCCCACAAGTGATCAAAACAAAGTCTGGCAAATATAGTTGTCCTTTGAACTTAGATCTTAGGATATCCCTAACCCACCTGACTGTAACTCATATTGACTTATTCTCATGGGCTTAGCCTCATTCTCCTTTGACATCTTTCAACTAACTCTATGTTTAACCTTTTGATTAGCGAATTTGCAATGTTATTCTTAGATTTCACATAATCTAGAATGTGTTTTGTGCTCTAACAATAGCAAATTGACTATCACAATGTATGCATATTAGAGGTACATGTTTTGGCCACCTTGGAATATCCTCTAGGAAGTGGCGTAGCCATTCAACCTCTTCCCCATATTTATCTAATACTATTAACTCAAATTCCATAGTGGATCTAGCAATAATTCCAAGAGACTGCTGCTCTTCCCAATATAAACACATAATCACTTTGGGATTTTGAGTCTTTAACATTAGATATCCAATTAGCATCATTGTATCCTTCAAGTACAACATGATATTTTATATAGTACAACCCATAATCACGCATAAATCGTAGTATTTTTACTTATCATACCTCGCACAGCCATTCGAATTACTCGTATCTACTTTAATTGTTAACCCAAGATAGCCTATGTCCGGGTCTTAAACAACCTATTGGCATGATGATCTATACCCAGAGCATTCTACTCGAGAAACACTCTCTCGCTTGGCCCTCGAGAGAAATGTACGCTACATCTACTTCCGTGTTCAAGTTACACAGAATTATCTTTGTCAAACCTCCAAGAACATTGCTCAACATAGGTGACCCACCGTATCGAGTCCATATGATGTTCTTTGATTTTTATCCCCAATATAACATCAATAGTAAGTCCTAAGTCTTTCTTAAGTCAAACCTTGAATTCAACATGTTCTAGCAAACAGAATTCATCTCATCACTTATCGAATAACAAACTTGCTATCTACGTGATAAGATAAGAATGACATATTCATTGCTCTGGCGTTCTGAGATATACACACTTGTCACATCTAACACTCTGTGAAGTCATGTGACATCGCTTGACGATTGTCAATTTTCTGCGTCATTGTTTTCGTGCTTGTTTTAGCCTACACAATGATTTCACCAATTTACGGTACTTTTCTGTAATCGAGCAACCGTTGGCCCACAGATTTCTTCATCCAACCTTGATAAGAAAGGCTGTTTCTCATCTGATCTGGCTGCATCACAAGTCCTTAAGGCAAATAATTTCAAAACATCCTATGGAACTTATCTCTCGCCAAGAAAAGAACATGTTGTACCAATCAAGGCCTTTAGTTTGTTTTAGAAATTTTGAATACAGTCTTGTTGTACTTGTTTAATTGATCCCATCTACTTTTCGTCATCTTGAAAACCTAATTGAGCTTAAAGGTTTACAACTTGGTGAAGATCCACTGGGGTCCCCAAAATATACATAAGATGGAATCACCTCACTTGAATGGCCTTCTTTCCACATGAGACTCTCAGAAGTTCATCGCTTCTTTGAAAGTCTAAGGTTCCTCTTCAAGCACATATGCGTCAAAAATCCAGACAAAGATTCGTCCTGCTTTTCTACATTCAGTTCTACTCCACCGTCTTTATCTCGAACATCCCAACTACATTAATAATCTCAAACACTCATTTAACCCAGCTTGGACTCTTCTCCGGGATTCAATAATGAAAATACATCTTCAAAGAAAGATGCACTCCTTGATTCCATTATCGTTTTTTTGTGAATATCTAGGATATTCGACACATTGACAAGAATTCAATGTTGAAATATGCACATCAAATGAAAATGCAATCAATAGTTTTAGGTCATATTCTCACCTTTTTAGGTGGAGGAATCGCCACTTTGGCCAGACATCCCCACACTCTCAAATATTTATATGATGGTTGTCATCATCTCCATAAATCATATGGAGTCTTCTCTGCTTTCTTTTTATACCTTATTCAAAACGTAATTAGTAGACAAAATGGTTTCTCCTACATGTTTCTCACAGGGTAGACCGTAACTTATCATCAACATTGCATTCATCATTTCCTTTAGAGTGCGATTCTTTCGCTCAGCCACTCCATTGGATTGAGGTGAATAAGTTATGCAAACCCCACCGTTTGTTGCTTCTAGATCCACCAGTTGTTGCGGATTACTCCAAGGATCTTCAAACATAATCTAGAATAGTGGCCTCGTCCCCTTGACTTTATGGTATCAAGAGCCATATGCAAAGATGTTGCGTCTTCGTCCCCTTGGTTATATGGAACCAAAATATGTAAGAACAAAAGAATGTAATCTCGTCTCCTTGATTATAAAGGAACCAAGAGTCATAAGTTTGAACACCATAAGGAATTAACCTTGTGTAAACCCCCACATGTCTAAATATCAATAATCGTCCAATTAGTTTTGTTGCAATTAACGTTCCCCTTTATACCTCCTGAATCAAAGTATAAGAATGATAAATATGAAAATGGTTACATAAATCATAGAAATAAAGGTTTTTAGGTTAAAATAACATTAAAAATGAATCGGGAACGTCGAAAAACCTTAAAGTAGTCCTATAGACTGAATTTGAGAGTGTAGTGGCAAAACTGTAATTTTGAAGAAAAACCAAAAAACTACCCCATGAATAGTAAAAATCGGGCAATTGGATTAAAATCCCATTTTTTTTCTTCATCTTTCTCAGATTTCTTCACTTCACTCAATTCTACACCCTTTAAACCCTAGAAATCATTGGCCAGAGATGAAGAAAGGAAGCGGCAAAACCGAGATCAAGGGTAGATTAGAGATCAAAGCTCAAGATCTCATCCCAACCAAGAATTTGGGGTAGGGGATTTTCTCCCTATTCATCATTACTGAGGTTGTATATGTATCTATGTATGTTTTTAAGCGCATAATGTCAGGTATTTATGGCCTGAAATCTCCATCCTTGTACGTGAGAATGAGGGGTTTTACTCTTAAATGTATTTTTTTGGGAATTGATTTCTAAATGCTAGAGTTTTGTGTGAGTGATGAAATAACATGGGTGTGATCTCTTGTATTTCCTAACTGTTTCTTAAATTGTTTTATGATTGTTTGGGGTTTTAGAAGGTCTTTGCATCCTTGAGATTTGGCGGGAATCATCGTTACGGTAATGATTGTTGGTAGAATAAATTTCTGGTATGGTGATTGGTTATGGGATTGATTGTTGGTAGTATAAAATTCTGGTATAGAGATTGGTTATGGGATTGATTGTTGGTAGAATAAATTTATGGTATGGTGATTGGTTATGGGATTGGATTGCTGGTAGAATAACTATATGATGATTGGTTATGGGATTGGACATTAAAGAAATAAATTTCGGTATGGTGATTGGGGGAAAGTCAAAAGGAGACGGTGTAGGTCCAGTGAGATACTTGAGAAACAAAGAGAACTTTGAGGGAGGTGGGAGGTTACCGCCAAAGGCATGTCATTTTCTCAGATATTTTATATGTACATTTGGGTTATAAATGCTATGTATTTATGACATGAAATCATTTTCCCCTTAGCTCTGGTAATATATGTTTAAACAAATGGGGCTGACACTCATAATCCTTGTCATTTAAAATCATACTTGAGAATGATGGGTTTTCTTCTTGAATGGTTTAATTGATTTCTGTAAATCATATACTTAAGTTATAGTAAAATAAAATAAAAATAAAGTGGTTATAATTCTTTGTTATTTTCCTAATTAAAGTATTAAAATTGCTTCAAGATGGAATTGTGGATTTTGGGGAAGAATTGTCTATAAATTTGGGGATTTATGAATTCATGAATTTGGGGTGATAATTGTGGACAAGATATGTACTTATGGGTTTTGTTGGAATGAACATAAATGATAGGTTCCTAAGAAGGATGCTCAATTTCTTCTCAAGAGGTTCCTAGTAAGGATGCTTGAGAAATACTACTATGACGAGTGAGAGGTTCCTTGTAAGGATGCTAAAATTATTATCAAGAGGTTCCTAGTAAGGATGCTTGCGAAATACTACTAGGAAGAGTGAGAGGTTCTTTGTAAGGATGCTCTAAATATTCTTAAGAGGTTCTATTAAGGATGCTTGAAATACTACTATGAAGAGTGAGAGGTCCCTTGTAAGGTTGCTCATTATATCTCAAGAGGTTCCCGGTAAGGATGCTTGAGAAACAAAAATACCACGAAAGGGGTGGAGGTTACTGTTAAGTATGCCACCTGCAGACTCTTGATTGGAAATGGTATTTGGTGAAAGCTATTTATAATTACTGTTTCTGTTGCTTGCGGGTACATTTACTTATGTTGTTTGTATATAAACCTGAGATATGTTTGAAATGTCATTGTTTTATACAAAATTGTATATCTATGATATGTTATAAAAAAGTGAGACCGACTGTTTCATCACTACAAACCTTATTTGGAGTTTGGGAGGGATTTTCCTCTGAGCTTAGTGCTTTACCCACCCTACTTACATCCATTTTGGTTACACTTTGAGGAGGTGGTAGGAGCTGAGGAACCCGTGCATTGGGAGGCCCCACCCGAGGGGAATCTAAATCCTAAGGTGAACATGTAGAGCTATCAATATCTTTTGTACTAGACTAGAGAAATTATTTTGAAATCATGTAAAGTCTAGTATTTTGTTATTCCGCTGCGTTATCATAGTTTAATTCTTTGGAAATGTAAATGTCATTGTTGGGCATATTCTTTTAGATATTGTGGCCATGGCTTGGCTTATTCTTTTGGAAGGTTGTTATGGGTATTGAATAAGATTAATGGAAATCTTTTAGGATAATGTTGTAAATATTTTATGGATTTATGGATGTAATATGGTTGATGTATTATAATTGCACAGGTTGTGTTTTGGGTAGAGCTCCCCGAACAAAGGAGACTCTGCCTGAATTTTGTTAAATTAAGGACCCCCGGTTATTTATGGATTTTATTAGTGCTCTCATGGTGTAAATGGTTGTTAGTATGTAATGTCGTTCCAGGGGGTATTTGGGGCGTTACAAAGTTGGTATCAGAGCTTAGGCTTTAGGTCTTTCATGGGAGCTATAGGTTTTGGGGTACCACTATGGAGAGAGGATTAGGGTGGGTAAGATGGTCAATTTTAATTAGGATGTCTTTTACATCAAGAAACTAAAATTGTGAATTGATGTGCAAAATGGACGGTGGACAAGGACGCGGACGCGGACGTGGACGTGGACGTGGGCGTGGTTGTAGAAGTCAAGCAAATCCACCACCGCCACCACCTCCCAATGCTATGAATGGCATTTATCAATGTTTGAGAGAACTCACTTCCCTAGTGCAACATGAGAATAAAATCTTTGTAACAACCACACCGTGAGGCTCGCTCACTAGCAGTACCGACGATGGAGAAAGAGAATTGAAGAATGATTATTCTTCGAGAATTTTTAAGGCAAAGCCCACCCACTTTCCAAGGAAGCTCAAACCCCCTAGATGCGGATAGGTGGATCCGCCGGGTGACAAAAGTCTTTGATGGCCTAGGAGTAGCCGAAGACTTTAAAGTCGGCTTGGCAATGTATTTATTTGATGGAGAGGCCGATCACTGGTGAGAATCAATAAAGAGAAGGAGGGACATCAGTGCACTTACTTAGGGGGAGTTCGATCAAATCTTCCAAGACAAGTATTTTCCGGAATCCGTCAGAGACAAAATGAAGGCTGATTTTCTTGCTCTGCGTCAGGTAACACAAGCGTAGTTAGTATGAGAGGAGGGACACACTAATCTCCCTCCAGATTATGCCATGGAGTTTTTTTTCTCAGCGGAGGCAGCCAAGGCTAAGTGATTTGAATAGGGCTTAAGGCCCCGACCATCCGAGAAGTTAGTAGCTCTCAAGATGAGACATGGGATATGGTGGATCGAGGCTACACTTTTTCGTGGAGAGGGATATAAGGATGGCCGGCAGCCAGTTTGGGCGAGGGGAGGTCCAGATACGGGCTGGTGCAGTAGCGAGTGGAGTTTAGAGGGCAGCACCTTATCATCGCCTAGACCAGACAGTGGGACCTAGACCCCAGTTAGCCAGAGGGCCGGAGGTGTACCAATGGAGTAGGAACTAATTCACGATCCTACTTTGCATGTGGAGGTGGAGGTCATATTAGAATGCATTGTTTAATTTATCCACCCTAAAGGAATACTCAGACAACGACGGGATCGTCACGTGAGTGGTGGGCCTCCACCACCTAGGCCACTACCGCAGCAGAGGACATTGGGGGCCCAAGCCCCAGGCGATGCTATCCAAGGGAGAGTGTTTGCTTTGACTCAGCGAGAGGAAGATGTCTCCAATGCAGTTGTGGAAGGTATCATTCTTCTTTATAATTCATGGGCCCGAATTCTATTTGATCCTGGTGCGACTCATTCATTTATTTGCACCACATATGCTATTGATTTGGGATTGAACTTTGAAAAGCTAGAGCAGGCATTAAATGTTGACTTGCCCACGGGAGAACAGTTGGGTACCAGCTAGGTTTGCAAGGGTTGCGTGCTTCGTATTGGTGAGCACAAATTAATTGTGGACTTGATTGCTCTAGATTTGAAGGGGTATGACGTTATATTCGGGATGGACTTGTTGTCCCTGACAGTGATGGATTGTTTTATGGCGGAGTACACTCCAGGTTACCGGGGAGGGGGTAGTTTTCGGTTTCATTAATGGCCAGTTCTTCCCATCCTTCCTACATGAGTAGTAAATTCTTAAAAACTGAAGCGGGAGCCACTTGAGTTTCTTAGCTAGCTTGATTGGAGAGGGAAGGATAAATACCCTAAGAGGCGGTGTTAGTAGTATTGGATTTCCGGATGTCTTCGGATAGACTACCAAGGTTGCCCCCACAAAGAGATTGAATTCAAGATTGATCTCTATCAGGGAGCTAGAACCCATATCCCATTGCCTTTCTTAGTATGGCACCTTTGGAGCTAAAGGAATAAGGAAACAATTGGACCAATTGTTATGTGGGTTTTATCCATTTAAGTACCTCCTTAGGGGCTCCAGTCCTCTTAAATGAGCATGAGTAAAACCCTTAGGGTTATGCAGGACTCTGACAGCAGATGTCGGGTGACAGTGAAAAATAAATACCCTTTACCCCGGATAGATGACCTATTTGATTAGTTGAGGGGTTCTAAGTATTACACCAAGATTGATCTGCATACAAGGTACCATCAATTGCGAATCAGGGAGGAGGACATTCCTAAGGCCTTTTCGATATCAGGTATGGTCATTTCGTGGTATGCCATTCGGATTGACCTAGCTTTCCATGGCTTTCTTGGATTTGATGCATAAGGTATTTACGTAGTATCTAGATCAATTTTCATTGTGTTTCATTGACATACTAATCTATTCAGGACTGACGAGGAACATGACATGCCATCTCACAAATTGTGTTTCAGGGCTTTGAGGAGCATAGAGTTATATGCTAAGATGAAATCTTGAGTTTTGGATGAAGGAGGTGAAATTCCTTAGCCATGTGGTGTCGGAACAGGGTGTAGCTGTTGACCCCGCCAAAATTGAGGCAGTGATGAAGTGGGAACCACCAAAGAATGTGTGGTATTAGCTTTCTAGGCTTAGGAGGAAGCCCATCAGAGAGGTTTGTGGAGGGATTCTCCCGAGTTTGCAATGCCAATGAGCTGCGACGAGAAGGAGAGAAATTCTTGTGGACTCTAGAGTGTGAACTTGTTTTTCACACTTTGAAGGAGAAATTGACAACGGCCCCTGTCCTTATCATTCCGAACAATGGGGAAGGATATGAGGTGTACACTGATGCTTCTCTACGAGGCTTAGGATGTGTCTTAATGCAAGGGGGGAAGGTAGTTTCTTATGGCTCGAGGCAACTTAAGACTCATGAGCAGAACTACCCCACTCATGACTTAGAACTAGCCGTCGTGGTTTTTTCTCTTAAGTTGTGGAGGTGCTACTTATATGGGGAGAAATTCCAAGTGTATTCGGATCATAAGAGCCTCAAGTATATCTTCACACAAAAAGACTTGAATCTCCGACAAAGGAGGTGGGTTGAGTACCTGGAAGACTATGATTTCACACTCAACTATCATCCGGGAAAGGCAAATGTAGTGGCAGATGCACTCAGCAGAAAGTATCGGGGTGAACTCAATGTTTCCATAAGTGAATGGAAGTTGAAGGATGCCCTCATATATTTTGATCTATGGATCGGAGAAGGTGAATCTCGACCATGCATATTCAATCTTATAGCTCAACCATTGCTTCAACAAAGGATTGTGACGTTGCAGCGAAGAGACAATGAGTTGGAGGCTATATGGAGTAGGTTGGAGAGGAGTGAGATGGTTGAGAATTGGGCAATAATTAATGATGAGTTACGGTTTGAGGAGGTTGTGTATGTGCAGGCCATGATCGGATCAGGGAAGAAGTATTGGGTGAATGCCATCGTTCCAAGTTCTCCATCCATCCGGGGAGTAACAAAATGTATAGGGACATGAAGCGGTATTGGTGGAAGGGAATGAAAAGGGATGTGGCTAGATACATTTCAAAATGTGCGGTATGTCAACAAGTAAAGATTGAGCACCAAAGGCCCGGAGGATTACTACAGTCCTTGCCTATCCTAGAGTGGAAGTGGGATCACATCACCATGGACTTCGTATCTAGTTTTCCATGGACCGCACGAGGACATAATGTCGTATGGGTTATTGTTGATAGACTCACCAAGCCCGCTCATTTCCTAGGTATGAAGACCCACGAGACCTGGCCAAGGCTCGCGGCTCATATCCCAGTGAGATTGTTGGGTGCATGGGTTCCACTCTCTATCGTGTCGGATCGTGATTCACGGTTTGTGGCACAGTTCTAGCAAAGTCTACAACAAGCGATAGGGCGAGTTACGTTTCAGCATAACTTTCATCCCCAGTGGATAGCGATCCGAAGGGTGATCTGAGGTTATGGAAGGGGCGTGTTACGTGCTTAGTGTTGGACTTGAAAGGCTGGGTAACCATTTACATGCGTTGGTAGAATTTGCGTACAACAACAGCTATCAGGCAAGTATTGGGATGGCACCTTATGAGGCATTGTATGGAAGGCCATGTAGATCACCGACATGTTGGTTGGAAGCGGGCAAGAGTAGCCTATTTGAGCCAGAGATTGTTCAGGAAACTACAGAGAAGATTCAACTCATCCGGGAAAGACTACGCACGACTCAAGGTAGACGAGAAAAGTTATCTTGGATCGACCGCGAAGACCCTTGGAATTTCAAGAGGGGATTATGTATTCCTCGAGTGTCCCCAAAGGGAGTGTTTAGATTTGACAAGAAAGGAAAGTTAGCACTAAGATATATCGGGCCATTTTAAGTGATCAAAGTGGTAGGCAAAGCGGCGTATCAGTTGCGGTTACCCACTCAGTTGTCTGAGGTGCATGACGTATTCCACGTATCAATGTTGAGGAAGTGTCAATCGAATGCAACGCCAGTCGTAAACTTGGAAGATATAGAAGTCCAAGATGGGGTAACATATGAGGAACAACAGGTGAGGGTTCTTGATACCAAAGAAAGGTGTAGCAAAATCATCGACTAGTGAAAGTTTATGGCAGCACCATGGAGTGGAAGAAGCTACATAGGGCGAAGCTAGAAATGCGAGAGAAGTACCCTCGGTGTCGCTACTAGAGGTAAGTTTCGAGGATGAAACGTTCTTTAAAGGGGTGGATTGTAAGCCCCACGTATGCAAATATAAATAATCGTCCAATTGGTTTTGTTGCAATTAACGTTCCTTTACACCTCTGAGATCAAAGTAGATGATGATATGAAAATGGTTACATAAATCCTTAGAAATAAAGGTTTTAGGTAAAATAACATTAAGAAATGGAATCGACGATCAAAAACTTTAAAGTAGTCCTAGAGTGAGTTTTGAGAATGTAGTGGCAAAGCTGTAATTTTGAAGAAAACCAAAATACCTAATGAGCAGGTAAGGAATCCAGGCGATTTGGATTAAAATCCCTTTTTTTTCTTCATCTTTCTCAAATTTCTTCACTTCACTCTCACCCCACACCCTTTTGGAACCCTAGAAATCATTAGAAATGAAGAAAGGAAGGGCAAAACCAGAGATTGAAGGGTAGATTAGAGATCAAAGCTCAAGATCTTCATCCCAACCAAGAATTTCGGGTATGGATTTTCTCCCATCACTTACATTGAGGTTAGGTTATGTATCTATGTATGTTTTGGGGGTTATTAAATGTTGTGTATTTATGGCCTGAAATCTCATCCACATGCGTGAGACGGGTTTTACTCTTAAGTATTTTTTGAAGTGATTTCCTAAATGCTAGGTTTGTGTGAGTGGTGAAATAACATGGGTGTGATCTCTTGTATTTCCTAACTGTTTCTTAAATTGTTTTATGACTGTTTAGGGATTTTTAGAAGGTTTTCTTGTAACTTAGAGATTTATGGAATCATTGGTTATGGGTGATGATTGTTAGTAGAATAAATTTCTGGTATGGTGATTGGTTATGGGATTGATTGTTGGTAGTATAAAATTCTGGTATGGAGATTGGTTATGGGATTGATTGTTGGTAGGATAAATTTATGGTATGGTGATTGGTTATGGGATTGATTGTTGGTAGAATAAAATTCTGGTATGGTGATTGGTTATGGGATTGATTGTTGGTAGAATAAATTTCTGGTATGGTGATTGGAAATAAAAAGGAGATGGTAGGTTCCGAGTGAGGATGCTTGAGAAACAAAGAGAACTTTGAGGGGAGGGTGGAGTTCACAGCTAAAATATGCCACTCTCGAGATTATATATGTACGTTTGGGTTATAAATGCTATTTTATGACATAGAAATCATTTCCCTTAGTCTTTTTGCAAATAGTACATGTTTAAACAAAGTTGGGGTTGAATACCTAAGAAATCTCTTTTATTGGCTTAAAAATCCTAGTACTTGAGAATGATGTATTTTCTTCTTGAATGGGTTTTTTTTTTAATTGATTTGATGGATTTTCTTCTTGAATGGGTTTTTTTTTTTAATTGATTTCTAAATCATAGTGATTTGTGTTGAGTAGTGAAAAAAATTAAAAATTAAAAATTAAGTGGTTATGATCTCTTGTTATTTTCCGAATTAGTTATTAAAATTGCTTCAAAATGGAATTGTGGATTTTGGGGAAGAATTCTTTGTAAATTTGGGGATTTATGAATTCATGAATTTGGGGTGATAATTATGGACAAGATATGTACTTATAGGTTTTGTTGGAATGAACATGAATGAGAGGTTCCTGAGAAGGATGCTCAATTTCTTCTCAAGAGATTCCTAGTAAGGATGCTTAAGAAATACTACCATGACAAGTGAGAGGTTCCTTGTAAGGATACTCAAATTATTATCAAGAGGTTCCTATAGTAAGGATGCTACTTGAAATGCACACTAGGAAGAGTGAGAAAGTTCCTTATAAGGATATAAAATATTCTTAAGAGTTCCTAGTAAGGATGCTTGAGAAATACTACTATGAAGAGTGAGAGGTCCTTTGTAAGGTTGTTCATTTTATCTCAAGAGGTTCCCGGTAAGGATGCTTGAAAAACAAAAATAACACGATATGGGTGGAGGTTACTGTTAAGTATGCCACCTGCCAAAATAACGGTTGGAAATGGTATTTGGTGAAACTGTTTATAATTCTGTTTACGCGTTGCTTGCAGGTACATTTACTTATGTTGTTTGTATATAAACCTGAGATCTGTTTGAAATGTCATTGTTTTATGCAAAATTGTATATCTATGATATGTTATAAAAAAAATATGAGACCAATTGTTTTTCATCCTTTTCTAAACCTTGTTGGAGTTTGGGAGGATTTTCCTACAGAGCTTCATGCTCACCCCCCCTACTTACATCCCTTTTCAGATTTTACCTTTGAGCAGATGGTAGGAGCTGAGGAATCCGTGCATTGGGAGGCCCCACACGAGGGGAATCTAAATCCCAAAGTGAACATATAGAGCTATCAATATCTTTTGTACTATACTAGAGAAATTATTTTGAAATCATGTAAAGTCTAGTATTTTGTTATTCCGTTGTGTTATCATAGTTTAATTCTTTGGAAATGTAAATGCCATTGTTGGGCATATTCTTTTGGATATTGTGGTCATGGCTTGGCTTATTCTTTTGGAAGGTTGTTGTGGGTATTGAATATAGTGAATGGAAATCTTTTGGGATAATGTTGTAAATATTTTATGGATAAATGGATGTAATATGGTTGATGTATTATGGTAGGTTGTATTTTGGGTAGAGCTCCCGAGACAAAGGAGACTGCTTGGGTACTGTTAAATTAAGGACCCTTGGTTATTTATGGATTTTATTAGTGCTCTCATGGTGTAAATGGTTGTTAGTATGTAATGTCGTTCCAAGGGGTATTTGGGGCGTTACACCTTGACAGGCTCGAAAGTTCTCATAAGAATCATAAAGTGAAGAATACCTCACAAAAAAATTTTTATTCCTCAATTTCTTTCCAAGGGCTATATTAAGGGGGTATATATAGGCCCCCCATACTTTCTAAAATCAAATAAAGAAACTCCTACTTTGACTTGGGAAATAAGATTTTTTAATTTAAATAAAACAATTCATAAAAGCAAATATTTCTAAAAGAAATAGAAACATGAAGATAATTTATTCTTTTCCTTATTGGACACCTAACCTTGATATTTTGACCATAATAAACTGATTAGACAACTAATGACTTGCACAAGAATTGGAAAGTCTGATCTTACAACTTGCAATGTTGAAACTTTCCAAAATAGGTCTTTGATTGTGCATGAATTATGGAAACAATATGGAGCACGAATTTTCTATGATTTTCTCTCCTTTTAATTGCCAAAATCATATGGATTATTTCCATTAATAGCTATAATAACATTTATGGACTCCTGAACTTCATTGTTGGCTCTTGTTTCTTCAAATGTTTGATTTGACTTTGGCTCTTCTTTGAAGGCTGGGTTGGCTGAAGTAAACTTCTTCACATGCCTATTGAAAGCCTCTTGAAGCTTTTTGGCCCTTGCTCTTGTGATTGGCCTAATTGGAATTTGAAGCAGGTATTTTGTGGTTTGATTCTCATCAATAAGGTGTTGTGGTTTCATGTATAATCTCATGTTTAGTACAAAAATAAACAAATGATGATTCATACTCACCACCTCGGTCACTTCTTAGCACTTTAATTTTCTTGTTGAGCTGATTCTCAACCTCGTTTTTGTAGAGAACAAATTTCTCTATCGCCTCTTCCTTACTTTTGAATAAGTACACATAATAGTACTTTGTGCTATCATCAACAAAGGTAATAAAATATTCATTTCCACCTCTTGTTTGTACAAATTTTAAATCACATATGTCACTATGTATTAAGTCAAGAGGTTCAATGTGTCTTTCAACACTTTGAAACATAACCTGGTCAGTTTTACCTCAACACAAGTTTCACACTTATGCTTTGCATCAATTTGGAAAGTTGGTATATGATTTTAGTTAATTAATCTACGCAATGTATCATAATTAATATATCCTAATCTACCATGTCATAGATTAGAAGACTCAAGAATATAAGCAAAAGTACTAGCTTTATTCATATCTGACTTAATGATAGTTATTAAATTAAGTTTCCACATGTCATCACTCATATACCCTTTTCCAACATACATTTCACTCTTTGACAAAACAAATTTATCTAACTCAATGACTATTTACCAATGAATCAAACACTAAGTTCTTACATATTTTAGGTACATACAATTCATTTGTTAGAGTCAGCTCTTTTCCATAAGTCATCTTCAAGACCACCTTTCCTTGGTCTCTGATTTTAAAGGTGGCAAAGTTTCCCATGTATACCTTTTCCCTGATCTCGGTTGGTTCAAAAGTGGAGAATATCTTCTTATTCGAGCACACGTGGCGAGTAACACCAATGTCAATCCACCATTCCTTAGAATTGGATCCCACCAAATTCACCTCATAAATTACTATTGTGAGATCAACATCCTTAGTGATGCCATCAACCAAATTAGCTTCTTTAGGATTGTTCCTCTTTGGCAGTCCTCTATCCAAAGATTTGTGACCTTGTTTCTCATAATTGAAGCATTTCTTTTGGAACTTCTGCTTCTTAGAGATTCCCCCTTTAGGTCTCAGCTTATTGTCTTTCCCTTTTTTGTTGGCTTTCTTGAATTTGGAACCTTGACCTTGTTCCACAAAGTTAGCCTTGGCCTTGTGATAGGCGTTTTGTGTGATTTGTTTATATAAAATGTGCGATAAAGTGTGCAAAGAGTGCCTAATCACACAAGTATACGCTTGTCAAGTAATACAGTGTACAAGATGTACGGAGACAAATCCATAGGGAAAATAGGGATGCTAAGTACCAAAATTAGAATACTTTTCTAATATCCAAACGATCAATTGTGATATCAAAACAGAATTTAAACTAAACTAATGAAATTTTTATCTAACAATTGAAATGTGCAACTAGGGGATACCAAGAGATGATGGAATTCTAGGGTATTTAGTGCAATTGGACAATCATATTATATCTATGCCAAAGTTCCTCTCTATTGTCTCAAGAAAATGCTATCCAAGGCGACTCTTGCCTAATTTAATTATAAGCTTTCTCGAGGTCAAATAATCTACTAACTAACAATAGGTTTCTTGCTTCTCAGCTCATTGAGCATTAGAGATCATTAAGATCGAACACTTAAAGCCTCCTAATTATTGCTAATATCTCTATTATCCAATCAATTAGGTTGATTCGTCTGTCTAATTCCTCACTCATTTATCAAATCTCATGAGAAACCACTATCCATATTGAGATTAGCTAGAAATCAATATGTAAATAGCAACCAAGTATGAATTAATAGATATACAATCATAAAAAGACAAAAGAAATAGGAAAATCAACAATTAGATATAAGATTCATGTCCAAAACACAACCAAAACCCTAGATCACGGAATGAAAGCATGATAGAGGTCTGATGATGACAAACTTAGGGTCAAACATGAGAAAAGAGAAAGAAGAAACTCTAATGATCAAAATGATGAGTCTTCTATCTTCTTCCACCAATCCCAAGTTCTTCTCCCAAATCTTCAATAAAGAGCTTCAAACCTCCTCTATGGTCCCAAAGTGCGGACAAAGTCCGACCTCTTCGAACCCTAGCCGACCACCTTGAAGATTAGGGCATTTTAGCTTATATACCCCCAAACACATCAAACAGTTCTAAGCGACGTCGTGACATGCAGTTATGGAGACGTTGGCAAGACTTAGTTGGGCTTCAACGTCGTGACATGTAAATGTCGTGACATTGAAGCAGGATCTTCAATTCTCCATCTTCAAGTCTCCAACACTCCTCCAAATGTCGTACTTTCACCTATAATGCAACATGAAACTAAATATTAGATATGAAGCGAAAACACCACTTATTTATATACAAAATAGATCACAAACACACTAAAACACAAGTATATAATGAGTGTTTTGGACACTCATTACCTCGCCTGGATTGTGTGCCCATTTCTTCTCAGTTCCCAATCGTCTTCTTCAATGTGAAGTCTAATAATCATATCTTTGATGCTCATCTCCTTTCTCTTATGCTTGGGGTAATTCTTGAAGTCTTTCCAAGCATGAGGTAACTTCTCAAAAATAGCTCAAACTTGAAAAGTTTTGCTTAACATCATTCCCTCAACATGTATCTCATAGAGGATTACCCGTTCTTTGGATTGACTGGACCACGCCTTATACTATTTGTATCGAGGAAATGGTCACACAAAATTCTTAGCCCCAACATCCTCGGTTTTATATTTCTGGTCTAGTGATTCCCATATCTCCTTGGTTGTTTTCTTATTTAAATACACATTGTATAAAGAATCAGTCAAAGCATTCATGACATAGTTCCTAGATAGAAAGTCAGAATGTTTCCAAGCATCTACAGCACTAATGACTCGGATATCATGCTCATCTTCTTTGAGATTAGGAGCATCTTTAGTCAAGAATCTCGCAATATTCAAGGTGGTCAGGTAGAATAATGATGAGCTTAAAAGTCATCTATTTTTAGTCCATTTTTCTGTTTGATTTTCATCTAGAAATGAATAATTAATATACAGAAATATGAAGAAACTCACCAAATTGTTATTAGCAGGAAGAGAGAAAGAAAGTAGAAAAATACAGCAATAAGTGAGGGAAAGATGGGCCGAATGGCAAGAGCATAAATGAAAAGAACTGAGCCTTAGCCATCATGCGCTTTGGGGTTTACATACCTAGTCATGAAGTCAAAGTGACTTAACAAAGGATCTGGGCCTGATACTTTTAAAATCCACAAGCAAAGTTACATTGGGATTAGGGCCCAATTGAGGAACTTTATAAATGCGGTTATCCAACTCATGAAAGCAATGGGCGCCTGCATTTGAGAGGTCCTGGATAGTCGAAAGCTTATTTTCTTTATTTTTTCTTTTCTTTTTATTTTTCTTAATTTTTTATTTTCCGCCGTTTTTTAGAGCAAGATTATGCCTTTATTTTTATTTTTCGTTGTATTTTCCGACCGATGTTATCGTTGAAATGTCGAATAAAATTGATTTTATTTTCACCACAATTAAATGTTTGAAGTTCGCATAAATTTCCGAATTACTGTTTCGCTTCAAATTGGTACTATATTCTAAGGATCGTAGGAATGTTGTATCGTAATTCAAGAATTGAGGAACGCAAATTCTTCCATTAAGGAACATTATAGTCGAATTTATCTTTCCCCGTAGTCGCTTCCAACAAATTGTTAATTCTCGCCACTGAATTTACCTGGGTTTTCAAAGCCGATTGTATCGGGATCCGAATATCAGCTTTATACCCGTTAAGATTTGCGTCATTGCTCGATTTCAAGGAGGTCCTCTCGAGTGACAGAAGACATTCCCCAGAGTAATGTACATTTCTTCAAGGTATACTAACCCGCTATTAGGATCTTTGAGCTTTGTGCGTTCACTAGATAAATCCTCTCTCACTTGAAATCAAGAACGGTTGAATGAGTTATCTATTTAAACAAGCAAAGAGTTCACCAATCTCGATATAGACCAATCCCGTGTTAATGTGGATCTAATCAAGGAAAGGCCGATCTATTTTAATTTCGAGGAGGAGCAACTGAAGTTGTATATCCTTGCTTGACCGATAACTTGGGAGCTAAGGTTTACAAATCCATAAAATGGGTATGAAGTATTGCAAAAGAAAATACCTGCATTATGAAGTCCCTTTAAAAGTGCTTATCAATTCTCGTATTCGAGAGAATCAGTCATAAATTAGATAATGAAATGTGGAGTGTGGAGAGATCCACAAGTATCTACCACGACTTGGATGTATTTCTTGAAACTCCGAGATAATCAAGAAATTTTATCAGCATTAACTACAGGAATCGATAGTTCACTATAACTGCTTCTATTAATGTGTCTTCTGAGGATAACTATTCAGTATTCAGTTCTTTTATTAAGAAATTCATTATTCTTTATTCTTATCTTTCGCATGCTGATAGTCACTATTTTCCTTTTGTCTGTTAATTTTCCAAAGACCTTCATGCTGGATCCTATTATCATTTTAGAACCAAATAGTATGGAAATTGAGTAGTCAGGTAGTTGATTTAAAATTTTGAGATCTCTCGTGGGATCATGACTGACTTAAATCCATTTTATTACTTGTCGACTGCGGCACTTGCGTATCATACCAAAACCAAACTTTGAAAATGATTTACTCTAAGAGATTGGTGGTTTATATAGTATAAGATCAACAAGTTTTATGGCGCCGTTGCCGGGGATTAGACAATAGTCCTTTGGTAATAGTGACATAGATTTGTAGGTGTTCTTTGGTCTATCAACAAGTTTTATGATGCCGTTGCCGGGGATCGAAAGAATTTAAGTAAATCAATATTCGGGATGAAAGAAAGAAATACTAATTTGACATTTTAAAAGAAAAGAACAAAAACAAATAAGCCAAGTAGTGACTTTGTAGCCACCGACCCTTAACAACCTATATTGAAAATGTTTGAGTGATTGGGGGCTAATCCTACTGATCCGAGCGATTTGATTTCTGCAAAGATGTTTCAAGGCAAATACGATGTATAAAGGATTAGACGGTGTAGCCAACCAGAATGTGCGTGAAAAGACCTCAAGGAGCATGACACTATGGAGAATTTATGGAATTCATTCATCCACAATAAATATTTAGTAATAGGAACAGGATGAAGAATCAATGCTAATAATTTTGAACTCGAACCAAAGACTGGAGCAACCATGGTCCAACAAAGATCAAGCTCGTCATCCCACTCAAGATCCAAACGAGCACCCGATTCTCGTGATGGCTAATACTTTATTAAGTTGAATGGTGTGGAGCCGTGTTATTCACCGCGCTATTCCCATTCTCTTTTACGAGATATGGCCGCAATACGGTTTAACTCCCTACCATATGAACTGCTAACACACGGAAGGAGCTAATGAGAGCTTATTTCTAAAGAAATTCTTTACTCCATCCCTTCCTTTTCCGACAAAGAAGAGAAATTACTAATTCCAAACATGGGAAAGTGAGAACAAGTACATGCATAGGGAAAGATCTGCCAATACAACATTAGCTCATTTGAAATTTCAGGAAGAAATGGCAGAGTCAAGAGAGTAAAAAGGAATGGGATGGACAAATTGTCGCCATGGGAGACTAAACCGATGCAATGTTGCATTGGTTGAATGAAAGGAAGTCCAACTAAAAGCTAAAACGGCGTAGTTGTGGAAAGAATGAAGATTTGTAATGTAAAGAAGAATCTCAAAATCACATTCAGATACCGATATAACATGACTGGAATAAAAGGAGTCTCTCTCATTCCTTTCTATTTCTTTTATTGCATTTGAGTTGAAATAATTGTTAGAGTTTTATATTTGAAGTAGCATGATTGCAAGTTTGGGGGAATTTATTTTTATCTTGCATGAAATGCTTAACTATTGAATATGAGAAATAATAGAAATTGTCAATTTCCTGCATGATAAAAATAAATTGAGTTGTGGTTGTTTTGAATGACATTGAACAACTGTGACATTGCACTAAGTTGGATTGTTTCGTTTTGAGACATAAATACTGGTTCGAGAGGGTTGACCAAGGATGAGAGAATGAAGAATAATAAGTGGAAAAGAAAGTCAAATGGATGAAATTTAGCCACACGAAATAAAGGACATTCTCTCACATAACTAGAAACCCGATAACGTAATCTCCAGTAGGGCTAATGTATAGACTTTATTGCCCATTAGTTAATGTGTATTAACTTCAACAGGCAATGTCAAAACATTAAACCCAATGTCTAGTTTCATTCAAGGTCCATGGAACTACAATTCACCCCAAATTTTTTTCAATTTATGCGATAATAAATAGTAATAAATACAGAAACAGAAATCCATCTCTTGATCTAATCGCTTGTGGAATATTCTCGCTAAAGAGTATAATCGGAGGAGAATTAAGAGATTCAAAGAGAACGATCCAAATTCTCTAGAAAGCCAAAACTGCTGAAAATATAAGAAGGGACAAGAATCGATGAATCTCATTAAATCCCCCCATAGAAAATTGAAGGAAATTATAAATGACTTTATTCTTCCCAAGAGACGCAGCTCACTATAAAAAGGATGGGAGAACAAGGAATTAGAAACAAGCAGAAATAATGAAGGAAAGGGAGAATAAGAGTGAAGGAAGAGTCCTGATGAATTACTGCTTATGGAATAAGTGAGTCTGGAGCAAACCAATTCCACCACGTGTTCCATAAACATTGTTTCACCTGCAAAGTCGTGGAGGGAAGGGAATATGGATTAGTTAGAATCCATCAACCAAGAAGCCCAAAGAAAAAAGTTGCAGAAGTGCTCAATTTGTTGTACGACCTTGTTAATGGACAAATCGCCATTAGGAGCTCAAGGTCCTGAGCTAAATTTTGAAGCTGAGGATGCAAACTGGAGAAAATATAGGATTTTAGAGCAGATGAACTTAGTGAAAAATGTTTGTAATAAGAAACACTTCAATCAATATTGAAGTCCTTTTGATATTTGAATAAAATTCTCGTTGATTTACAAATTGGTCGATCATGACGCTATGGATTGTGTTTCGCACTAGTTTATTTTCTCGCTAGAATCAAAATAACATTTATGTTCTGCTTCAATTATCCGAAAAGAATGGAGAACATGAATGATTTAAACTGGAACTAAGAGTATGTACTGTTTTGTTCAAAGTTCAGTTTGGGTTGAAAAATCGAGAAATTGGTTAATTTCGATATAACAGTACTTCGGGTAAATCGAATGTAATTAGATGTTGAATAAACACAAGTCTTGAAGGAAATATTACACCTCACAACAAAGACTGAACTTTGATTGAAATTAGGGAAAATGAATTCAATTTGAAATCCACAACCCTAGAACTTGTTTGAATATTGATTGAGGCGAAATCCTAGTTGAAAACAACCGACAAAAAAATTATACAGGCCATTATTGAACAGTTTGAGCTTTTCCAGCCACCACTATGTATATGCTTTTGCATACACCTTAGTCCCTGAATTTGAGCCACGATATTCCATGTCTTCAAAATAAGCCAATGAGTTTCAAGCCATCCTCAGACACTAAATCCCAAAGAAAAGAACCTATGATGACCCAAGAACTCAAAAAGGAGAGGGAAAGAGATGAAGTTTGGGGGAGTTTTGACAGGAAAGGCAAAAGAGATGCATGTGAGAAGGTGAAGGAGGAGAGAGCCGAAGACAAATACAAAAGGAAAGAAAGTTAAAGAATAGTTTTGTCTCAGGGCCTAACTCTCTCGAACAATTGCTCTAGGGGTGTTTCAACACCTAGTACCCTAATACCACGTATGGGAGCTACTAACCCAAAGTTCGCTAAGAGTGTTAGAAAGCCTAAAAAGACAAAAACATAGCATAATTCCTAAGGGGCGATTAGAAGGAAAAATTCCCCAAAAATCGAATTACAGAAGAGAATTGGGAGCATGCAGCTTTGAAAAGAAGAAATTCAAGGTAGAATCCCAAACATAAAGTTTGGGGGAGTTTTTTTTTAAGGAGGAAATAGCAGTTGGGGAGAAAAGAAAAAGAGTTTGGGTAATCTCAACCTAAAAATTCCATTCATCCTACCCTTTACCTAAGCCTAACATTACAGTTTTTCTCAAAAGACCTGATTGATTTTGAAGGTTGGAATCACCTATATTAGTGGAGATCAATATGAAAAACAAGCATATGGGACTTGAATAAACAATTTAAGAAAACTCCCAGAAGATTTACTAAAACCAAGAAGAAGTTGAGAAGGATTGTTGACCTGCACACACACAAAGTAAGACTTGGTAAATAAACGGTTTAAATACATTAGTTTATCAAGAAATTTTGTGATAAAGTTATACCATGCTTTATTCTTTCATCCGAACTCGAAGCTTGAATTAATAGTGATATCTTTTAGTTCCTAGGATTAGAAAGGTAGACAAAGATAAAGGATGAAACAAACAAAAATGTCCTTCTTGTTTGAGGACAAACAATTCTTTCTTTTTCTTGCTTGAAGACAAGCAAAATTTTAAGTTCGGGGGAGCTTGATGAGCTTAAAAGTCATCTATTTTAGTCCATTTTTCCGTTTGATTTTCATCTAGAAATGAATAATTAATATACGTAAATATGAAGAACTCACCAAATTGTTATTAGCAGGAAAGAGAGAAAGAAAGTAGAAAATACAAAGAATAAGTGGAGGAAAGATGCAAATGAATGGCGCAGCGTAAATGAAAGAACCGGCCGAATCATCGATGCGCTTTGGGGGTTTACACAAATCTACCATGAAGTCGCGACTCTGAACAAAGGACTCGGGCCCGGATACTTTAAAATCCACAAAGAAAGTTACATCGGGATTAGCCCAATTGAGGAACCCTATAAATGGTTATCCAACTCATGAAAGCAAAGCCCACATGCATTTAGAGGTCCGATAAATGAAGCTCATTTTCTTTATTTTTTCTTTCTTTTCTTTATTTTTCTTAATTTTTTATTTCCGTCGCTTTAGAGCGTATTATGCTCAGATTTTTATTTTCGTTGTATTTTCTCGAATCTAGATGTTATCGTTGAAATGGGGTTTAATGCAAAATTCATTTTTATTTTCAAATTACTACCCGAAATGTTTAGTTCGACAAATTTCGAATTCGACATTGTTTCGGGGCTTCAAATTGCACTATTCTATGATCGAGGAATGCCAGACATGTAATTCGGGGTGAATTGAGGAATCCAAATTCTTCCATTATGAACATTATAGCTCTAATTTATCTTTCCCGTAGTCAAGTTTCAGCAGCCTTGTTAATTTCAAGTAATGAATTTACTTCGGTTTTGGGTCATTTGTATTTGGGATCTGAATACGCTTATACCCTAAGACTCTAAGGTCATTGCTCTGATTTCAAGGAGGTCCTCTGAGTGACACAAGGAAGACATTCCTGAGAGTAATGTACATTTCTTTGAAGGTATACTAACCTGCTATTAGGGATCTTTTGAGCTTTGTAAGTTCACTTAGATAAATCCTCTTCTCACTTGAAATCAAGAAATGAAGTTGAATGGAGCATCTATTTAAAACAAGCAAGAGTTCAATTCCTCAATTCGATAGTGAGACCACAACCTGTTAGCCGTGTGATCTAATCAAGGAAAGGCTGATCTATTTTAATTTCGAGGAGGAGTAATCTGGAAGTTGTATATCCTTGCTTGATCGATAACTTGGGAGCTAAGGTTTACAGTCCATAAAATGGGTATGAAGTATTGCAAAAGAAAAATACCTGCATTAAGGAAGTCCCTTTAAAAGTAATATCTAATTCTCAGATTCGAGAATCAGTCATAAATTAGATAATTGAAAATGTGGAGTGTGGAGAGATCCAACAGACCACTAATTTACTTGGATGATTTTGAAACCCGAGATAATCAAGAAATTTTATCGCATTAACTACGTGAATCGATAGTTCACTATAACTGCTTTCTTATTAATGTGACTTCGAGATAACTATTCAGTGATTCGGCCTTTATTAGAAATTCATTATTCTTTATTCTTTATCTTTCGCATGTTGGATAGTTCATTATTTTCCTTTGTTCGCTTAATTTTCCAGCACCTTCATGCCGGATCCATTATCATTTTGTGGTCCAAATAGTATGGAAATTGAGAAGTCGTGGTAGTTGATTTAAAATTTAGACTCTGGTGTGGGATCGAAGCATTCGACTTAAATCCATTTTATTATTTGTCACTGCACTTGCACATCGCACCAAACCAAATTTTGAAAATGATTTACTCTAAGATTGGTGTCAAGTAGTATAAGATCAATTAAGTTTTATGGCGCTGTCGGGATTAGACAATAGTCCTCAAAATAAGGATATAGATTTGTAGGTGTTCTTTGGTCTATCAACAAGTTTTATGGCGCCGTTGCCGGGGATTAGACAATAGTCCTTTGGTAATAGTGACATAGATTTGTAGGTGTTCTTTGGTGTTTCAACAAATAACATCTTTAGTTGTCACCTTTTAAAGTTAAGTCAATTGAACTTCTCTGGTTTTTCTCCAAGTGAGACAGAGATAGGCACAACAGTAGGCATCACTGGCACTTCTGCCACAATAGGGGTTGCCACTGGGCGTATGCAACTGAAATAATATTGTTGGAATTAGAGTTCATTTCTCTACAAAATTGTAGAAAATACGTCAATTTTCTGTTCCCAAAACCGATTCTTAGTATAATTGAAAATAACGTATAACAAAGTATTCCCAATAAAGATCGGGTGGTATAACTCAAAGTTAGACCAAAATTTCCCAGATGATATTCAGCCCTAGGAAAGATTGGAGGGGTTACAAATAGTCCCGCTTAAGATCCAAACTCTTTAAATAGAACTTCTCTGTATCATAATTTCTAATTTCCTAAGACCACAAAGAAATTGGCACAAGCTCAAAATGACTGTAGAGTTTAGCCTAATAGGCTTATCTCCTTATCATATATTCCTCGCAAGGAAAAACACAATCAATAACTATAGCCTAGTGATTGAGGTTTTATACTATGAACTAAAAGGTCACAGGTTCAAACATTCTCCTTGTGTTTCAATTCAAGTATTTTTCAATAAACCAACAAACCAATTTGTTTGTTTGGTTTTAAACCTTTCCTTGTAAAAGGTAACATTTTCCATTTTTTTTGTTTGTTTGTAACATCTAATAAAAAACTTTTTTTGACGCCAAAAAATCCCACAAACTTGTTCCTCACAAAAAGAAAAGGAAAATTTTGTTTTTCCAAAAAAGACCGAAACTCCCCTTTTTTTTTTAGAGAGAAAGAGGTATTTTACCTTTTAAAAACGTTGGGTAAATTTTTTTTTTTTAAAAAAGCAATTTCTTTTTCCAAATTTTTCTCAAATGAAATTGAGAGACATATTGTTTTTTTCCTTTCCAATATTCTTCCTTTTTTGGGTAAATTTAAAAAAAAAATTCCCAATTTTCCCAATTCTCTATTCTTTTTTAGGTCTCTTTCCTTTTCATTTTTTTCCCTTCTCTACTTTAAGGAGAAATATGGGATCTTGTTTTTCTTTATCCTTTTTTTTCTTTTTCCAAACCAACGACTATCTTCTTCTCCTTTTTCGATCACTTTTATTTTCTTTTCTTCTCCTTACAGATGTAGACCGAATCTTGTGCAGTCATAATCTCCTTAAAGAAAATTTGCCTCATCTAACCAATGTTTGAGAATTATAAGATACTTGCTTCCCAAGATACAACAGTCTTCACACCAGTACCTTGGCAATCACTGTGACGCCCCAAATCCCGGGGTGTCCCGTTAACCACCGCCAACCTACGGAATACCTATGTCTCATGTCATGAGACCCATACATGAGTAAAAATAGCCACTTGGGCCCATACATCAATACTCACCAAAAATCTAACCAACCATATTACAATAGTTCAAGAGTTAATTACATCACTCTTAATACAACGTATATTAAACTTAAGAGTTCTAATACATGTTTTACAAATTTCATATCAAAGCCATTAACTGCTTTCTTCTCAAAAAAGAGGCCTCAATGAGCGCCGCCTTCCCGAACACTCCTTTGACTGAAATGATGTTCTGATTGTGGTGAGCAATGCCCAAGAGGATAATTTCCTACATGGGTTACTCCCCATCTAAATGCACATGTAATGGCAACCAAACACACTCAGCAAATACATGATCCTATTTGAATGTCTACATGATATGGATGAGAATGCGACTCACCCTTTCCCACTTCTCGAGCCCTCACCGACTCCCTCACTCATGCCTAAGCCAAATATGAGAAAAATATTGTTTTCAAAACAAAAGGTTTTTGTTCTCAAAAACATACTACCGAATTTCGGTAAAATCTATTGGACAACCCTTCGAGGCACCTGGTCGATAACCTCCGAAACAATTCACGGGTTCCTCCGACGTGAATTATCGATAAATCTTCCAATCCAATTCTCTGGAAAATCTTCTATTGAAATTCCTTTCACAACCATTTTCCTTTTTCATTTTCTTTCATGTCATGCACTCACACCTATTATTCTAGGTTGCCCCGATGCATATGAAATGCATTATGTCATTTCCATACAACACATGCTAATATATCTCAATCATGCATATATTAACAAATTCACATACTAATCACATGTCATTTATTCATATCAATAACATCAAAATTAGCTCACATGCTAATCAACAATCCAACTTAATTCCAATGGCTCACACACAATTATATTTTTATATAATTCAACCTCATGTTAACAAATTAAATTTTCATGCATTAACAATTTCATTCTATACATGCTCCAAGCCATTCATATTGAGCAATATTTGCTTCGATAACACACATGACCATTCTCATTCAACAAGTAAACCAGATCGTTTAACAATTCCTGGGGGTCGAGCTAAGCACGTCCGTGACGCCCCTTCAACAGCATCTGCTCCACTTTGTGGAACCTAAATCCATAGCCATTTCCTACTAACACCCAAACCATAATTTAACACACAATTGGCGGGTAACACGAGGGGACCATTTTAAATGATCACCGACTGTCCAAACAAAGTCCCAAAATTTTAATACCCGGCCCTAAGTTTTGGGACTCGACCAAACTGGCCATTCACAAATTTCAAACACTCCAAATCATTTACAAAGCTCTTAAACAAGGATTAAAGCAAGTAGGAAAAAACCCCTACCTCTCGGAGTTGTTGAAACTCCCCAAAGCAGGTGCCCACGCGTAGCCCTTACCGCGTAGAACAACTTTGCTTCTTTGTCCGATGCGAACCGACGGTCCGAAAGCCGAGTAATCTAGAGATAAGTTGGAGCTTCTCTCTCTAAAAACTTATTTTCCTCCCCACGCATCGCATTCATCCACAATTTGGAGAAGAAAGCGCTTTTTCTTTTCATTTATTCCTCTTTTGTCCCTCACTTGTCACTTGTCAATTTATAATTGGTTGAGAGGATTACCTTATCCATTTAATCCACCAACTTTAGATTTCCATCCAATTAGGAGGTGTCACATGTCCACATGGGCCACACTTGAGTTTAAGTTGACTCATTCCGCACCTGATACGTGACACACTGTGAACCACTCAAAATGTGTCAAGTGTCTCGCACTACGCCATTGCTCAGAAAAACGCAACCCGACCGTCTCGCACTCGACGAAATTCGACAAGTATAGGGGTCAGATTTCGGAGAGACGATTCCAACAGTTGAAGTCCGTTTCATCATCCGAGATCTAGAAAAATTCCCCGATTAATCGAAATTACCATTTCGCCTTGTTCAAAAAAAAATTAGATTTTCCTGGCTCTACAATCACCACTCGAACCGAAGAATATCTCGCATCCCCACCGCATTAATCTACAAACTCGGCACAAGAAATTTTCCTACTCTTCAAAGAGTCAGAACTCTATTTATATAGAATCGGCCAAGGAAAAACAGATGGACAAACATGAAATTGTTTTCAAATCATTTAAAAATATATTTTAAATCAACAGTTTCGTACCAGTTTTTAACAACATAGTTTATTTCATTCAAACCTATATAAAAATTTCAACGGCTACAACAACCCATGTTTACCATGAACCCCTTCAACCAAAGGCGGATCCAATGAGTGTCCAGTGGGGGCACTCCCCCCACTTAATTTTTTTTTTTTGAAAACAATTTCTCTTTTATGTTATAGGGAATTCCACTTATTTTACTTAATTTTGCCTCCACTAAACTCGAATCCTGGCTCCGTCACTTATCCATCTGTGTTCAAAGTTATCCAATCGCCTTCTAAGGGTGATCTGCATTTAACTATACACAAAAAATTTTAAACTCTTCCACCTTAGTCTTAATCCAGCCAACTCTGGGGTCATGGGGGACTTTCGCTTCTCCAAAAACCCACTCATTTTTCCAACTCCACAAGAACTTTATTAAAACCCACTCATTTTTCCAACTCCACAAGAACTTTATTATGGTTGGAAAGACTACTTTCCATTTGTTTTATTGTTGAAAAACAATTGAATCCATTTTTTTTTAAATGGGCATACGATTTAATGTATTAAAAACTGATGATGCTTTTTTTCAACCTAATCGGGCCGAGCGTACGGTCGCCGGCCGACCAAGACTACTACGGGCCGAACCGGAGGATGTCGGATCGCTCGGGCCGGGAGGATCGCAGCAACGTCGACCGCGGGCCCCAGAAGCAATTTCGCAAAAACCAGAAAAAGGGGGGTCGGGCGCTTCGCCTAGCCGCCCGATGCCTAAGCCGGATTCTCGAGAGAAGAGAGAATGCTTGTGTTATTTATATTGGCGTCCGAGCGAGCTGCAGATTTTCACCGATGGGGTGGCCTTGTATTTATAGTGGATGATCAGTTCGATGACTAGAGTCCCTCCCATGGAGGATATGTCTCATATTGTTAGCCTTAGATTTAGCAACTGATTAGTCAAAGGTTTATCTGGGAGAATCCTCTTTTTTATCGAGGATTCCCATTTAACGGTCTTCTATTACTTTTTCGAACCCACGATATTGTATCCTTGATCATGATAGCTGTTATCTTTTTAGGGAATATTCTACCTTCGTTATGGGAAGTTGATTTGGTCGACCGGGTCAATACGGGCCTCCTCCCTATTTTTCCAAACCCATGTTTCGGCCCAATGAGCCGAACCTCCTTTTGGGCTGCTATGGAGGGATATGGGCGGGCACGCCCCCATTGCTTTATCTGGCTGGCGAGTGGGATACCTTGGCCCAATTTTCATATCCTCATCGTCATTTCAAATTTCAGGTGGTACCGCCGCGCGGGCAAGGGCCAGAATCGTTCGCCGACCGCTTCAAATACATCTATCCGGATTAGCCCCGGTCGCCGCCATTAACTGATATTAATAATGACCTCGGGTTTCTCGCGCCTCGTTCCTTCCTCGCTTTGACGACTTCGCTCGCCTCCTCCGGTCTCTAACCTTCTATTTATTCGCCTTGCTTCGCTTCTTCCCGATCTCCGTGGGTCCCCGGTGTTTTGTTTATCTTGCTTGTTTATGCGATGGCCTCGAATCGTTCATCTTTGCGTATCCATGCTAGTCCTCCCGGGCCATGTCGATTCGATCTAGCTAGGAAGTCCCCTGGCCAAGCTTAATCGCAGCCAATCCCCCGATGTTCTCGCTGGGCGCCTCCTCCTCCTCGGGTAAAGGCAAAAGGAAAATAAACCCGATCACACATCCTGCGGGCCTGATTTCCTCAAAGTTTCCGTCATTATGCCATGAAAGTAGGACCGGCAAGGTCAGTCTCTTCATACGAGTCGCATTTATCGAATCCAGACCGCCTCTTCCCCCGGTGCTCAGATATGGTCTCCGACCTTTGACTCGCTACGCTACCTCCGCGTCTCTAATGGTATGTTTTTTTCTCGAGGTCGCACGCATAACGCCCGCTTCCATCGCACTTTCATCAAATGTGTTCTTCAAAGATTTTCACATCTCAGTTCTTCCCCTAACCGGCCCCTAATGGTCAGGCATTTTAGTGGCTCACGGGTCTTTTTAGAGACATGGACTTCAAGGTCCCTAATGTGGCTTCGCTTCTCCTACATCTCTTTAACCCGAGCTACCGCCGAGTGGGGTCATTACTCCCTAGACGTCCCGGGAGCCCCCTCTATGATTTCGACCTTCCTTCTTCTCATGTGACATGGAAAGTTCAAGTATTTCTTTGTCAATGGCTCCAATCGAGTACAATTCTTTAGACAAATGGAAGACACTCTAGGCGTACTTTAACGTGGAACGCCCCCGACAACCTCTCGTGGAGGATCATCCTACCTTTGTTTTAATTCATCTAACGATTGAATACTTCGACCCTGTGATTTCTTTATATTTTTTCTTAAGCTCTATTCTGAGCTTAGCTTACCGAAGATACCGCGCGTTGCTCTTGCTTTGACTGAATGCTCGTCGTCTTTATGCCGAAATAAGCATTTGCCGGATGTCCTCAGCCATCCCTGGGCCTGGGGTCCCACAAAATCTTCGCTTGTGGCCTTCGCCTCCCCACTGAATTTTCTTTCGCCCACAAGGTCGCTCCTACCCGAGGGGAGATCTTAGCTCATCCGAAGGGATATCTCAAACCGGAGTGCAAAGAGGAGGAAAACAAGATTCTCCTGGCAGGGATCACCACGATTCCGCAACAAAGTTCGCAGATTGCAGTCGCCTTCAAGTCCCTCACCCCAAGGCCCGAAAGGTCCTCGTCCCTCATATCGATTCCCCGGGTTCTTTATGGTCCGTCCCTCTTCCGAGCCTATCGCAGCGTGGGGAATCCATCGAAAGGCAGGCGATCAAACAAGGCGCTTTGCCCCTAACTATAGGGAACGCTCCTTCAGACCCTGTCGAGCCATCTCCTGGGAAGGTGGTCGAGTCGAGGAGAAGGAGAACAAAATCGAAGGTCGATGAAGCCGGGCGGATTCTTTTGCTATCCACGTCGAACTGCGGTGCCGCTCTCATCCATCCTCAATGATTCTGATATCGAGAGATCGAAGGAGTTGCCGGTTGATGAGGCCTTGGCCTTGTCTTTCCAGGATTTATTTCAACATGGTCTGCGCTAACTCATCGTGGCTCAGTCTAGTCTCTATCAGGTTATTCACTACCTCATTTTTGAGGTATTTGCCGAAAACAATCGAATGAAAAACATGTAAGGATCGCCTAATTTATAAGGCTAAAGTGACTATTTGACTTCTCCGAAAGGGACGAAGGCCGCAGGACGAAAGATTCGTTCAAGAAATAGAAAGACTTACGACTGGCATACTTCGCTCTGGCCAGCGATCTGGGCCAGAAGGTGGAAGGCGAGGTCCTGAGTTATTTGACGACCACGAGGAGAGCTTCAGAGGTTCGAGGAACTGTGTTCATGAGATGATTTGATCGAGGCCCGCGGAGGCCGCAATCTACCCAGGTGAGCTTCACTGTTAGGAGGGAACTCATCAATCTCCCGGCGAACAACGGGATTTGAAATGGAGTTGCGCTACATTACCCGCAAGTGGTTTGACAAAATGGAGAAACAATTTTGAAATTGCTCGTCAGGAGATTCGAGGGCAAGGTATTGGCCGAGACCGCCGACGTGGAGTCCTCCAGCCGTGGATTTATCGCGACAACCTAAACGAGGAGTGTTGCATCACGACCGAACTTCATCCGCGCGATGACATGGTTGTTCGTGAGGGACGAGGTTAGGCAATTGCGGACCAGTTGGTGCTCAAAGGGGCTTCGGATGGCTTGCTTTCGCCAGCACACTGCACCCCGATCAGATTTCTCGACTTCGACCTCCCAAGCGATGGAGAGGCAGAGAACCTTTCGTACTAACGAACCCTGCAGCCTAGTACTCATGTTGAGGCCCCTTCTCATTGTTCTTCGTCTGATACTTGACATCCGAGGCTCGTCTCCGCTAATTTTATTATGCTTTTCTTTTCTTTCTTTTTTTTTTCTTTTTTTTTTTTTTTTTTTTGTTAGACCTGGGGTCTACTACCTGTATTATCCTTCTTTTAATGGATACTCATTCTCCGGAATTTTATGTTATTTGCTCTTCTTTCCGAATTGCGCTATCCGGAGTCGAGAATCATAGAAATCTCGTGACCAGATCGCCTTCAATCCTGCAGATCGCCTGCCCGGCCGACGTGGTTTCCCCTCGTTACGACGGCATTTAATTTGCGGATTCACCGCGGGCCCTCACCGTCCGACCGCGGTGTTGACCTGTCCTTCCATTCACGTGTCCTATCGGAGTTCTCGCCAGGCTAGGGCTCGCTGCGCATGTAGTCGATTGTTTGATTATACATGCTCTAAAGGAGAGTGTCTCAAGAGCTCGTCAACAAGAATAGTAAGGAGGAGCCCGTCTCGTTTGAAGCACGGTGGAAGGGCCTGGGTCCCAGGTAGTAGGAGCCTGTCCGCCGTGCTGAAGGGGTGAGCTCACAATGAGGTTTACAAAAGGAGCCCACCTGTTTGAGGTGGGCCGTAGAAGGGCTCGTCCCGATAGATACAGTGGGTTTCCGTCTCGCCCGTGTCGGGCCGGAGAGCTCGCCAATGAGATTTTGCAGGAGGAGCCCGCCTGCTTGAGGTACAGTAGAAGGGCCTGCCCCGACAGTAGCAGGTGGAGCTCGCCCGCCCGTGCCAAAGGGAAGAGCTCACAATGAGACTCAGGAGGAGCCCGTCTGGTTGAGGTGCCGTAGAAGGGCTGCCTTTGATAGGTAGCAGGGAGCTCATCCGCTCAGGCCAAGTGGAGCTCACAATGAGATTTGCGTGGAGGAGCCCGTCTCGCTTGAGGTACGAGGGGAAGGGCTCAGCCCCCTGATGGTGAAGCAGGAGTCTGCCCGCCTCAGCAGCGGGAGATCTCACACGAGGCTTATAGGGAGGAGCCCGTCTGTTTGAGGTACAGAGAATGGCTCGTCCTGATAGATAGTGGGGAGCTCGTCCGCCTATGTTGGAAGTGGGAGAGCTCGCTGTCGAGATTCGTGGTGGAGGCACGGCCTGCTTGAGGTACGGGAGAAGGGCTCGCCCCTACAGTAGCAGGGAGCCACCTCTGTTGAAGGGAGAGCTCACAATGAGATTTGCGTGAGTGAGCCTGTCTCGGCTGGAGGCACAGAGAAGTGGCCTGGCCCGAGCAGGTAAAGTGTGGAGCCTGGCCCCGCCCGTGCTAGCGGGAGAGCTCGCCAATGAGATTTCGGCAGGAGGAGCCCGCCTGCTTGAGGTACGTAGAAGGGCCCGTCCCCGATGGCAGCGTGGAGCCTGTCCGCCGTGTTGAAGCGGAGAGCTCACAATGATTCTGTAGGGAGGAGCCCGTCTGCTTGAGGTACGGAGAAGGGCTCAATAGCTGGGAGCCTGGCCCGCCTATGTTGGAAGTGGAGAGCTCAATGAGATTTGCAGGGAGGAGCCTGGCCTCTCGTTCGAGGCCAGAAGGGCCTGCCCCGATAGGTAGCAGGGAGCTTCGCCCGCTCGTGTTGAAGGAGAGCTCACAATGAGATTTGTGTGAGGAGCCCGCCTCTGCCGAGGCATGCAGAAGGCTCACCCCGATAAGTAAAGCAGTGGTTTCTGTCCACTGTGGTTAAGGGAGAGCTCACAATGAGACTTCAGAGAGGAGCCCATCTGATTGAGGCGTAGAAGGGCCTGGTCTCGATAGATAGTGGGAGCCTGTCCCCGCCCGTGCTGAAGGGAGAGCTCAATGAGATTTGTGGAGGAGTTCCTTCTCTCAGACTCAAATGGACGGCAACCGATATGACTTCGTCATTCCATTCGATTGTGGGTGAGCCGCGACGAATAGTAATTTTAATTCCGAGCCTCTAAGACAAAAGTCCTCGAATTTTGCGTTGTCAAACCGCGCCTCGTTATCCGAGACCAAGGCTCTGGACACCAAATCTCGCATACGACGCCGCCATACGTCACAGATCTCTCGCTCCGTGATCGTGGCCAAGGGCTCCTGGCCAAATTTCACTTGGTGAAATAATCTACCGCCACGATTATAAATTTACATTGGCCTTTGCCAATGGGCAAGGGCCCCAATATGTCCAACCCCACTGGAAGGGCCAATGGGTGATTGACGCCAAAGGCTCATTGGAGGCGTGATATTTTGGGCCGTGTTCCCGGCAAGATTTCGTGATCTTTGACCAGGTGGGTTGCATCTTTGAGCATTGTGGGCCAATAGTATCCCTGCCTCAAAACTTTCCCAGCCAATGTTCGAGCCCCGATATGGTTCCCCGTGATATGCCTCTTCGTGTACTTCGTCAAGACGACTTCGTTGTCTTCCGGCGCGCATTTTAGAAGGTAAAGAATCCCTCGCTTGCAGGCTTCCTCAGGACGGTAAACTCAGAGGATCTTACTTTATCTTAGCCGCTTCGGGTCAGCCCGTAAGGTTCCGCCATTATAATCCCAAATAGGGGTCCATCCAGCTTTGGTACCTGACGTGGCGACTACTTGCGCCGTAAGGGTCAACGGAGGGCTCTGCGAGGTATTCGATGGGCATCGATACCCCAATGTCTTCCTGCAAGGCCGTAGCGCCTTTGGGCAAGCCGCCGCACGGGAATTCTCCGCTTTGGGATGTACTTAATCTGAGCTGGATACTTAACTTTTTTAATAAATCACTGACTCTATGAAGATAAAGAATCATCTTTCACTAGCCTCAGAGGCCTCTAATCCGTCTCGACCACCCGCCGAGTCGCTATGGACCTCTAGCCGATCGATCTCTAATGAATGAGCCAGATTGAGGCCCCGCGATTACGGCCCCGCTGAGCTGGAGGCGTGAACCCAACCCGAGCGCATACTCACGTCTATATTCCTCCTGCAGGCTCGGGACAAACTCGCTTCCGTCTTCGCGTGATTCAGGTTCCATCCACAAAAGAGCCTGGTACGGGAGGTCGCCCTTGATCAAGCACGGCAAGTTTCTAATCGTGGTGGAATTCCATGACTAAAATCGCCTAGGATCTGTCCTTTTTATGGCTGCCATTTTCGCCACCAATGCTCACTCGCAGCCTATGGCCCATTTCATCAACCTCCTGTAGACTCGTTTATGTAACACCCGCTTCACGTGGGTATTCGGTCGGGACTTCTATGGTGTGAGCCTGGAAATAAGGACGAAGTTCCGAGCTGCGGTCACCAGAGCTAGTATTAATTTTTCCATTTTTGATACCTCCCTCGCCCCTCGTGGCTCGACCAGCAGTAGATCAGGCCGCATCATTCCTCGTTTCCGATTCCAGCACTGCGCTAGTTGAAAATTTTGATACTGCCAAATATAATGTGAGGATTTCTCCTTCTACCGGGCTTACTAGAATGGGTGGCGAGCTCAAGTATGTCTTCAAGGTTACAAACGCTTCTTCACATTTCTCATCCCATCAAAGGCTTCAAAACTCGAAGAAAGGTCGGCATTTCATACTGGCCTCTGACACGAATCGACTTAGAGCCGCTAATCCTCCCTCGTTAGTCGCTGTACTTCCTTTATCCCGATGGTGATGGCATGTCTAGCAATGCTTTATTTTATCCGGATTTACTTCAATTCCCGTGGTTGACTACGGCTTTTAAATTTTCTACGACACGCCAAGGCATTACGATTCAGCCATGTTATAATTCTCAGATCCGAACGCTCCTGAGAGGTGAGCGATGTGGAGACCAAATTGTAGCGGATTTTACCAAAGATACCGCCTATGTATACCTCCATCATTGCATTCCATCTCTGCTTTCCTCGAAACATCCGGTTCACTAACCTGTAGGTCAGCCTCGCATTCAGCCCAAACGGCATTACCCGACAACAGAGGGCCCCCAGGCAAGGATGAATGACGCTCTCTCTTGGTCACCGGGTCCATGCTTATCTGGTTATAACTGGAGAACGCATCCATGAAGCTAAGGAGCTCATGGCCTGCTGTGGTATCTACACAAGGCTCGCATCCTAGTGTGGGGAAGCCGCCCTTCGTGGGCATGCTTTGTTTATATCAAGAATCAATACAGAGTCACATTTGCCATTTGCTTTCTTGGATTTGAGTTACAACATTGGCCAACCAATTTATTCTACCTCCCCGATTGCCCCCATGAGAGCTACTTGGATCTTCTGCTGATGGCTCAGCCTCTCCGGTGCGAAACTTCGCTTTTGCTTAACCCATTCGAGAGATGGGCTGGTGTTTAGCTTATGAGTGATGACTCGCGGGGGGTCGACACTATGTCAACTCGTTTCCAGCGGCGATGTCCCCTGCTCGCCTTAGGAATCGTGTGAGGGGCCTTCGAGGCCTTCTCGCCACTGACGAGCATGCAAGACGTTCCCGGTCATCCAATGTTACTGGCTCCATCTCTTCTTCTGAGGGCTCGGGCCGAGTGAACACTTCATCACGCATATCAAGCTCACCCATGCTCACATTGTCGACCGTTTTTTGTTTCATAGAGGCGGTATAGCATTCTCGCCACTACCATCCTCTCGAACCGCCCCACTCATGCATCGTCGGGAATTTGATTACCGTGTGGCGCCGAGGGGATGGCTTTATCGCGCTGGAGTGGCCTCCCGCTTCAAGAACATGTTATAGGCCGACGGGCGCCCACTATGAGAAACCTTGGCCGGGCCGCCGTGCACCGCAAGGGGGCTCCCCGGGCGTTAGCACCGCTGGATCGATCCCAATGGTAACACCTTTCTCCGGCAGAACCCACGAGATTTGAGCAAAGTGATGTTCTAGCTTTCCTCTTCCAATTCCCATTTTGTCAAGGTCATGCAAAAATGATGTCGCCGAGCTCCCGTTGTCTACCAGACCTCGATGGACCGCTGTATTTGCCACGACTGCGCCGATTACCAAAGGGGTCGCCATGGGGCGTCACACCTTCCAAGTCCGAATCGAAAAATGTGATGAGTGTCGATCACGCATTTGACACCACCGCATTCTCCCCATGTTCGTTTGATCTTATGCTGCGCAAGTGGGCCTTCCGAGCCGAACTAGATTCTCCTCCAGCGAATCCTCCTGAGATCACGTGGATTTCCCGTGGTCGGGCTGACAATGTCTTAACGAGGTGGGCGTATGAGGAGCCTGGCCTGATTCTAGTTCTCTGGTCTGGCCTTGAGCTTGCCCCGGCGAGATAAATCACTGATATCCGTTACCGTATCGATAATTTATCTCTTCTCAATCAGATACATGTCGCGCGGCGTCCATAGCCCTGTGGAACTCGCAGCACTGAGTTATCTCCCGCAATGATTTGACTTCATCTCGCGCCGCCATCTAGGAATTGCTCGTTCCGCACTTCATGTAGAACTTGCGCATGACTCGAGGCCGTTAAGGAGTGAAGTGCTGGAGGCGCGAGTAGCGGCCGGCTTCCTTCCTTTCTCGGGCCGCGACGGGCTCAGCATCCCTAAGATTCCTCGTCTTTGGGGGATCGCCCCGCTTCCGCCCCCAGATTCTCCGGGTCACCTGCTTCTCGGGGCCCGTCCCCGCCGCCTCTCGTCTTTGCCAGCGGAAGAACTTTCCTTCTTTGACAGAGGGCCTCCTCTCCTCGTCATGCATTTTCTACGGCAAGAACCTCGCCATGTTAGCTCGGAGGCCTCTTCGCGTTGGTATAGAGAACATCAGGTCTTTGGACTGTACTCCCAACCCCGCAATGAAGGCCGTGACAGCGAACTTTTCGTCAAGTACATCTATCTTCAAGTGACTCGGCATTAAACCGCTGTAACGTATGACTTCAACACCCTTCTCCTGGTGCTTCCTCGCTGATGGTTACCATGGTAGCTCTGGGCTCTCGCATGTCCCAGCCCCGATGAAGTGAGATGAACGCATTGATAACTCTCTCGAACGAGGAAATCACACAGGGATTCCAGGAACCAGGCCAGCATAGCCGGCCTTTTAAGGTGGTGGCGACGCCCCGCACCGAATGTGGTCCGATACCCATGCAACTCCATCCGATTCTTATAGGTATTGAGATGGTCTACCGATCTGGCCATCGAACGCTTCTACTGAGGCATCCCGAATTGGGCCGGAGCGGTAGTTAGCACCAGGTGAAAGGACTTGTTTGAGCGCACAAGGCACCATGTGTCCGCGCCTTTAACTACCTCCTTACATGGCTCACTCTGTCGGGAGGTCCCCGAACCTTTGCTCCCATCTCCGTCTCTCGTGACTGGGTGAGGATGTCGTGTCTCTACGCCCTTCACGTCCCTCCGCACGCCTAGCCTCTTCCCTACAGGCTAGTCAGGCCGTGCCCCGGGCTTGGCTTGCACCCGCCCCGCCCGGCATTCTCGGGGAACCCCAGAGTCGTGCTGTCCCCCGTGTGGAGGAACATTGCACCTTTCCGCAGTCCGTCATTTTCCTGGGGTGTTGTATTTGTCTCGTGAGTTGTTCTATCTCCCTACCAAGCGCCGCTGACGAGGCGGAGCGCTCTAATTTCGCTTGTGTTAGCCCCCGGATTGCTTCGCCGGCCCCGTGGCCTACGTTCAGATCTCCTGCGGATCTCGCATCTCAGGATTAAGCGTTCTCGCCGTTCCCCGGTCGATACCATCGCGAATCGAGAAATCAGTTATGCTTTGTATAAGAACAGTCGCTTCATGTGACGGCTACTAACCGATGATGCTTCAACCGAACTGGCCGAGCGTGTCAGGGTCGCTGGGTTGACCAAGACTACTGATAATAACCGAGGATGCTTGACGTCTGGCCGTAAGGATTACGCAACGCTGACTCAAGGCCCCGAGAAGTACTCTCTGCAAAAACCAGGAAAAGTGTCACGGGGGGCTTGCCCAGAGTCGTCCGATGCCTGGGCCCATTCTTCCTTGAGAGAAAAAGAGAGAATGCCAGTTATTTAGTATCAAGGCCCGAGTGAGCTGCAAAGTGACTTTCACCGATGGGGTGGCCTCAGATTTATAAATATGATTTATCGTCGACGACTCAGAGCCCCTCCCTACTGGAGGATGTTTCTCATATTGTTAGCCTTAGATTTAGCAACGGATTAGTCAAATGTTTATTCGTGTAGAATCCTCCTTTTACTGGAGGATTCTACTTCAACCCGCCTTCCTATTACTTTTTCTCGAACCTACGATATTAGACTCGACGCGAATGCATTTGTTATCTTTGTAATATTCTACCTTCTCTCAAGTATGGGAAGGATTCGGGGTTTGGATCGGCTGAATACTGTCTCCTATTTTTCCAAACCCATGTTTCAGCTCCAATGAGCCGACCTCGTCGCTATGAAGGACATGGGTGGGGCACTACCTCTATCAAGCTTATCTCTGGGCCGGCGAGTGATACTTATCCAATTTTATATCCTCACTAAAATCCAGAGTATATATATATATATATATATATATATATATATATATATATATATATATATATATTTGAATTTAATAAGATATCGTAAACAATGATTAAAATTTAATAATATTTTAAAATATAAACTATTCATTTCTTTATTATTTTTAAAATTAATACAAATTAAAATACTATCTTTAAAATAACTAAAATATTTTTTTATAAGTACACAATTTTGTCCTCACTAAGACTTGAAGACCCTTATCTCCCTATGCCCACCATAACCCTTATCCACTTCATATATATATATATATATATATATATATATATATATATATATATATAAAAGACATATTATTCTCAATATTTCCCATCAAATTCTTTTGAAATGGTATCTCTAAAAAAAATAGTAACTAATCTCATTATAAATTTTTTATCAAACTTAATGAAACAAAAATGGGAATACTATAAAAACCATAAAAATAATTTTTATACAAATAATTCAAATTTCATAATATTGATCACTATTTGAATACATGGAAACACATTCTCCAAAAGCTAGTCTCAAATGGAGAGCAAGGAAACTATAAATCAAATATTATTGGTAATTCCCCGTTTGGGATTTTAAACTTCTGTAGAGTCAACAAAAAAATTTCATAGATTTGGAGTTTTTCCAGCTTCACTCACTTTGAAACTTCTTCAAAATCAGTAGCCTTCATAGAACTTGAAGCTTCTTACGAATATAGAGACTTCAAATATTCCGATTTCACTTCAGAAATTTAATAAAGAAAAAGTGAGACACATTAATATTCCAATATTGTAACACTATTTAATTGTCAAACACTATTTTATTGTTCAATGAGACACATATATAATATATTATTCCAACATTGTAAATAGAGATTGAGGGAGAGAGAAAAGCTACAAAGATAATTTAGGAAAACTTGTGTTTCAACAAAGGATAAAAATATCGGTTTTGATGGATATATTGGTACTTGAATTTTACGGATATATCGGTGGATATTTTTACATAAATATCGGTAATTAAAAATTAAGAATATATTTAAATTACTTATCAAAATTAGTTTAAAAGCATAGACAATGATAATATTAATTAGATTTGATTTTTTTACATTCTTTACTATATCTATATTTGCTTATAAAAATTAAATTATTTTTATTAAAATATATTTCATTAAGAAATAAATTATTTTATATGATTTATACAAAATATTTTATTCAATAGTTTTTTAAATTTGGTGATTGTAATAACAATGTGGGTAATAGAATACAATATTTTTATATATTTGCATATTTATATTTAGTTATTATAAATGATTAAAAATATTCATAAATTTATTAAAAAAAAACATTCATAAATGAGAAAGACAATATATTAAAATTTTGTACCAGATATAACAAAGGCTTCCTTAGCCTAGTGGATGAGAGGTTGGAACCCTATTGTTTTGGCGGTTCGAACTCTCTAACAATCTAAGATTAGACTCCATTTTGGCTGGAGATGAAGAAGATCGGGATATGAACAATGACCAATATATCGGTCAAATTTCGGGAAATATCCCAAAATATCGGTAAAATACCGATATATAGGCGAAATGTCGCCGATAATTGTAAAAAATCTCAATTCGTTGATCGACTATCGGAAGGATATATCAAAGGCCGACATCTGAATTAATACACCTAAATATCGATCGATATTTCCGATATTTCATCCTTGGCTCTACAACCCACAAGGATTCGGGAAAACGATCAGAAAGAATGTATAAAAATTGTAAAATATATAATTTGGTAAGGTTTCTTAAAAAATAATTATGTTTTAAGTATAATGGTACTTAATTATATTAAAATCGTATCTAAGTACTGTCATATTTGAAACACAATTATTTTCTATAAAACCATATATATATATATATATTAGTCAAACCATGAGGTGTCTTGACTTAGCCCGTATACTCATGGAAGACGTCTTTAATCCAGACCCATACGAGTTGCATTCTTAGGGCTCATGTTCAATGGTTCTATGAAATCATATTAAACCATCTATTTTGTATTATATATGTCTTTTTTATAATTATTAACAAATTAATAGTCTGAAACAAGTTTCCCTTTATAAAACATAGTTATTAACAACAATCAGCTATCAAATAAAGAAGTTATGCTCCATTAATGAATCAAGTAATGTCAAATCACATGATAAAAATAAAAAAAGGCTTACGTTAATAGTCTAATAATAATAGTAATAAATTGATTAGCTTTGAATATATAAAATAATTTTATAAATATATTATGATTAATTAATTTGCAATAATCAAAACAAAGATAACTATTAAAGAATAAGCAACATTTCTTACGAAAATTGGAATATATCTAATAGTAATAAATTGATTAGCTTTGAATATATAAAATAATTATATAAATATATTATGATCAATTAATTTGCAATAATCAAAACAAAGATAACTATTAAAGAATAAGCAACATTTCTTACGAAAATTGGAATATATCTAAAATACTATAATACTTAAATTAAAGAATTTTAATATTTATTTAAAAAGCATTTTCATTCAGTTCAGTATGTTTTAGAGGTTTTATACTAATAAAATTATTTTACAAGAAAAATTAAAATAGACTAATTAAACTAAACAAAAAAAATTATTGGCAATGTTTGGTTTTTAAGAAATATGAGAGAATGCCGTTAAGCCTGGCTCAAATGGTAAAGGAATGTGATAGGTTTACAGGAGATTCATGTTCAAATATTTATAAACACTTAGTACTACGAAAACTAAATAAATTCATTTTATTTGTAGAAAAGAAACAGAAAATTAACTTACTTCATGACTAAAAAACGATCCAGGTTGTAATTTCATGTGACGTGATTGATGGCTTTGTTCTACCCGTGACGATGAACTACTAACACTAACTTCTCTTTTAATGGTAGGCTGCTGCTTCCAATTCCATCGAGAAGATGATGAACTACTACTAACAACACCTCTGTTAATGGCAGGCTTCCAATTCCATGGAGAAAAAAAGGAATCATCGTATTTCAAAAATGACGTCAGTCTTTGATAATCAATCGTTTGTTGTTGCTGTTGATTCTGAATCTGTTGTTGTTGTTGCTGTTGATTCTGAATCTGTTGTTGTTGCTGTTGATGATGATCGAATAGTTGTTGTTGTTGATTGAAAAGTTGTTGTTGTTGATGATTTAGAAATCGTTGTAAATTTTGCTCATCCAATAGTGCTATTTGACCAAAATATAGAGAAATTTTCGACAAATCTTCTCCCATATTACTACTCTTCCTTTCTCCTCCAATTCTTCTAATGGGAATTAGTCCATATTCTAATCTCTTAAATAGGATAAATCTAATATTAATTATAATAATAATATTTTTTTTTTTAGAATTTTATATATTTTCCATTCTTATAGTGTGGTATATATTGGATTTTAGATGTTATGGTGCATAATATATATGCATATGAGTTATCTTCTATTTCTTGTTTTAAGAATAAAAAGTCATAGTATTGAAATAGAAAGCATCAAGTTAACTTGTTTAGAAGTTATTTTAAAAAAATTTAAGGTTCAAAATAGTAAACCTTTGAATTATAGCCAAAGTGGTAAAAAGATAGATGTACCTAATAACAGAATACTAATATCGCTATTTGAATAGATGTAAAATAAAAGTTCAAAATAGTTAAAAAAAATCTAATATCGTAATTTTTAAATAATTTGGAAATCATTATATATTTAAGATAAGCGTAAAAGAATGATAAAATGTATCATCTTACCGCTACTTTACATTTAATCTCTTTTTTTTTTAATTTAATTCTCTATTTTCTATTAGTTAGTTTCTGGCTTTACAAATCTTGAGAGAAAATAAAACCACTGATAAATCTTCTCAAAAACTAACTTTATCATACCGTTATTAAACAAACTTTTAAAATATTATCTAAGTAAACGTTTAGAAATATTATCTAAGTAACCTTTTAGAAATATCATCCAAGTAAATTTTCGATATTTAAAAAAAAAAAGAAAAAACTATAAAATTGTTTTTTAACGCGTTCTTATAAGGGTTCGAACCTAAAGTCCAAAGGAAAAAATCAAAGTTGTTTTATAATTTAGTTTTATTAAACAATTAAATTTTGAAACATCGGCTAATCAATCAATCATATCATGTGGTATTGGAAATAATATTCTACATTGGATTTTTTTTGTTGCTTTTACTGTCAAATCACTAATTATCCCACTATATACATGGTTTATAGAAATCCATGAAAAAAAACACATTATAGATTGGAAGTCGAACTTGAGCCCAGTGATATTTGATATGCCTAAATAGTACATAAGTAGCATTTTAAAAAAAGTACATAAGAATTAATATTTTTATTTTCAATCTTAGTTGCCATATATGGAAACAAATTTGCGAAAACTTCTTCAGATACTAGAGATTGATATATTTTTAATAACTTTAAATTAAATACATATAATAAAATTTATATTTTTAATAAAAATAAATAAAATCGGGATATCTTAACTAAAATTATTTTAAAACCACTTTACAAGTAGAGTTTATTTTGAAACACTTTTAAAATGTAAACTCAGTCAAAAATATAAAATAAAAGCATCATTTAGTTTTTTCAATTTGAAAAATTAGAATGTTCACAAGTATTCATCTTGTTTTTAAATAGTTCTTTTTTTAAATAAGTTTTTAAATAGTTCTTCAAACTAAGATTTATACCGTGGCGAGCTAGAATTTATAATCAGAGGGCATATTTTAAGAAATAAAGGCTAGTAGCCTAGTTGGTTTAATACTCCATCATTTCATGGGCCTATAAAAATAGGCAAGGATTCGAATCCTATGGACTATAATTATGAATGTTTTGCCAAAAAAAAAATCCAGGGAGCATATGCCCCCCCGATAGTAGGGGTGTTCATAAACCGACAAAGATAAACCAAATCGAAATCGTGGTTTTTAAAATTAATAGGTTTTAATTTGTTTGAAATTTTACAAAAATCGACACATCGATTCGATTCGCCATTTAGAAGTGAAAATTGACTGAATCGAACTGACCTAAACCACCATATATATTATAAATAGTTTTAACCTGATTTCACACACCTCTTCTTCTCCACCCCATCAATCAAGGTTATTTTTTTCGGATCTCATATCTCTTCATTTTCTTTCCAATTCTTGAATTTTCTGGTGTCCATTAAACACGATTCTTTTTTTCTTTCTTTCTTCTTTTTGTTTTGATGGTGGGGGGTTTTGATTTATGGGTCCTGTCTACAACTAAAGGGCTTGAATCTTTTGATGATAACTGATTGGGTTTTAAAATGGCGTGCGGTACTTTCCCAAGCCAGGCGAGTTAAAGAGCGAGCGCAGATGCCCAGTAATAGGCGCTTTGATGGCGTCCCACTGAATGTAGAAACAATTTCATATCTTGTAAATCAATACGAATCTAGTATATAAGGGAAAGTAGGATATTTCAAATACTTGCTTATCACCAATAAATCAAATGCATCTACATGCGATAAGAAAATTGGATATTTAATAAGCTAACATCTGTGTAAATCAAGCCAAATCTCACAATGAGGAAGTAGGATAATTCTCAATAACTACTTTCCAATTATCCCTTATTGTCAGCGGTGTGGAAATAAATCAACCGTCAATAGAGAGAATCCTTATCACCATGATTGGGAAAAACATATACTATAAATATCGAGGCCATCTATCGGTGAAGTGCCTTGAAAATATTCACCCTCTAAGCGGTCCTATGCTCTCGGCGAGAGATTGACTTAAGCATCGGGCGACACGAGGCGAAGCCCCGCCGACCCTTCTTCTTTCTTGTTGCGGAGTGCTGCATCGGGCACAACGAGACCCCGGCCCGGCGGGTCATATCCGGCCAGACGGTCTGGAGCCTTGGATGAGTCAGGCGCCTGTTCAGAGACCAGCGACTGCCCAAGCCGCTCCAGCGGTCGGTTGAAAAAAAGCATCCATCGAGTTGGCGTAGATGCATGAGGCAACAGTTCAACTTTACAAGCAAGGCGATCTCGATTCGTGGTATCAACCGGGAACACAAGCGAGAACCTTGACCCACGGATGCAGGACGCCCGAGCGAGACCAATGAGACCTCCGTGCGTTAGAAGCTATGCAAGCCAACACGAGCGAGGTGGGCGCTCTCAGCCTCTGACCCGGCGCTAATAGGAGAGTTAGAGCAACTCACGAGAGATGCAAAACGCCCGGGAGCGCGACAAACTCCCGAAGGTCCTGCCTCACCCCTCATGAAGGCGACACATTCTCGGCACTCCTCGGGGCCGAAGCGACAAAGATCCAGTAGGAGCCAAGGGACATGGACCACACTTAGCTGGAGAAAGGGCGGCGAAAGCGACACTTTCGGGGCATGTCGGGAGCAATTCCTTGTCCTCAGCGAGGACGGGAGGAGCGATCATGGGACGGAGGGTTCGAAGGCCTCGGCGGGACTCAATAGCGTAAAGGAAGTGGTAAGGGGGCGAGGCTCACGATACTATGGACACCTTGGTGCAACGGGTGAGTCATAGTTCACGTGGGGTGCTCTGCTTGCCTGGTGGTTGAGAATGCCACAAGTGGAAGCGTTCGATAATGAAAGATCTCGTCAATCATCTCAACACTTATAAGAATCAAATGGAGCTGCATGGGTATCAGGACCTTGTGAGATGTCGAGCTTTCGCTATCACACTAAAAGGCCCGGCCTTAGCTTGGTTCAACAGGCTCCCGCCCTCATCAATTTCCTCATTCAGAGAGTTATCCATTGTGTTGATATCTGCAGCTATTGGGCAAATATCTGACAGATTATCATCTGACCATCAGTGAGCTCGTAAGAAACTGAGGTCTTATGTCGGAGATTCAATAAAGTCTCTGAAATTGCCAGTATACCGACGAAGTTCGTAGCTATCATCGCATTCATCGCTGGAGCTAGAGTCCGATCAAAGTTTGATGTTCTCCGTCTGTAGCAAAAAAACCCTCGGCGAGCATGGGTGAGTGCTTGCTAAATCGGAGAAGTACATTAGCGGCGAAGAGCCCTCCTATATCGAGCTCTTGACCCACATGAAGAAGCGGGACGAGTGAAGCGACGGGATGGAGCGAAAGAGACAAAGAGGCAGAGAGAGGTCCCCGAAAGAAATACGAAGACGGTTCGAAGAGCGGTAAACCTCGAGATCGCTAGAGTCACCTCGGCCGACGGCAATGATATTAACCTTAGCGGCTCGGTTATGGAAAGTTAACTACTCACCCGGGCCATGCGGCCCGAGTCGAATCGGCTGAGCTTCTTCAGCCCTGAGCCTCGGCGCGAGGGCCAATGATTGAGTTTCTGAGCTCATTCTCTTGCTCGAGCCATCTGACGAGAACCATATCGACTCAAGCTATTCAGCCCACAATGTAACGGCCCGTACCAAATGTCCTAATGAGTTTTTAACCGCGTTTGACAAGTTTGATAGTTTGACTCCAATATATTGTTATGTGGGGCCAAGTTGACTTTTTCAAGGATAGATAATTTTGGGTTCAAGACATGTTTCATAGGCCTCGTCGTCTGGCCAGTTCTGAGTGGTTGAAGCGTTAAAAAAAAAAATCGGAGCTTACGGATAGAAGTTATAGTCTAGTAAGTTCAAAGCAATGATGTTGCTCCGAGTTTTTAAGTCAGCCGAGTTTTGCCGAAACAACCTAGGTTCTATAGGCCTGGTTTGGGTGCAGTGAGGATCCCGACCCAAAACGAAAAATCCCAAAAAACTAGAAAACCCGAGCTGGGTCGTTTGACCCATTTTAGGCCCACGTCGGGTTTAAGCGGAAATGGGAGCCGATTCACGACAGCCAGCACTGTACCTCCAGCCAGGAGGAGGAGGGCGACCAGGCGACCACGCCGGTAAAATTTCCCGACCAGCCGCCGCCGGACGCGCCACGGATCCCGGTAGAAGCGAAGGCGGCGACCGCATGAGCAGGTATTGGATTTTGTGTTTTCCGGACATTTCAGGCCTACCCATACCTCCTTTCCACCATTTTTGGACCCTCTGAACTCATTTCCATGGTCCCTTTTTGCAGATTCCGCACCGTTTGAAGATCACGACAAAGAAACAAAGTTGGAAATGCATTTGTTGGATCGAGTTTTCGACCACCTGACAACCTTCTTTGGACCAAGGTGAAAGGGTACTGATGTGTTCCTAGTCTCTTAGGCTTCCAATTTGATATGGTTTGTAAATTTTTGGGCGTCGTTTGGTTAGTTTTCCATTTTTGGGTCATTTAGGGTAATTCTGAGAAGGTTGGGCCGAGATTAGGTACGATTGGTCGGTGGGAAAAATTGAAGTTGGATTAGGTAGAGTGGATGTTTTTATGAATTATTAGACCAATGAGTTCGATTTCGGGAAATTAGCTCGGTGAAAAGAAAGCGATTTTGATGTCGGGTCTATAAGACACAACTTTGTGTAGTGGACTGTCGAGTCAAATTTAGATGGTTCATAGTTCCTAAAGAAAAAAGTTATTCTAAGGCCTTCGGGGCATCCCGATGTTATTGGTTCAGTTATTGGAACTTTAAGTGGTGTTTTATTTATATTACAGACAATCATTTGGCGCAGGCCCATCCTGCGGGGAGCGGGGTGGCGTCACATGTGAGTCACGTGAGTGGTTTAGATGTTTACCCAAATGCCTTAGGGTATTATTATGATATATAATTGTGGTAAATTATGTTATATATATATATATTATTTGATCAGATGATTGATTTGCATAAATATGATTATGGGTTTTTTTATAAACAAGTTATCATTTCATGTGAATTTTGTCAACATTTTAAATATTCGGAAATCCTACTGAATTCATGGGTAAATTTGTGGTACTAAGATTTTAATTTGCACATGGAATGAGGTTTTAAACCACTTGAAAATTCATTGATGTAAGGAATGGATTTTGAGATTTTTTATGATTTTGGCATGTCGAATATTCTTATGGTTTTATGTGCTTAAAATTGGTTATGGTGAATATTTTCATTGTGGTATTTCTCGATTTCGGCATGAATTGATGAATTGAAATTCATCAATATATTTGATTAAGTTGTTGGAATTAAATTGTTGGAATTAAATTGATAAATTCTTAATTTATACTACAGTATCGTTGGATAAGTATATGTGGTAGAGATCTGTATTGGTTAGTTTGTTATATTATATCTGATATCGTTGGAAAAGTATAAGTGAGTAAGGATCTTGTGTTGGATTTCATTCTATTATAATCTGATATCGTTGGAAAAGTTTATGAGTAAGAATCTTAGTATTGGTTGACATAAGTTTGATGTACCATAAGGTACGAAGAATTGATTCGATATCCATATTATAGTCTGATGGGTTTGCCAGTGTCGTGAGGTTGGATTCATCCAGCGGTTATACATTATTTCCATGGCCGTGGTGGTTTAAACGGTTTTATTAAGATTTGCCATGGTGGCGTGAGGTTGGTTTCATCAGCGGTTATACATTATTTCCGCGGCCGTGAGAATTGAGTTGCGATGGTTTATTGCCTTTGGATTTGCGGTGTCGTGAGGTTGGTTTCATCAGCGGTTATGTATTATTTCACGGTAGTGAGGTCGGTCCACCAAACAGTTCATCATTATTAATACCCGACGCACCTTTTTGAGGTTGAGGGTGGGTGAGGTGGGAGTATCACGGTTTATGATGATGAGTATGTGAAGTGCGATTTATACCAATTAGGTATATGGTATGGTATATGGTGGTATATGGTACGGTATATGATGGGTATATGGTACGGTTTGCGATGGGTATACGATCTGAGTATTATGAAGTGAGTATATGTACGATTTATGATGAGTATATGGTACGGTTTATGATGAGTATATGGTACGGTTTATGATGATAATATAGTACGGGTTATAAAGGATGTATGGTACAGTACATTGTTGGGTTCTGTGTAAGTAATAACCATTTAAGTTGGGGGTAATGAGGTGGGAAGTCCCACGGTTTATGAAGTGTATATGGTACGGTACATTGTTGGTTTCTGTGTAAGTAATAATCATTTAAGTAATTATGGTTATTGTGTTTTCGTGATTATTGTACAACATAGAGTTTATACTCTTTATGCTCGATTTTTATATTGTGGGCAATTCGGGTTATAATTTGGTTAAATTTTGAGCATGGATTTCATATTGTAGTTGGGTTTTGTGAAATGATTTTGCAGAACTTTGTAAAGAGATGCGCGTGAGGTCTTGAGATAAGGAATTTTGAAATTAAAGGCGTTATTTTCCTTATAAATTGTACCTCGAGATTTGTTATTATCTCCGCGTTTATTGTTTCATCAGTTCAGAGTGAGACGGTTCGTAAAAGATGCGCCAGCGAAACCTGGTAACAAGTTACGTAGCGGTACGCGATATTCTATCATATCCCGAGTCCTTATTATGTGTGTTTGTGGTTGTAAACCGCGATGTATAGTCGGTTGTAAGGATTGAGCGGTTGTGCATCTTTTATATATATTGGGGTATTATATTGTTGCATGTGCTTATTTTTCTTATTAAAGTGGGGTTCCATTGGATAGTCCTAGGGATTATGCGGTGGGACTTCGAAAGAGGACCTGGGGAATCTAGAGGGTATCCGGTGGGTCTTGTCACCTGAGCCCTCGGTAGTGGCTTGACAACTCGGTTGGTAGCTCGACCTTCTGATGCTCGGTAATGCATTTTAAGAGTCGAATCGGCAAATTTATTCAGCTCGAGAAGGCCTCGGCGCCCGAAGCCCTCATTAGCTCAATTATGAAGGCTCGTTGTAACTGGGCCATGCAGTTCAGAGCGGGTTTCAAATCATTTTCTTGTTGCGAGGCTGTTTGGGACGGCAACGGCTGGTTTGACGACGACGCCTGCGCTCGACGTGGAAGGCCCGAGTCGGATCGGCTGACTATTAGGCGCGGGCCTCGGCGCGGCGGCGGCTGGTTTGGCAGGCTGGCCTGCTGAGGTGGCTGACTGGAAATTCGGTCGGCAGATATTCAGCTCGAGGCCTCGGCGCCGAAGCCTCGATGGCTCAGTGCCCTGAAGAGCTGTTGCCGGCTCTGGGCGCCTGACCGGGCTTGGGAGTTCGGCGCCGGGCGACCCCGTTGGCGGGCTGGCGCCGAGCGGCGGCTGGACGGCGGGCTGGCTGCAGACGTCGACGCCGAGTGGATCGGCTGGTAATAAACGCGTGGGCGCTGTTGGAGCTGGCGGCTGGTTTGACTTCAGCTCATTCTCACCTTTCGGGCCGTATAGCCTAAGAGTCAAATCGGCTCGAGCTATTCCAACCTGAGCCTCGGCGGGAGCCATTTCCGGTTTGTGGCGCTCGACTTTACTGCGCTTTCGGGGGCCGTGCGGCCTGAGAATTACCGGATCGACTCGAGTATTTATTCGACCCGTGGTCGGCCGAGGCCGGCACACCGGTTTGAATAGCTCGACGCGCTTCTACACTCGAGGCCGTGCGACCTTCAAAATTACCGGGATCATTCTGTTGTCATTGCATGGCCTCGGCGCCCGGGGCGTGCGAAGCGGCTCGGTTGAGGCAATTGCGTGTACGGAGACAGCATTTCGGTTCAAGCGGTGCATGTAAGCCCGCGAGGCTTGGCCTTTCGAGGCGGTAGCTCGGTTGTAGAAGCGCGCGGCGGCTGAACAAGCGCGTGTAGCCGCGGAGCTAAGTAGCTGAGCCCGGTGGCCGATTACATAAGCGCGGCGGCTCGAAGCGGCCGTAGCAGCGGCGCGGGCGATAGCCCGAGGCCACGGCTGGCTTTCGGTTGAGAGGCCCCTCGGCAACTTCGGGAGGCGGGGCCCAACGAAGGCGCGGCGGCCCGAGAGACAACGTCGGTTTTGAGCTCGGCCGCCCAGGTAGAATAACCCGAGCGAGTAGCTCGGTTGAGGCCTGGCGACGAGAAACGACGACTCAAATTAGCAGGCGATAAAAAGAAGCGATAAAACTAATCAAACAGTAACCATGTGGATATCGTGCACGATCTAAGAAGCGATCATTTTGACCACTGCCTGCCAGCTGTGAACGGCGAGGAGTAACTGGTGGGTTTAAAAATAGGTGTGCATGCCCTTTCTCGGAAAACCCAGGCAGGTTAAAGAAGTGGGCGGTACTAGTAATGAAGCTTTGATGATCCCCCGAATAGATATTTAGAAAACGAGAGAGGCGCGTATCACGTAAATCCAAACCAAATCTCACCCGATAAGGAGAAAGTAGGATATTTCCCGATAGCGCTTATCACGTAAAATCGAAACAAATCTCGCGATAAGAAAGTAGGATATTTCCCAATAGCCTTGCGCTTATCTGTGAAATCAAATAAATCTCACCAATGAGAAATAGGATAATTCTCAATAACGCTTTCCAATTATCCCTTATTAATCATGAAAATGGCGATAAGGAAAAAAAATCCTCCATCCAATAAGAGAGAATTCTTATCACCATCCAATTAGGAGAAACATATGCTATAAATACCAGGCCACCCCATCAATGAAAGGTACCCAAAAATATTCGCCCTCTAAGCAGTCTATCTTTTCTTTTCGACGAGGCCGGCTTAAGCTGTCGGGTAGTCACGCAGCGATGAAGCCAGTCGACCAACTTCTTCTTTCTTGTTTTTGCGGAGAGTCTTGCATCAGGCCTTTCTGGGACCCGATCAATGTGATTTTATCTCGGCGAAACGATCGAACCGGACCAAGTCCCTGGCCCGGCCACAGTTCCGACCCGACAACCCCAACACTTGCTCTAGCCAGTCAGGTTGAAAAAGCATCATCGATAACCCGATAAATTTTCTTCAAATAGCAATGAAGGACATAAACAAAAGAGAAAAGCAAAAGCAAGGGGAAGAAAATGAACAAAAGTACAAACTTTTTTTGTTCTCATGTCTTATGCACATCTTTGCTTTATCATGAGTCTTGAGGTTTTGTTTGCATGTCCATTCACACAGTCGTGTGATTAATTTGTAGGAAGAGAATTAAATATATTAGAGGCTTGAAAGTGCGAAAAATGGAAAGAAAAGTGTTCCTTGTTTTTCTTGGTCTTTCGCTTTCTGTTATTATGTACCAGCTAGGATGGAAGTCCTGAATATATGAGTGTCTCTCTGGTTTCGGGTTTTCTAAAAGGTGATGCTTAGGGTTTTTTGAGTTAGGCGCGGACAAAAAACATCAATATGTTCTTTAGGGATAGTAAGTTCAAAACAACAAAAATATGTGTGCATTAATGTTACCTTTCGACATAATTTAAGCCCCGCATGGGGGTTGGCAAAAGGGAAGGATTGATGGGTTGGAGGATCGGGGAAAATCGGATCATTATAAATAATAGTATTATTGTGTATTGTTGTGAGATACATAAATTCTTCAAAGTTGTTCAAATATGTTCACATAGAAAATTTATCTAGATATGGCCATGGGCTCTAGATGTTGAGGTTCCCGTATTCGAGTATTTTACAAAACCTCATGTGCTTTCCTATTGTTTACCTTAATGGCCATATCTTGGATTGAACATATGATATTATATGGTATATGTAATTTCTTTGTTTCATATCTTGCTTGTTTCCTTATTAAAAGCTTGTTTATATTTTTATTTGTATTTCAATTTCCTAACATAAATTATATTTTATTAATTTTTATGGATGGATCAATATGTGTCATTAATGTTGAAGGTTACATCAAAAAGGGAATTGCATCAAAAATTCAAGGAGAAGAAGGCAAAGATGATGAATTGGGAAATAATAGTGCTGAAATGACAAAGAAAAATGAAGGTAAAAAACCATCAACTCCTGGCTTAAAATAACAAAGGAAAAGAAATTTAGAAATATTTACGCAATGTAGAGATCATTCACTAGAATAATTCTTTGACAAAAATCCACATGCATCATGCAATTATTGTGGTCAATCTTATGCTAGTGATTCTAGAAAGAGTGGGACTAGTAATTTATGGAGTCACTTGCAATTCAAATGTTGGAAATCTCCCAATACCGTGGTTGATAAAAAACAAAAGATCATTAGTTTTGATGCTAAGAAAGATATCAAGGATGGTGATAGTGTAAAACCTTGGAAATTTTAAAATTTTCTAAAAGTAAAAAATAAAAAAATAATAATTATTAAATAGTTAGAGCGCAGAAAATTACTAGAGGCTGGATATGTGAAAGCAATTTGATCGTTGAGTCCATTTTCATAACGAGTAACTTCGAGAAAAGTTTCGTTGAATTCTGAGTGGTAGAATTCTTTATGAACTTTTGAAGTTAGGTATCTAGTAACCTCAGGAACGAGATGTTCTTAAAAATCTCGAGAATTAGGAATTGACTTGAGTTAAGTTCATTTAAAATAAATTGAACTAAAAATAAATAAATTGTTTAGACAAAAGCTTGAGATAGGATGGTCATGGGCCGAGTGTGGTGCAAAGTGGGCCGATGTCGAACTTAAACTTAAAAAGGGAAAAGAGGAGAAAAGATGGGATTTTCTCCCATTTTTTTTGGAACCGACAGTGAGTAAGGAAGGCATGAGTTAGAGAGAGAAAGGAGATAAATTCCTCCTTCTCTTTACGATCTACGAAGATCGGGTGGTCGGAATTCGTCGAGCCAAGATTTAAAGTTTATCTACTTGACGAGAAATTTGCAGCGTGGGTCTGAGCAACCTTGGCAGTTTCACCGAAGATTGTGGGTTTGGAGAAGAAAATCTAGTGAGAGAAGCTCTACCTTCTCTCTAATATTTACGACGATCAGCGGCTCGGTTTCCATCGGGCGAAGACTTAAAGTCAGAGTACTCATCGAAGGCAACGCGTGAACACCGAAATCAAGAATTTTCGTCGAAGATTCGATCGGAAGTTCGGGAAGGCCGTGGATCTCAGATCTTCGGGACTCCAAAAAAAAGTTTCATCTTCGCTCCAAGAGGTAGGGAACCTTCCTACTCGGGTTTATATTTCATCTAGATGCTATTTTGGTCTTAGTTGGAGCCTGGAAATTTATTTGGATTGTGTTCGGAACACAAAAATGCGTATTTTCTTGATTTGAAGTTATTTTGTTAAGTTGATTTTAAATTTGAGTTTTGGGCGGGTTTTATTACCATGTTATGGCTGAATTGTGGACTCAATTGGGATGGGTTTGTTGCCGGGTGAAAGGGTTGTTTTCGGGATGAGTTTGGGTAGGAAAAATAGCATGTACTGGAGCTTTAAAGGAGCCCCGGGAAATAAATTTCGTGGGTTTCACGCTACTACCTAGTCACTGTTCATACGAGGCCTCCAACTTCGGACGGCCATAACTTTCACGTCCGAGCTTCGTTTTGGGTGTTCTTGGACTCTATGGAAAGCCTTTTGAGTCTAGAATCCATCCATATATAGCTTGATAAAATTTGAACTCATATTCGGTTCGAAATTTATGAAAAACAGTAGGCCCTTGCTGGTGCGCGTCAGTTACTATTCATATGAGGCTCCCAACTTTGGACTGGCCATAACTTTCTCGTCCGAGCTCCTTTTTGGATGTTCTTGGACTCTATGGAAAGATCTTGGAGTCTAGAATCTAACCACATGCTTTTCATTGGCAATTGGTGCTCACATCCTTGTTAAAAAATTGATTGTTACAATAAGTGTGCTAATTATTGGTTGTGTGGATGTGAGGAGTTGTGTGCTGAAGTGGTCATTACATGGCAAGTTGTAGGCTATATTAGGTGCATGATATACCATGAATTAGCCACAAAATGGGTGTATCGATGTTTACTTTCCTAGGTAGTGACTTGATGAAATGTTAACATGTGCTTGTGTGATTGATTGAAATGGCATTTCTTGGTTAAGAGGTGTTATGCTTGGATGTCAATATGTATGCTCTAACATATTGGGTTTGTGATGTGTTTTCGTGTGGACATGGCTATTACATGGCATGTTGTAGGCTAGTTTATTGAGCATTATGCGCCATGAATTGTAGCCTACTGAGTTTAGTATGACATTACTTACACGAAGTAGTAGTCGGAATGATGTTGATGCATGCTTGTTTGATGTCTCATGCAGAGGTCTTTATAAGACCCGAAGAAAATTCCAATTTCGAAAAATGGCAAAATCGCACCTTGCAGAAAATCTGAAAATTTTTCTAGATCCGATGACAAACGGATCACTGGAATCGCCCGCCGAACGGAAACACCATGTCACTTTTAACAAATCTAGAGACGCTAATTTCACGCCGGTGCGGCAACCAGTGCCCAAAACAAAACAGGCTCGAGAGACATGACGCGGCAAAAACACCACTACACGCACTCGCAGACATGTTATAAAGAGCAGATAGATGACGAAATAATGGCCGAGATACGCAGTTCATTAAAATCCAGAGGTCAGATAATACGGAATTTTGGAGTTCATAACGAGAAAAGACAAAGAGCCATTACGTCATCTTCATGTTAAAGACCAAAACGTGCAGGGATTATAAATTAGATTTGAATGGCTAGGTTTTATTTTAGTGAGCGCAATTTCCCAAGATCCTACCAATCTGACCACGGATTTCTTCTTAGCTAAAGCATGAAAAGTTGTCACTTACAGGTAACTACGCTGCAAGTAATCATTGGGGAGCTCTGAACAAACCCGCGATATATATGATCCACTGATTTACCCCCTCATAAGATTTTCAGAACGCCGTACTGACAGGTCGAGTGGCCTTGAGTTGATTTCAAAATTTTACGTAATGGTCCAGAAACGACAAGAGCTCAGCTTTGAGCATGAACAGACGTTTATGGAAATTCGAAAATAATCTAGCTTTTGCACAAGAAAAATGACTAAAATTTAACTCTTAAAAAAATTTTGAGTCATAGAAGGCAAGGTCTAGGTTAATGATGCATGGTAAGTATAAGAGGCTATCGGAGATGAGAAAATGAGGTGAAGAAATTTTTAAGGTTTTACAAAATCAAGAAAATGAATAAAATAAATTTTATTAAATTTATTTAGTATCGAGAGAATATATATATATATATATATATATATATATATATATATATATATATATATATATATATATATATATATAGATATATATATATATATATATATATATATATATATTTAAGTTTTTCAAAGAGAGCAGAAGGAAAAAATGACGAAAAAAAGGGAGAAGAAAACGGTTAACTCGAATGGGTTATCGGTTTAACAGGCGTCACGTATACAATGGAAATCAGACGTGACATATCAGCTTATGTAGGTATAAGTGGTTGGGAGTTACGTCACGCATACAACGGATTATATCGCGACAGCGTATCGACGTAGGCAACAGAACTGATCAACATCGCGTCAATCCGCGTAACGCAAATATAGGACAAGGCCGAGGGACCGATTGTATCGCAATGCACTGGTTTGTATCGCGACTCTAGATTGGGACCGGCCGGTTGCACGCTACGGACTCGTGATACAAAAGTTTGTATCGCGAATCTCAGATAATCGGATCGGCAAACCGACGCGACGCCTAGTCGCACAGACGCGCGCCGCGCATGACACAGTGGCTACGATACGGCCGCCAGGGCTCGCGACACCTGGCCGCAGCCGTAGTCGCGACACGACCGCGCCGCACTAATGACACGCCGCAAAGGCGCGTAAATGGCCCACCATGCAAATAAGAATGCATCAACGTAATAATTATGACTTAACCCGCTGGGACTCAATGCACCATTTCAATCATCGCTGACACCGTTTCATGAGCATCGTTTCACAAAATTTTCAAAATGAAATAAATTTTTTGAAAGGAAATAAAAATCAAATCAAATAAAAATCTTTTAAAATGAAATTTTCAAAAATAAAATTTTTGATGTTGATTATGATCTAATATATTGAATTAATTGTCTTGCATTGCCTATAAATGCAAGGACTTAGTATATAAAATATTTTCTGTATATGAATAGTGTCTCAGGTCGTGCTGAGCTTCAGAGATACCGGGCATTGAAATTTAACTCATTATCTGACATGTGTGATGGCTGGGGCGAGGGCGAGGACGAGAGGTCGCCCACCTGGTACTGGTCAATCACCACCGAAGAATGACCAGCCTTTGCCGAGACAGAGGGCACTGCGCCACGCTATTGCACAAAGCAGTGGGTATGTGGTCGTGGAGGTCCCAGGAATCCTCCGTAGGTTTAGTGGCACATCATCCTCCGACATTCACAAGGGAGTGAGATCCATGGTAGCAAACCATTGGTTTATGGCAGAGTTGAGAAGGTGTTATACAGAGATTACCTGACACGATCAGATTAGGCTAGCCATGCTCCACCATAGGAATACCAAGAGAGGTCGAAGCATGGTGGAAATGGGCAAAGACCCTGCAGACCTACAGGCAATGACACGGCGCAGTTCCAGGAGCCGCTCATGAGTATTTTCCGACATCAAGAGGCATGCGGGCGCTCAGAGGTTCCAGAAATGGGCAGACGATGATCGATGGATTATGGCGCAGATTCACGGAGGCTGGCCTGGCGTGACGATGACATGCGGCACGGACATGGCCAAGGTTAGAGAGATCTGAGAATGGTCGTTGTCCATTCGGGGTGATAGCAGTGACTTCGCCATGATATGACCTGCTGGTCGATACTCACCAGCAGAGGAGAGATCGGTGATGTTCGAGCACTGTGATTATGAAAGAAGGCAAGATAAGGAGAGCATTTAACTGGGAAGAAGCTCCAGGTCGTAAACACGAGGGTTCAGAGGCACGACCATCCGGCAGGATTCGACTGGGGTTACAACAATGAGCAGATGGTGCGCTATCACGCTGAACAATTTGGACATAAGGAGACAGATTGCCCCTGAGACGTGGATCCAGGATTTTGGGACAAAGACATCCCAGCTAGCCATGACAGAGAGGGCGCACCATTCCACCAATAACCCTGGGTCACGGTCGAAACTAGCTGGCCGCAAGGTGTTATACAAGCACCTCCCAGAAGCACGTATGGCCGAGGGGCTGTGGAATGAGGTCATGAGCCAGAGGCCAGATGTCAGGACCCAAGGCGTGTCTACGCCCATTGCGCCGTGAGGCTACATGCATATCAACGGATGCACGAAGGAGACTGCAATTGTTTTTGCATCATGTTCATCATCATGGTAACTGGTATGCGATAGATTCGGGCTTAGAGGTCGAAAATAGAGATGATGAAAATTCTTCCCTAGGATGAGGGGTGAGAGATTAATTAGAGCAAAGTCAAGATCAGAGCTCCGTGGATCTCAAGATTCCGCTCATGGTGGACCTTTGGTAAGTGGTATGACATATTATAGGTATGATGTCACTCGATATGGATGAGTTGACAATATCTAGTTGTCGGCATTGACCTAACGTTGTCATACCCGACACCGCCTCGAGGTAAAGTAGGTTACAGGCATGTGGTCGGGATACAAAGAGGTACGGAATTTCGACGAAATTCTTTAAAGAGGAGAATAAGACCAGAAAATTTCCAATTTTCAAAAATGGCAAATCGTAATTTCGTAAAAACTAAATTTTTTCTAAATCTCAATGACGAACGGGACTTCACCGTTGAATCTCGCGAAATCTAGCCGCCACGTCGATTTTGCCAATTCGTACACACTACGCTGGGCGCACAGAGTAGCCCAAAAGTCAGAAACAGGTTTGAAAGATTATGTGATGTGGATTAAAGTCACCTTACTACACGTGATTTTATGACACACGTTGTAAGAGGAGAGATGATGGAAATGGATGACCCAGATAGTACATGTCAAAAACGGTACAGGTAAATAGACATTATGGGAATCAAGTTTGTTAACGGCGAAAAGTACAAAAGAAAACATTAGTATTAACGCCTTCAAAAGAAAAGACCAAACAGGATGAGAGAAATGAACGCGTCAGCTTGTATTTTGATTTTAGAGAGGTGCAATCAAGATCCCCTCGCCAATCTAATCTGATTTTTCGCCAAGAAGGAGAAAGTTTCACGCGAGGACTACGCTATGAGACCGTTTGGGGAGTTTCACAACTCCAGAGGTAGGTTTTATCCCCACGGATTTACCCTCTTATGGTTTTGTAAATGCCGAGCTGATTTGAGGCCGTGAGTGTCGCTTGATCGGTCCCAAAACTTGGAACCAAATGTGAAAATTTTAGGTCTGGTTGGACAAATTGACGGACTATTGGCACTTGTTTGATAAATTACACAATAAATCGTGTTTTGGTGTATATAAGGCCGGGAATGGCCATGGGAACAATATGCTGAGTGGGCCGGTCTGCGGTTGAGCCTTGCTTAGACTATTAAAACGCCCCATTGGCTTGAATTGACCAAAAACAGCCCATGTGGTATGAAATTGTTTGAAATGAATGGCTTGAGTTGGTAATTAATGTATAATGCATGAATTTAATGTGTTAACATAATGCAAATAATTATATAAATATAATGGTGTGTAGGTCATTGAAATGGAATTGTGACATTTTATGAGCTAATTTGGGTGTTGGTTGATCAAAATTGAATAAATACGGTGTTGAGTGCAAAATTTGAGAATATATGCATGATTGATATATTGACATAAATTGTGAGTTGAAATGGTATATAATGGTAATTCATATGCAAATCGGAGTAAATCTTAGAAATTAGTGAGGCATGACATGAATGAAAGAAAAACGAAACGCTTGGAAAGAATTCAATAGATGATTTTCCTGGAGAATAGTGGTGTTGAGATATCTAACAACGGCACGCCGAGGAGCTCATGAATTGTTTAGGAAGGTTTCTCCAACACATTCGCCGGAGGGATAGTCCACTTATACCGGGAACTGGCAGCAGGCGAGAACAACAAGTTTAAGCTTGAAACGCGTTTCGCAATTTCACAGGTAGTCACTAGGTGAGTCGGTGATAATGAGACATGGATGGGCATAGACATTCATAGACTTCTGCCATATTTACTGAGGTTTGTAGTTACATTGAATCATTGCATATGTACTTAGCGTGAGCAACCCATTTGATAATTCCACTATCACTGCTCACCTCACGAGGAATATTTCGTGCAATAGGAGTATCTGAGAAGACGACTCATTTTAGAGACCGATTTTTGAAGAAAGTTATTAGGTTTTGATGTTTGGTATAATATATTAGAATTAATTTTAATATGTGTTTGTATGGTACGTAATAACTTCTTGAACTATGAATATAGTTGCGTATTTTACGAATATTATAAGGCCTGGTGGCTATTTTTATCGAAGTGGCCGGGTCTCACGATACGACTATAGATTTTCCAGCGTTGACGGAGTAGTTTGTCACCCTGACTCATTAGGGGCGCTACACTTTATATATTGGCATGACTTTATTTCGATTCATGCACATTACTTCAATTTTTAAAGAATCGTGTCTATAAATATTGCAAATGGTTAATGTGGGGATAAAGTGATGGCCTATGCATGTAGAATGAAACAAAATTTTGTCAAATATTGAGAAAATTTAGTAATATTAATTATTTATTGCATGTTGCTATTGTTTTGGATCCCTAATATAACTTGAAGTATATGAAATTTTGTTTTGAGCAAATATATGAAGCAAGTCAAGCTGTCACAAAAATTACTTTGGTTGAATTAACTTTCAATCGATTATATGAATGGTATAATGATTTTTATTCAAGTGAACTTTGGAATAAAATGAATACTCCCTCTAGATCAGGGAGAATTGATGATAATGATAGTGATAGTGATGATATTGATGATGCATTTGAAAAGAAATTAGAAGATGGGGCATCTTTGGAGACTAAATCTGAGATTGAAAAGTATTTGTTAGATAATCTTGAAAAGTTTGGATCTTATGATATTTTGGATTGGTGAAAGTTGAATGGTTCTAAATATCCGATTCTCTCCAAGATGGAAAAGAGAGATATATTATACCTTATTTCAAATGTTTCATGAATCCTCTTTAGTTCAAGTAGACGATACTGATGCATTTAGAAGCTTATTATCTCCTAAATTGAGGGATAGTAATTTGTTTGTCTACAAAAATGGATGAAGATCATAATCACCTATAAGACTTTAGAGGGGGTTCAAATGTATGAAGAAATTACACAAGGTATTATACATAAATTATTTGGTTTGTAATTTATATTTTTGTGATATATAAAATAATAATTTCTCTTCTTTTTTTCTATATTTTGCTAGAAATTTGAGAATCAAGTAAAATTGTAGAGGAAAATCCAATGGAAGAGGATATGTGAAACTCATGTTGCTTAAATGTTTATCGGCTTGTGTATTGTATCAATTACCTAAAGGGTGGATACTCATTCAAGTTTGCTTGAATTAATTTTTATGTTGGAGAACATTTTGCTACTCTAGTAGTTGTTTTGTTGTTTCATTAATATTATAGTAGTTTGGGTAATTATGATTTTGGTATGTTGCTTGATGATTTCGTTATACATTTAATATCTTAAACCTTTTTCTCAATTTGATATAGATAGAACTTTATCAAATTATTTCTTTAATATACAATTGAGTTCAACCACTACCAGAATCGAAGTAAAACCAAACCGAAAGCATAATATTAGGTTTGGTTGGTTTGAGTTCTTTGAACGATTTGGATCGAGATTGTAATTTTTTCAAACCAATGTCATAGGTTTGACTAATGTTACGCTGAGACTTCGATCGAATTGATTGATGAATACCCTACCGTAGAGTTTCCATTAATATGAGTTGAGTCTGGCGACCAAAGAACCCACTTTAACCCATTCAAGGGCTACCTATAAATCTAAGGTCCAACAAAATCGGCCAAATTGACGGACCCGCTTTAGCTCTCATTTGACATGGCCTTTGTCCGAGCCGGGCCTAATTAGCCACTTCAGAATTGAGATTTTCAATTATTCATCTATAAAATTCGATATTTTGATTTTTAAAATATCAAATCTCTACATTTTTAGAATAGAGGTTTTAAAAATTATTATTATAATATATGATTAATATATTAAATTTTGCTTTTTAATTATTTTATTTTAGAATTTTTAAATGTAAATCTTTTAAGATAATTTATACATAATTATTTAAAAAATCTTGAGGCGAAAAATTACGGAATGCATTTCAGAAATCAAATAAATTACAGTTTATTGAAATATATTTACTTATCTCACAACTTACCTGAACACTACAACTTTACCTTGCACGCACGTCTAAACTCCATCTAACTGATAAGTGCCTCAGCCCAGTCACCCAGCTTCACAAACTTAATCTAACTCATCAACCAACCATCAACACATTCAGTGATTTAGTATTTAAACCATGTCAAGATAGTGTTTAAAGCATCGCAGACATAACAATCGACTTATTTTATTTATGCGATTATCTCTAGTGGAGATTTCGGTACAGATTTATCTTACGAGATGCATTTTTGAACAGGTTAACAATATAATACATGTTATCACTGAAAATAATGATAGATGATGACACCTAATCACATCGGCATTCAACAACACATACATTTTTCATTATGAGTCATCAGACGAACAAATGATCATCATCACAGTTTCGAATACAGATGAAGATCATTTCACATCACATTCGAGTTAATCGTCATGTCAGACAGCGATTACATCGAGCTTTGTCAGACGACGATCTATCTTAATTTCACCATTGATATGCACGCCGCACTTGTATGACCGATTTGACGGAGCATTAGATTAGGCACGATTCGTCATTTTGTGTTTGTTCACGTCCGAGAAGTCCATTGATCCACAGATATCACTAAAGACCAACAAAGAATAACGACTGACTGACCAAAAACGGTCGTGGCTTTAGTCCTGATACCAAATTTATGTTCAGAGGCACTACTGTTGGTCTTATTTAAACGATTTATATATACTTTATTTTATACCATTTTCAACCCTGCACTTTTTTTTGATATTTAACCCTTAAGTAATAAGAGCACTAAACCCTCCAAGGATTGGAAACATAAAATATAATTTTAATATTGTTTAATATAGTTGTTCAAACATCGTTAATTAATGATACAATAAAACACCAAGGTAATATATTACCAAGTAGAAATAAGATTTACTTCTTGGCTTCATTTAAAAGAAATTTATTCATTTTCTTTAAATAGAATTAGTGAACTGAAATATTTTCTATTATAACTCTATACAAACACTTTTTTAAATAAAAACCTCAAATGTTTAATATTTGACTTAATTTTAATTTTTAAATAGAGATTTGATAAAATCAAATTTTTACATACATCAAAAAATACTAATAATTTTTATTTAAAATTATTGAATATATATTACTTTCTTTTAAACTGTTAAATAATTTCACAAAACAGTTTGACTTATACTTCTGACGATGATATGAGATGAGGTTTGAAGGAGAAGGTTTAATCGTGAGAATATTACAGTTAGATTTATATGAGTTTAATAATGAACGTATTTAAGTCCAACCATTTTTATTAAAATTCTTTTAAGATTATTTTTATTTAAAAACTATGTAAAAGAATTTTCTAAAATATTATAAGTGGTTTTTAAATCATATTCAAATTTTGAATTTCATGAAATATATATTTTTTTAAAAATATTTTTAGATTTAAAAAATTATTAATCTATAATATATTTTTCAAGAGTTTTTTAGTTTTTTTTTTTGTAATAGGATGTGGAGAAAGGATGAATGGAATAGAGAAACTTCTATTTTTAATAAGTATAAAGATATGTTTTTTTAAATGGTGAGCTTTTTTAATGAAGGCATAAAGATATAGAGCAACTTGAAGGTTTGAAAAAATCAATTTTATTTATCAAATTTTCACTTAATTAGTTTCTTAATTGATTAAATTTAAATCAAACAAAATTTGTAAAACATTTATCCTTTATCGTATATAATTACATTATTACTTAATATTTAATAAAAAAATAAATCATATTATAACGATTAATGGTAATTATTTTAAATCTAAATGAAACATAGTATTTTTTAAATCTAAATGAAATAACTTTTTGAACTTTATCAAATATCTATTTTTTTTTAATATTTTACATTAAAATTACTTGATAATGAATATTATTAATTTAGAATATATTTGAAGGTTTTTTATTTAAACATTATTTTTGTATATTCTAATTTTTAATAAATATAAAGATATGTTTAGTTTGAAGGTTTGTAAAATCAGTTTATTTTATCCAATTTACATTTATCTAAATTAATTAAATTTAAATCAAACATTATTTATCCAATTTTTTTGTTAAAAAGAATTGATTAAATTTAAGTCAAACTATTAATCTTTATCCTTAATCCTTAATAATTACTTAATATTTAATAAATAAATTATATTAAATTAGACCACTCTTAAATTAATTTTTAAACACATTAATTCAAATTAATTTTTAAACTCACTAATTACTTTTCAAAAAAACACTCATTAATTCAAATTAATTTTTAAACTCATTAATTCTATTTTGGATTAAGAAAGTTAAGTTTGTTCTATTTAAAAAAAGAAAAGTTAAGTTTGTAATTTGAACATAAAATTTAAATCTACATGAAATCAAAGTATTTTAAGTCAAACATTTTTTTAGTAAAAGTATTTTAAGTATTTCTTTTTAAAAAATATATATTTCCCGACTTTCAACAAAAATTATAAGTGATTTTTTAAATTCTTAAAAATAACTTTTTGAATTTTATCAAATCTCTATTTTAAAAATATATAATTTTTCAGGTCAAATTACTTAGTAAAAATCTTAATTTATTTCAAGGTTTTATTTAAAATGAAACCTAAAACCATTACAATTCCCATAATTTTCTATTAAAGAAAAATGACTAAATTATATTTTAAATACTAAAATAAATATTGTTTTCTACTTTTCCATTAATGAATTTTATCCCCAACGTTTGAACAGAACAAGCAAACAATATTTAAAAAATGACTTATATTTTATGTTTTTAATAGTGTACGAGATTCATTTTAACATTTTAAAATATAAAGAGTAAATGTCAAAAAAATGTGAAAGTGCAAGGAGTTGAAAATCTAACCCTCGGGGTGAGTTTTCCTTTATTTACATCAATTAATATTGCACCTGTGACCAAAAATGGCCTATCAAGTAGCAATGGTACTTGCTTGTCTTCCTCCATATCAATCCCCACAAAATCCACTATGAAAATGAATTTTTCTAATTTGACAAGCACATGTTCAATAATATCTTCTAGTTGAGTCATTGATCTATCTGTCATTTGTAGGGACAGTGTGGTAGGAGTTAACTCCCCAAACTTAATCTTTTCACCACTGATAGAAACATCAAATTAATGCTAGCACCATAGTCACAATAATTATAAAATCCTTGTGAAAATAATAAAAATGCAAATGATTTTTTTAAATGGAAATGGTTCTATTATTTTTAAAAATGCAAAAGTAATGATTGTTTCCAAAAACGGTTTTAAAAGGAATAAAAATGACAGTAAGAATGCCAAATTAAAAAATGTAAATTATTTTTTTTAACTGGCATAAAGATTTTTATATATATACAAAAACTGGCATAGAGATAAGAGATGCATTTTGGGGCAATGAAATTTTATTAAAAATAAAAAATCATGAGTTATCCAAACAAGTTATTAAAAAACAAAATTTCGATGTCCTCTAATCTATACAATTATTTTTTACTAGGAATTTAAAATATTTAATTTTTAGGGTTTTATCCATACCTAAAAAAATTGATTTTTAAACCCTTGATGTTTAACCTTCAACCTTCAACCCTGGATCCCTCTCGGCCCATCGAGAATGCCCTGCTTTCGATCTCGTTTGGTTTTTCTCAAAAAAAATATATAAAAAAATAACTATAAAACTAAAAATGATAAATATAAAAAAAGTTAGTTGAGGGGCTCAATAGATATCTAAACTGTAATTGAGGGGACAAAAATGATAAAAAAAAATTAAAGAGCAAAATTACCCTTTAACTCAAAAACTTTTAACCTCGACCTCATATGAAAAAATACCAAAAATAAATAATTGATGAATTTTACGAATTCCCTATAATTTCTCTTCAAGGTTAACTTCGCTCTTTCTTACTTGTGGAACTTTTTCACATCACCGTCTTTAAACGGCTTCGCTTCATCGATAAGTGGCAGACCCAATTAAGGCCCGAAGGCATATGCCCTCCCTCAATTTATTTTTTCAAAAAAAAAAAATTATTAGTTTGTGGGATTGAACCCATACCTTTGTCATGCTCCCCTCAAAATTTTAGGGTTCTATGCCACTAAGTTGTAAACCCATATATGTTGGGTCCACCATTATGATCAATAAGAGCTAATATTTATAATTATACTAAAAAAAGTCATTGATAGTAATTAGGATAGTTTACAAAAGTTGTAATTGAAGATAATATAAATTTTTTTTAAAGTCTTAAAAAGTGATTGTTGAATACTATGTTACTTTCATAATGTTTTTAAAAGTTGTAATTTAATATCTTTGACTTTCTAATTTCATAAAAGTTATTAATTCTTATAGTCCAATACACCCTTTAAAGTACATATCGGATTGGTGTCAACCTAGCTTCTTTTTTTCTTAAGCAATGAGGGATGATTTTTTTTGGTGATTTTTAGTCTAAAATCGCCTCTTTCCATTATTTTCTTTCTCAATAAAGTGGTTATTCCACATAAATCTAGGTTTTCATTTGTTTTTTTATTTAATCATTGTCTTGGTGCGGCGTGTGGTTGTCGTCGTGATACGGCGTTTATTTGTATGAGGGAGATTCAAACTAGCAAAGTATATATATTCGACCAACGACAAGAAATCAAATAAATGATCGTCAATATGCTGCAGAACTTGAGTCATATATATTTTAGTCAAATAGTAATATCAAATGTGTAGTCTCAATGATACGATCTCACATCGGTTCCACACTAGAATGTGGATTGGTACTTAAGTTTGAGAGGTTCTCCCACCTATCAGGCCCATCTTTTGGGTTGAGCTCTTCGATTGGGTTTGAGGTCCTATCTTTGGTGTTTTCATTGAGAGTTGGTACGTAACGAGAGTCCTCACCTAGAAGAAGGTTATCCGGTGCCCCAAAAGTGGGTCTGGAGTGAATACCATCTAGAGTGTGGTAATTAAAGGAATATGTACTAGGGAAATAATAAATTGAGTTTTTGACATATTTAGGTTATTTTAATATATATATATATATATATATATATATATATACTCTTACCTATATATATATATATATATCTCCTACACATATTTCAGAAGAATACTAGATTTTGGAGTGAAAATAATGTCCACACTAGTGCATTTGTCACTTGGAAATTTTTTTAAGTTAATGTCGTAGTCATTAACTGTGACATTAACATAAAAAAAATTCAAAATATTTCCAATCTTAGTAATTCTTATTTGTAGCATTAACTTATTAAAAATTTCAATGTCGTATTCGGTGACTCTTTGTCACACCATAGGATCTAGATCCGACCCGATTGAGCGGATCCGAGACCGAAGTCTAGGCGCGATACTATCTATACTATATATTAGGACTCTCATTTTACTGTTCTTTCGAACGTACTTGTACTGTGGAGAAGTATACAAACAATTTACGCTAACGAAAGCAAAAATCATTTTACATATACAAAAGAACTACCACCGGAGTAGTGTCCATCAAAATCTATACACATATACTGAGTCCCATTTACTTATACCTGTACAATTTTTATTACAAAACATCAGAGATTGTGAAAACAACGCTGGTGAGCACCTATCTCTGAGATGGCCTGCTCTGCTGATGTGGAATGTCCTGTCCTCTACCCTCCTCTTCGGTACCTACAGTTGAACACCGTGCTAAACTGCGCTTAGTGGGAACATAATCTTGGACAACCACCATGGCGTTGTCTAAGCTTATACGTATGCATTTAAATATCATACGTATTCATATAACTTTAATTACTTATCATCTTACATTCCTATTGCATCTCAATCTCTTTCTGTTACATATTCTATGTCTTTGGCATATCCTTTATCTATACTTTTTCTATATTCCTATTTCTATACTTTACATATTCCTATACTTATCATGTGTTCATCTTTCACGCTTGTCATATGTCTTTTCAATGTTCCTATTCTTTTTCAGGTTACATATCATGTCTCTAGTCTATGTCTTTTTCATCTTTCGGTTCTATGATTTATTGCATTCTATGTACTATTACATATATCATTTCCTATCCTGTACCTATATTATGTCTCCTTCCATGTAGTGACTACACACCCATGCTATACTATTCATTTCCTGCATATTGTTTTATCATGTACTTTCTTATACGATCTTGTCTTGTCATATACTTTGCATTTGTGGTTTCATATTTCTATATTCATGTACTGTTCATTTCATATACTGTTTTCCTGTTATACTTTTCATTCTTCATTTTCATACTTGTACTATCGTATACTTCATATACATTTGTACGTTCTTATTCTATCTATCATATACTTTGTGCTTTTGTATACTTTATGTACTTTTCTTGTGTTTATATACTTATTTTCATATCAAGTTATATTGTACTTCTTGTTCTTGTAACTGTCTATACTTTCATCGCATAGCAAGGCTATGCTTCTCATATCATATCATATCATATACTTTTCATATACATTTCCTTTTCTTTTATATTCATGCCTGCAAATACCTTAGAAGCGGATTCGGGAAATAATTGGGTGTGCAGAAGGTACTATCAGCATGCGAGGCAGTGATCTCTGTCCTATCTGTACCGAAGGAGGTACTATCCTTTGTAAGAGGCAGTGATCTCGGTCCTATTGTGGTGACCCTTTGGAATACCATGATTAACCGGGATCTCTATGTCATCGACTTGAACGAGGACACCTCGATATCTGTCTATATATCTGCTGCAGCAACCGTATCTTCCCTATAGGCATGCCTATCTATCCCTCTACTAGGTTCTAAGCAGACAATCAGCTTTATTACGTTTTCTGTACATATCTCATAAGCATGAATAACTATTGTTATCATAATTGCTTATCGCCATTATATCTTATCATTCTTTCACTACGTATTCGTTCTCATATATGTAGTTTCATATTACGGTTCTCATATATCTCTATAATACATATATTCATATCTTTTTCTATCATTTAGTTTTGTCTTCGTATCATATATGTAATCCTATCATATATCATGAATGCATCTATGCACTCTTGTATTCATATATTCATATATATCTTTGTCTATTCATATCCCTTTACATCATTTATGCATCATATCCTTTATGCGTTTCATATCCTGATTTAGCTATTCATGTACTTTCTATATTTCTATCATGTATGCTTTTACTCATTCATATATTCATATCATATACCTATCATTCGTGTACTTGTACTCATTCTTATGCTTTGTCATCTTTTACTTATCTCTATCGTTCTTATCATTTATGCATTTCTATCATGTGTTCCTAGCATGTTCCATCTTATTCATTTCAGTATGTCTATCATATATTCATATCATATAATCTTATATTCCTATGTGCCTATCATTAAAATTGTACTGAACTATCATATCTTATGACATATCTATATATCTTATGACATATACCTATCGTATCTTATGACATATCCTTTATCGTTTACATGCATCGTTTTACTTGTTCTTTATAAGACTGTCCTATCTCCCGTAGGAGTACAGAACAGAGACTCTTCCTTTGATACCCATATGTACATTTCTTATCTATGCTCCTTTACATATCAAATCTACATATATTTCTATTTCTTGTTCATATCTATATCCTTTCTTACCATGTATTTCATTTAACTTTAACTTGGCGATTAGTACTTGAGTACATGACTCGGATTTTCAGACAAGATATGGGCATCAAATGCCATTAAATAGCATATGGTTAGATTCCAGACTCAATGAGCTTTCCATAGAGTCCAAGAATACCCATAATGGAGTCTTAACGAAGGAATTATCCAAGTTGCAAGCCGTGAAGAAAATCAGCAACTAGCAGCACCTGCAGCAACAGCAATAGCCACTGTCTTTTGTCATTTTCAGGGATCTTAACTTCATATTTGACACTGGGTCCTTGTACTCATTTAAAGTTAAGGTGCTAAGGGTTCTTCTCCAACTGGAATCACCCAATTCGGAGCACCGAAACTCGAGTTATGTTCTAAGCAAACTCAGGACACACTCTATGATCAAACTGATGCAGGAATTGGCTTGCACATAGCCCCACTTTGAGTGAATTTCTGGGCTACTTAGAGTCAGAATTTGACAATGCCTATTTCTGGATGTTTAGTTTTCCTTGAAGTCTAGTTTAATTAGCCACTTGAATCACTCAAATCGAATAAGAAATGAGCAAGTTATGGCTAAAATACGAACACTGGTCAAAAATAGAGAGCGGGGTGTCACGCACCAGTGCACTTTGTACCCGATGCAGGTTCGGTTCCTAGAGGGCTGTACGGTACAGGTCAAGATTATGCAGTACAAAGTCTCAAGAGTTGCCCCGAGAATGTGTGTTTTTCTTCCATTTTTCCATATGTTGATGTCCAAATCAACCCAATACTCCATATACACATCAAGACCACTCCAAATTCATCTTGAAATCTATATTTTTACTCAATTCATCTTTCATTACATATCTTTCTTCAAAACTTTTCATGAATTACTCCAAAAACCATTCTAATATGGGTCATAACCCATACTCAAACCAAACATGATGATTAGTTAGGGTTTGTTATAAGAAACCACAACTCAGTGCTCTGATTAAACCATGAATCCAACTGAAAGGGAGGGTTCTATAACCATCTTATTGCTTGCATTTAGGGGTTTTTACCAACCCTACTTTCAATAAAACTTTGGTTATGATGAAATCCTAACAAACCCTAGGTTTGGGAACAACTAATAACCATCCAATAGCATGGAAATTCATACAAACTTTAGAATTCCATAAAAAAAATCCATATGATCCATACCTTTGAATCTTCCTTGAACTCCTTCTTCTCTTCTTCTTCTTCTCTCTTCCTTATCCGTTTTGCTCTCCTAAAATGAGAGCTCAAAATGAGATATTTTGATTCTCAATTAAGGCCATGTTTGGCCTTTGCATTTTTAAACATTTTTCTCATTTTTGCAATTAAGCCCTTCCATTCATTATTATTTCTATTCCAACTTATACATATTATACTTTGGCATCCCCTTTTTTCATCTTATGACACTTAAGTCCTCAAGTGGTAAATGACCACTTTACCCTTGTCTCTAATATTCATTCAGGGTCTCTCGTTTTATTTCCCGAAAATTCATATTTAACTTTTAATGTACCCTAAACAAGTCCGAAAACTGCTAGGGTATTTTTCGGGTGTTACAACTACGGCATTGATGAGACGCACTAATTTGGGCATTATTTTGGTTTTCAACCTATATTAGTAATTTTTTTTAAAAATAACTTATTTATGTCCAAAACTCTAATAAATTAAAATAAAAATTAATAAATGTACAATATGAAATTCAGTTGCTACTTAAAAAAAGAAAAAGAAAAAGAAAAAACATAAATTTAGATGTAATGGGAAAATTCTAAGTTTTATCCCAAACTAATACAAATTTAAAAAAAAAATTATCAAAATAGTTTGAAAATCAAAATTATGTCTAAACTAGTGTGCTTGGGCCACATTGAAATACACATCATCAAATTCATAGTGTAAGACCCGAGAAAATTCCAATTTTCTAAAAAAGGGTAAAACGGTAATTTCGGTAAAAATCCGAAATTTTTCTAGATCTCGGATGATGAAATGGACTTGGATTTGGAATCGTCTCACAATCCTAGCTACCACGTCAAATTTAGTAGAATTGAGACCAGTCGAAATTTCATGTTTTTCAAAGTAGGGTGTCGGGTGTAGTAAAAGCTGATTTGAGAGACATGTGATGTGACAAAGTCACTCGCAATGTACTCTTGTGACACATGTTACGAGATTAGAGAGATGATGGAAATGGATGGCTAGATGGTGCGAGTGTCAAAAATTTAGAAAAGGGACATGATGGAATTATTTGAATTGTTGTTAATGATAATAAGACGAAAGATGAGCAGTGTCATCTTCCCCCATTTGAAGAGCCAAAAAGAGTGAAGGGATCTGCAGTGGTCTTTTTAGTTTGTGAATCCCCAGAGAGAAAGAGTGTGACTTCTCTGAATTCTAATGCGTCGGACCGGTATAGGTTCAGTGAACAAGTAAAGTTGTTCTCACCTTGGTGAGGGCTACGAGTGGACACTGATTTGGTGGAGTTCCGACGACTCCAAGAGGTAGGGATCTTTTCCTACTTGCGTTAATCTTTGGCTAAGAGCTATGTAAATGGTTATGAATGTTACGAGACTTGCACCTTGTACATTCGGTCTCAAAACAGGCAAGGTGGAGAATTCTATTTGTGTGGTAGAGTGAACAGTAACCCGAGGTTTCCATGTTCCACGTGAATCAATGATAGTAAATTTTGGTGCTTGAAAATGTGTTTTTGTTAAGTGATTCAGGAAATAAATTCTTGTGTTTGTTAATTGGCCGTGGCTAGGCTAATTTTTGTGTAATTGATTGTGGTTGGCCCTTAACGTGTTTTATGTTATTTAATTATGTTAATATATATGCATGTGAATGCCTTAACTAGCATAGATATTTTGGAAATTGGCGTAGTGCATTCATGTACCCACCTTTGGGGCACCCTAGAATATTAAGGGTAGGTGCGTGGGCATGAGAGTGAAGAAAAGCGAAAATGTTTGTGAAATGGTGCGGAAGATTTTTGAGAAGAATTGCCTTGGAGTTGTCCAGCGGCAGGTTCATCTCGGAGGCGGACCATGATTTGTTTTTGGAGGAAATATCCGGCCAGAATTCTTTCGGAGGAGTAGTCGTGTATTTCACACAGAGTCGGTAGTGAGTTTTCGAGAACAAAAAGCTTTTGTTTTGAAAGCCCCGGATAATTTACTCGCACGTCGGCTCAAGCGGGCATATGTAGAGAGTCGGTGAAGGGCTGAGGCATGGGGATTAGTCCTTATAAACATTGAGTATGTTCATGAAATTGCTTGAATGTGATTGTTTTTACCATGCATGTACACTTAGGTGGGAAGTAACCCATGTAAATTATCACCTCTTTGGGGCTTTGCTCCTGTTGTCCCGAGGATACTATTTGGTGCGGGGGAGGTGTGCTGCAAGGGCGGCGCTCAGCTAGGAATAGCGTTAAGAAATAAAGTCGGATTGTGGCTTTAGGTATTGATTTTGTATAACATGTATTGGGAATTTGTGAAATTTTTAATATATGTTAAATTAAATGTCATAAAAACTCTTGAACCATATAATATATTTAGTTTAAGGGATATATATTTTTTTGTAAGTATTGATGGGGGCCCCAAAGTGGCCATTATTTTACTCGCATGTGGACTCGTGTGATCATTTATCTTGGCATTAGGTGAGTTTGTGCCTTGGAGTAGAGCTCAGTACAAAGAGGGACTACTTTGATTTTCATGAGAGTGGTGTGGGTAACCGAGCATCCGCGTATATTCCGCGGTGTGGGTTGTCACTTGGACCCCGGTTTTGGGGCGTCTAGCTTGAGAAGTATCAACCGGTATCACGAATACACAGGGCTTGAGGGACTTGGGGCTTGAGCCATGGTCATTGAGAGTATAAGAACATCACGACTTAGTATAGCTACGATGGTAGGGTTTAGGTATGTGATTACCTAGGCAATCCGCGGGACGAGGTTCAGAACCTTGCATGCATAAGGTGTTTGATGTGTGTTAATAATGTTATAAGATTGTGTGATTGAAATTGTATGCTTAGTGAATAACGCCAGGAAAGATGTTGAACACTAGGGTCGAAAATGTGGCATGCAGGTGTTCGGGAGTACTGGCGGGCAAAATAGTCGGAATTAGCGAAAAAAAACTTTTCTGGACGATAGCTCCAGTTTTGGACAAGAATATAACAGTTTTGTGAAATTAAAATTTATTCCAGGTTGCACGAAAGGGGTTAGGTAGCTCGTAAATTTTTTTAGAAAGAATATGTATTAAGGTGTCTGGAGCTCTTGCAATCTAGAGATGCTCGAGGAGGCTACTAGAGATGAAAAAAAAAAAAGAGAGCCCATTGTGTTGAGGAGAAAAAAATTTTGGGTTTTTGCGATTATTTGTAAGCAGGGAAAAAATATTTAAAATAAATATTTATGGATTTCCTCTTGGAAAATGAAAAAAATACTCAAAATAAAATATTTTAAAAGTAAAAAAATAAAATAAAGTAAATTTTATAAAATAATAAAATTTTTGTTTTACTCTCGATTTAAATATGAAATTGTAATGTACATTACCTGAATGCATGGATATAGTGTATAAAATTTTTCGGTATGTGAATAGTATCTCAAGGCTATGTTTACACCTTAGAGATGTTGCATCAGTTGTGATAGAGTTGGGCTTAGAGGTTGAGGCCTTGGAGGAGCCCTTGTACGTGAGTTCTCCCCTAGGGATTAGGGCGGGGCCCGGGGATGTGGGAGGTATATCGTGGTTGCAGTTAGAAGTCCTCGGGATTCTACTCACGGTGGACACGAGGTCATGGACATCGGGAGTTCGGCGTCATCCTTGGGATGGATTAGCGACGGCTTATAGGATTCGTCATCAATTGAGGCGTAGGAGGGGTTACTTTTTGCGAGGCCAGTACTGGCGTGTTGTATTTGGGGGGTGAAGCATGATAATTTTGCCCCGTACAATGTACGAGTCAGTGTCGAGACCAGTTAGCGGGGTGCGTTGCAAGCCTACGGAGGACAAGGTGAAGGGCAGGGGGCGGGGCTTCGTCTACCTGGAGTACGAGTTTGCGAGTATGAGGATGTTTTTCCGGACGAGCTACCGGGATTGCCTCCACAAAGGGTTGTGAACCGGTGTCGAGGTTACACCACAGTGTCGCCCATCTCTATGACTCCACATAGGATGGCTTTGCAGATTGATTTGTAAGAACTCGAGTCAAGCTACGGGAGTTCTTTGGACAAGAGGTTCATTAGACCTGACACTTCACCATGGGGCACTCGGTTCTATTTGCAAGAAGGACAAGAACCCTTCGGCCATTGACTCTGAGCAGTTGAGCAGGAGTTCTGATCAGAATCAATACCCATTCGCAGAAGAGGGGATTGGCTTGATTTGTTTTTGATCGGAGTTGAGAGGGGCGCGAGTCTACTCGAGATAGACCGCCTTGGTTACCATCAGTTGAGGGTTAGGGAGACAGATATCCCTAAGACAGCATTTAGGACGCGTTATGGGCACTTTGAGTTTTGGTGATGCCCTTTGGATTGACGAATGCGCCAGTGGCATTCATGGACCTCATGCATAAAAAAGGTATTCGATCCTATCTAGATACGAGTTTGTAAAATGTGTGAAGTGGATGACATCTTGATCTACTCCTAGTCAGAGTGGGAGCATGAGTATCATTTGAGGATTGTGTTACAATGTTACAGTTGTTGAGAGACCATCAGTTGTACGCCAAGTTCAGTAAGTGCGAGTTTTGTCTTACTGAGGTGAGATTTTTAGGACACGTGGTGTCAACATCAGGCGTGTCAGTGGACTCAGAGAAGGTCGAGGCCGTGATGAGTTGGAAGAGGCCGAAGTCAGTCTTCGAGATCACGTAGTTTTCTTGGGTTGGTGGAGTCTTCTGGAGATTCATTAGGGATTTCTCTGATTAAGCGGCACACTATGACGAGATTGATCGAGGAAGGAGGTCGGGTTTGATTGAGGATGGTAGATGCAAGGGGCATTCAGGAGTTGAAGGGAGACTTGCCGGCTCCTAGCGATGATCTGGGACAAGGGACAGCGGTACATAGTGTATTGTGATGCCTTGAGGCGGGCCAGGATGTGTTTGATGCGATCCGGGAGGATTGTAGTTATGGTTCCCGTCGGTTGAAGAATCCTTGGCCCGAATTACCCCACGACATGGAGTTGGCGGCCGTAGTCTTCGCCTTGAAGATTTAGCGCCACTACTTATATGGCGAGGAGTTCGAGGTGTACTCAGACCACAAAAGTTTGAAGTATATCTTCACGTAGTGGGACCTCAATATGAGGCAACGAAGATGGATGGAGTTTCTAGAGGATTATGACTTCACTTTGCATTACCTGCAGTAAAGGCAAATGTGGTGGGCCGATGCCTCAATCGGAAGTCCACGAGGGCATTGGCTAACATAGCTTCAGGGAGTGGCGGATGCTTTCGAGAGGCGTGGGACGGTTGGGCTCACAGGTATCGCGGCGGGCTTTCTGGGAATGCGTTGGGGAGTTTAGTAGCTACACGGAGTCTACATTGGGTAGGGTGGTCGAGTCCCGGGGCGGGGCGTGAAGATAGTGTCCATCGGGGACCCGAGGTACAGTCAGTCACGGGTGACGAGAAATTTGGACCGTCACGCATATGGTAGTCTTCGGTATAGAGGACCGGGTAGTGGTTCCAGGTTGGCCAGATTTGAGAAGGAGATTCTCGGGGAGTTTCAACTGCTCTCAATTTTCGTGCATCCGGTGTACGAAGATTATGAGGATCTTCGTCGCGGTACTCTTGGAGTCGAATGAAAAGACACGTAAGGGGACTTTGTTCAACGATGTCTCGTATTTATTATTGACAAGTTAAGAGTGAGCCTTTAAAGCCCGGCTTGGCCCATTTACTTGACCATTAGGTGGTTGAGTGGAAGTGGGAGCACGTCACGATGGATTTTGTGACCCACTTGCCACGGACACCACAGGGACATGATGCGGTATGGGTGATAGTGGACCGGCTCACTAAGTTAGCATATTTTCTAGTCATGTGGATGACCTTCACATTGCAAAGATTCTTTCGGTTGTATATTCGAGAGATCGTCCGGCTACATGGAGTACCAGTATCCATAGTGTCGAATAGGGACCCGAGGTTTACGGCGCACTTTTGGAATAGCTTCAATTTATGGAGCACCACAGTGACAAAGCGATGCAAGGCTTTCCACCTGAAAGCCTGGATGGTCGGTCGAGAGGACCTTACAAGTGTTAGAGGACAGCTATTGAACATCGTCTAGATCATGGGGTAGAAATTTGGGAGAGAGCACTTGCCCTTAATGGAATTCGCCTACAACAACAGTTATCAAGCGAGTATACAGATGGCACCATATGAGGCATTGTATGGAATGGCGTCACAGTCCTTAGATTATGATGGTGAGGGTGGGAGAAGGCTCCATCTTTGCCCCAGTCACGATGGAGTTAGAGACACCTCGAAGGTGAGCTTGATAAGGCGACTACCTCCTTTAGCTTTCGGAACCGGTAGAGCTATGCTGATATCACGATGTGGAAGTGCTTGAGTTAGAGGTTAGAGATCGAGCGTCTTCTTGAAGGTGATGCCTAATAGGGAGTGGTCGAGGTTCGACAGCGAGAAGCTATCGTAGGAGTTTACATTAAGGCCCTTGAGATACTCGAGAGGTAGGCCTTTATGCGTACCGGTTGGCTTTACCGCCAGAGCGTATCGGGTGTCACGGTATTCAGCTGTCTCCATGCTCGGGAGGGGTACACTCAGATCCAGCTCATATAATTAGTTGGGGGAGTGATTGAGGTTGACACGGATGGGGACCTTCGAGGAGGACCGGTGTGCGTGTGGATATGGGATCGGGTTGCGACGCCCAGGCGAGTGAGGCTGAATGAGGGTGCTATGGCAGCACCGTGGAGTGGAGGAGTCAGCGTGGGACGAGGACACGATGCCGAGCCACCTGTCCCTTTTGCGTTTCAGGGATGAGGTACGTGGTTTAGTCGTTTAGTGGCAAGCTGACTGGATTTACATGCATGGTATAGTGCAAGATTTGCATAATACATGTGGTTGTCTAATGATTGTCAGAATTTGGGACAGGAATTTCCCTTTAAGGAGGAGAATGTAAGGCAAGATAAAGTCATTTTTTAGAAAGGTAAGCTGTTAATTTAGGTAAAAATCGAAAAGGAATTTTAGATCTTGGATGGCCACGAAAACGGGACTGCAGATTGGAATCCTCTACGCAAAATCTAGCTACCAAGTGAATTTCGTAGAATTCGAGGCCGGTCGAATTTCTGCGTTTTCCCAGAGCACTTAGGGTGTGGGTTGTCGTCGCGGGTTTGGGAGGCATTGTGATAGCTGACCAAAGTCACTATACGTACTCTTGTGACACATATTTTGCAAGGTGAGATGATGGGAAATGGACGAAGCTAAGATGGTGCCAAGTGTCAAAAATCTAGAAGAAGGGACATTATGGGAATTATTTGAATTGTTAATGATAATAAGATGAAAGATTAACAGTGTCATCTTCCCCATTTGAAGAGCCAAAACGTGAAGGGATGTAGTGGGTGCTGGATTTGTGAATCTAGAAAGAGAAAAGTGTGACTTCTCTCTAGATTTAAGCTATTCGGATAGTCGGTTCTACCGACAAGAGTATCTTTTGTGGACACCCGATTTGGTGGAGTTCAACAACTCCCAAGAGGTACGGATCTTTTACTACTTGCGTTAATCTTTGGCTAAGAGCCATATAAATGGTTAGGAATGTTACGGGGCTTTGTTTTAAGCGTAAATTTGAGTCTCAAAGCTTTAAGCTAGGAGTGGGAGAAAATTCCCTATTTGTGTGGTCGTGAACCTTGATGGCTTGGGGTTTCACTGTTCACATGAATAGTGACACGTAAATTTTTGGTGTGAAAATGTGTTTTGTTAAGTGATTCAAAATGAATTGCTTGTGTTTGTTAATTAGCCCATGTTAGCTAATTTTGGTGTAATTGATTATGAATTTGCATAACATGTTTTATGTGATTTAATTATTTTAATATATATGCATGTGAATATATTAGCATGAATATTTTGGAATTGGCATCATACATTCCATATGCCTTTGGAGCACCCTAGGAATATTAGAGTGAGTGCATGACATGAAAGTGGAAAGAAAGAAAAAGCGAAAATGTTTGTGAAAGGAGGATTTCAGGGAAGATTTTGGGAATTACCCATAGAGAGTTGTCCAACGGTTCATCTCGGAGCGGACCATGGCTATTTCGGAGAAATATCAACCCAGGTCGCCTCGGAGGGGTAGTCCAATATGTTGCAAAATTCGGTAGTGAGTTTCGAGAACAAAAGCTTTGTTTTTGGCGGATATTTACGCGTGCGGCTTAGGCATATGAGGAGTCGGTGAGACTCACAGGGACATGGGATTAGTCATGTAAACATTCAGTAAGTTCATGAAATTGCTTAAATGTGATTGTTTGCCATGCATGTGCACTTAGGTGGGGAGTAACCCATGTGAGAGTATCACTGCGGGCTTTGCTCACCGCGTCGAGGATCACTATTTGAGTACGGGAGTGTGCATAAGGACGGGTAGCTCACCGGTTGTGTTTAGAAAAAAGCCATATTGGCTTTGTTATTGATTTTGTATAACATGTATTAAATTGTAAATTTAATATATGTTGAATTAAAGTAATGTAAAAACTCTTGAACTATGTAATATATTTAGTTGGGGATATATATTTTTGTGAGTATTGATCTGCGGGGCCCAGTGGCCGTGCATTTTACTCGCATGTGGACTCTGTGTGGTCATTGTGAACTTGTTAGGACAGGGGTTTGTACCTTGGGTAGAGCTCCCCGTACAAAGGAGACTCTACCCGATTTTCATGAGTGGTGTCAGGTAACCCGACATCCACGAATATTCCGCAGGTTGACGGGTTGTCAACGGACCCCCGGGAATAGGGCATCACACATAGTCAGTGACTACGGCTTTTGAAATTTTTTTTTTAAGTTAAAGCAGCAGTCATTGACCACGGCTTTGGAATTTTTTTTGTAAGTTAAAGCCACAATCAATGACTACAGTTTTAGAATTTAAAAAATCAAATCAAATCGAAGTCGTAATCAGTAACTGCGACATTGGACTTTTTTTTTAAAAAAAAAATCATGTAAAATTAAAAATTATATCCACTGACATCCAAATTACAACCAATTCATTACACAACAAACTTTGATTTCAAATATAAACCAAGTCACCAACTTCCACCTGCATTACACAACAAAATCATTTTAAATCCAAACCTTCCATTTGGATTACACAACAAAGTCACATAACTAAAAGATTGTCTCTTATTCATTATAAAAAAGAAAAATCGTAATACGAATATAAATACATATCAATGAGTGTCACATGATGGATATTTTGTCTTTCTCTTAGAATGCCTAAAATACACAGTTGTATAATCTCGAAGGACATATGCAATCTAAAATGGAGCTGAGGGAGCTAATGGAGGTAAGACTCGACATGTACGTGAACAAGGTCAACCATGGTGGTATCAAGGGATGGTAATGTAGGTGATGGTAAGGTGGTAGATGGTAAGGTGATATCTGATGTGGTTGCATCTAAGACTGGAGACATAGGAGATGGTAAACATGTGACCTCTAAGGGTGGAGATGTAGGTGATAATGGTGGGATGACAAGGAAGATATGTGGAGTAGTAGGTGAGGGTGGTGTGGAAGTCTTGGGTGCAAATGGAGTAGAAAATGTAGATGGTGGCAACATCGTCTCATGTGTAGATAGCCCATCATCTCTCCCTTGACCTCAGATAGATTGCATCCTAATTGCAGTGGATGACATAGGAGGTCTAGTGGATGGTTCATATGATGTGGATGTCTCCTCATCGTGTGCAGACATGTGATGCTCCTCTCCAATAAGACATAAAACTGATCAGTGAAATTTTCCTAGCCTTAATTCAAATGGTCATAAAGGGTATTCAAATGGGAATGGAGTTTAACCATTTCCTTCAAGTGATAAAGTGAGTCTTCTTTCAAGCTAGCCCTAATAGAGTCTTCGAGTGGGCAAAGATGATCATCTCAAAGATCAGGGCATTCTCCTCCTATTCATTCGTATCTTCAATATTTCACTTCCGATGTAGCAATCTAGTGAATGTCATATACCAAGCTAGAAGTAGCTCCACTAAATCTACTATTAGTGTCAACCATCCTAGCAATAGCCCCACTAAATCTACTAGTAATGTCAACCATCCCAGCAATCTAAAAAACAAACCAAACATTTGTAAATGATTACCTATTCATTAAAATTTAAAAATTAATTGAGAATTTAAATACTCTTACCAATAACAGGGATCCTATGGCTATATAATACCTCATTTGATCGCTAAGGAGTGGTGGTGTGATAAAACGTTGTGTAATATGTTGATACCATTCTATATATGGATCATGGAAGTCTACAAAACCAGCCATATGAGGTGATGTGACAATCCTCTCTGCACGTGTAACCCATAATGCAACGTAATATGCATGATGCGTCTCTCAATCGTATTTGGGCCATCCTCATCTATCAATGGAATGTAGTTCTTACTCTGTTGAGAAAGATAAAGGTATCCCTTGATGAAGCCCAAACTCAACCTTTACCACATGTGCCTTAATCTTAACATCAACATATGGAGTGTACTGCTCATCTGATGTCAATTTGCAACAAAGTAACTATTGAGCCGAAAAATGGTCAATTGAACCAATGTAGTTATGGGTAAGCTATGAGCTCCTTTGAGAACACTGTTGAAAACCTCAGACATATTTGCAGTCATGATACCATATCTCCGACTCCATCATGGGAAAGTGCCAATTTCTTAAAAGGGATTGCCTCCAACCATCATTATGCTTCCAAATTAGTTCTTCCAATTGTGTCCATATGCTTATTGAAATTTTCAGCACAGTTCAAATTGCTCTACCACAAGCGAAATTCCTTGGCCCATCTTATCTTTGAATTGAGTCATAAAATTGTTGGCAAGATAGTGCATGCAAATCCTATGATAAGCATTTGTTTCAAACTAACCAAAGGTGAACCATGAGTCATTCACCCTTATATGCACGAATGTCTATCAGATATTTCACGCAAGTCTCATCTTTGAGTTACTGCGCCCCTAGCCATGCTAAGAACCAGCATCAATATCAATATTCTTTTATACATTATGGCAAATGTTATTAAAAGGCTGTAGATTATTTTCATCACACCCCATAGCAATAATTAACATGCCTTTATATTTCTCATACAAATGTGTACCATCAATACTGAGTACGAGCCGACAATACTTGAATCCTTCAATAGATGCATGAAACGCCTATACAACGGGATGAAATATCTCGGTGTTTTACATGTTACTGTCAAATGTTTTCCAAGTTACAACGCATCTAGGATTTGCCTACTCTAAGGCCATGAAAAAACGTGGTAGTTGTGCATATGACTTATAAAAGTCACCAAATAAGTTAAAAAAGTGTTTTATGTTTTCCAAGCAATGCTTTCTTGTATGATATTTCATATCCAAATTTCTCTATAATGCTTGCTTAAATAGAAGCTACTAACAATGTGAATTGTGTCTTAGTCATTGCCTTGATATGAGCAATAACCAAGTTGGAGTCTAATTGTTAATGGTCTCAATTCAAGCAAGGATTGACATATTTATGTGGATCAATATACTTATTGATTGCAAATAAAGATAATACGCTCACAACCATAACCGCAAGCTTCCATAGGCATTGATACTCCACCCGACCTTCGCACATCTTTAACACTATCAAATTTTTTTGATGATGAAGCGACCACATCTTGTTGGTAGCCATTAATAGAAATCTCTGACTTCTGACATTTTGCAAGGCAACTTTGGAATTAAAAACTTGACCAACTAAAAATTCTCCACTTGAATTTCCAATATTATGGTTCACCCATGAGTCAAGTCAATTGAAAGACCATTACCAAAGTTTTCTTTATTTTCAAACCCGGGATGATGATGTGGTAAGTGATATTGAACATGGGATGACTCTCTGCAGGTCACTCAGGATCGTGTTATTTGAGACATCACAACATCCCATCACCGAAACTTTATCTCCTTGTTCATTCTCCCCATTAATTGGTGAAAAGTTAAAGAAGAAGACAAAACATACCATCAGCTTGAATATCTTCATCTCCCTCATTTCATCATGCCTTCTTCATCTTCACCGATCTTCATCTTCCCCAAAGAATCTTCATAGGTATCTCCATATATTTCACATCTATCAGTTAAAGCAACTAAAGCACTACTAGGCCCACACCCATAGTCCAATTCTTCAACATTATCATGTCCTCCAAGTAATAAATTTGTGTAGGGACCCAATGATTGATTTACTTGTGGCTTAACTCACACTAGCTCAAGAGACAATTCAATTTCGTCAATTCCTAAAGTGTTAACCAATTTCAACATTTAGGACAAACTATTGTCATCCCATATTGGATAAGGTTGGAACCTATTTCCCCTTTCCAAATGATACCTACAATTGAGAACTAATTTAAAATTTTATTTGTTAATTCCAATCTTTGAGTATTTCATAGCCAACATATAAGACCCGAAAAAATTCCAATTTTTTGAAAAATGGCCAACCATTAATTTCGGTCAAAACCGGGGGCCACTGCAAATCTCCGGATAATGAAGCGGATTTCACCGTTTGAATCCTCTCGTGAAATCTAGCTACCACGTCGAATTTCGTCAAATTCCGTGACAGTTGGAATTTCACATTTTTCGAGGCACAGGGCATCGGGTGCCGTAAAAATGTTTTTGAGGAACCTGTGATGTGAAAAAAGTCACCCATTACATGTACTCTTGTGACACATGTTGCAAGATTAGAGAGATGGTGGAAACGGACGGCCTAAATAGTGCCAAGTGTCAAAAATCTAGAAAAAGAGACACAAATGGAATTATATAATTTGTTAATGATAATAAGACAAAAGCCAAATAGTTGTCTTCCCTATTTTTGAAGAGCCAGCGTACGGGGCGCGAGTAAGGAATCTGATGGCAGATTTTCATTTTCTAGAGGGGCGCGACGGCGCCTTCTCTTTTAGATTTAGACCAATCGGATCATCGGTTCGACCGAACCAAGAAGTAAAGCTATTCTGGTGAGGCTACACGTGGACACCGATTTGGTGGAGTGCGACAACTCAAGGAGTAGGGATCTTTTCCTACTTGTGTTAATCTTTTTGTCTAGAAGTAAGCCTTAAATGAGGGTTTAGGAATGTTCGATGCTTGTTTTTAGCGTAAATTTGGTCTCAAAAGCTTTGAGGCAAGTGAAAAAATTCCTATTTGTGTGCGGGTGAGCCGATAACAGAGGAGGTTTCAACGTTACGTGTGAATAATAACGTGAATATTTTGTGTGAATTTTGTGATGTTGAGTGATTCAAAATGAATTGCTTGTGTTTGCTAATTAGCCCATGAGCTAATTTTAATTATTGATGTGAATTTAATAACATGATTTATGTGATTTATTATGTTAATATATATGCATGTGAATATATTAGCATGAATGTGTTGGAATTGGCATAAATGCATTCCATAATACCCCCTTTGGGGCACCACTAGAATATTAGGGTGAGTGCATGACATGAAATGGAAACAAAAAACGAAAATGTTTATGAAGGAATTTCAATGGATGATTTTAGGAGAATTGTGTTGGGGAGATGGTCAAATGATTCTGTGAAGTCGGAGGAACGTGGTGTTTCGGAAGGTTCTCAACACATTAAGCCTCGGAGGAATTTGAAGTCAATGTCCTTCTCTAGGGAATTAGATGGTGAGGTTTTCGAGAACAAAGCTTTTGTTTTGAAAACTGGATATTTTTACTCGCGTTCGGCTTAGGCATATGTGAAGTGAATTTGAGACTCGAGGACATAAGTTAGTCATATAGACATTCGAGTGGAGTTCATGAAATTGCTTGAATGTGTTTGTTTTGCCATGCATGTGCATAGGTGGGAGAGTAACCCATGTAGAAATTATCTCTGCTGACTTTGCTTCACCTGTCGAGGATCACCATTTCGGGTACAATGAGCGACCGGGAGAGGGGCGCTCATTAGAGCCGCCGTTTAGAAGAAAAGCCGGGTTGTTGGCTGGTATCATTATATTATGACATGTATTAGAATTTTATAATTTTAATATATGTTTGTATTAAATAATGTAAAAACTCTTGAACCATGATATGTATTTGGTTGGGATATTTATTTTGTGAGTATTGATGCGAGGGCCCAAGTGGCCATTATTTTACTACGCATTTGGACCATTGTGTTTGGTCATTGTTGATTATTAGGACGAGGTTTGTACCTTGGAATTTAGAGCTCCCGATACAAAGAAGACTACGCCCGATTTTCGGTGAGTGGTGTCGGGTTGGAAGTATTCCACAGTATTCATGTGGTTAATGGGTCGTCAACGGACCCTCGGGATTTTGGGGCGTCATAGCTTGGTATCAGAGCTAAGGTAAACGATTACCTTGGGAGCTCGGTGGGTGTAGAGCGTAGGTAAATGAAAACCTAAGGATTGAGGGACTTGGGCTTAGGCCATGGTCATAAGGTGTAAGAACATCACAGCTTAGTATAGCTCGATGTTGGATACTAAAGTATAGCTTAGTATCAATAAGTTAGGTATACGGTTTACCTAGGACCATCAGGATAGATCATGCATCCTTGTGCATTTTGGTGAATGAAATGTGATGTGTGATTTGATTTTGTGATGTGTGTTATAAATTGTGATTGAAATTGTATGCTTGGTGAATAGCATAGGAAAAACGTTGAACACTGAGACACGAAATATAACCTTAAATTACGAGAATTTTTTAAGGCGAGGAATGATCGGGAAAATTACGGACAATAGCTCCAGTTTTGAGCATGAACAGATCGGTTTTATGAAATTCTGGAAAAAAAAAAATTCCAGTTTTTACACAAGAAAATGGTTAAAATTTAACTCATAAAGAATAAAAAAAAATATTTGAGTTGTATGAAGTGCAGTGGTCTAGGCTCTTTGCATTTGCTGGAGATATGAGGAAATTTCTGCGGAGATGAAAAAAAAAATGATGAGAAGAAATTTTCTAAGGTTTTACGAGTGTGTAAAGCGGAAGAAAAATAAATAAAATAGAAGTTTTAATAAATTTATTTAGTTATCTTGGAAAATGAAAAAAAAAAAAAAAAACCACTTATATATATATATATATATATATATATATATATGCCTATATATATACTATATATATATATATATATATATATATATATATATATATATTTGGTAGTTTTTTTCGGTATTTGGAATGAAAAAAAAGTGCGAAACGAAAGCTGAGGATGAAATTTACGCCTTTTCCACGATTTAAGTCACGATACAATTTTTGTATCGTGACGCGAGTAACAAAGCAAGGCGGCTGCAGGGCGAGGGTGAGCCCGCGACGCAACGATACGCCCATGACGACCGAGCAATGCTGCGAACGCGGCCCGAGGAAGGGAGGCGGCGCGATGCGGCGGCGGCGTGCGTGCGCGCCGTAACTAGGCTGAGGAGTGAAAGGTGTCACGATACAAAGTTTTGTATCGTGACATGAGAGAGAGGCCTGGTCGTTGGGGGTTGTGTCACGATCGATCTTTTTTGTATCGTAGCAGTGAAGGTGCGGATTAGCGGCGTGTCACGATACAAATGATTGTATCGTGACGGGAGAGAGCGAAGGCAGGCTGGGGGGTGTGTCGCGACACGCTGGCGATATGGCGGCGGCGTCTTGTGACACGAGCCGCGATATGGCGACCACGAGCTGCGACACGGCGAGGGGCCGCGACGACCTGACCACGACACGTAGGCCTGGGCGCGAGTAGCGAAATTTGAGCCCGGTGTGCACCTCGTGCACCCTGACCCAATTTTGACTCGATTACCTTTGTTGGAGTCACTATTTGGGACAATTCGCCAGAACCTTATTCATGGGCGGCATTCCCTGAGATTTTTCAAAAAAATCAAATCAAATCGAATATTTAAAATGAAATTTTCTAAAATAAATTTTTAGTTATTGAAATTGATTTAATATATCAGAATTATTGTCTTGCATTACACGTAGATGCATGGACATAGAGTATGAAATGTTTCCGATTTATATGAATAGTATCTCGAGTACGTGTTTGCCTTAGAATCACGCATTGAATATTAAGCTTGTCGTTTGGCGTATGTAGATGGCTAATTGAAGCGCGAGGGGATGTAAGTGCGTCCACAGTCGCTAGTCGGGCACCACCGGTGTTTGACCGACCACCGGCTGATCCAATAGGCTTTTCTTGAGGCATGGTAGCGGCTGCTGTATTGCATAGGCGGTACACGCGGTGTAGGGAGGGAGTAGATGACATCTGAGGCAAGATATGGAGTCTTTGGTATTAAGAGGAAGGAGATCCATCTTCTTCCAGCCCGGAAAGAAGCAAAAGACTACATTTCGCCGCGGACCTTAAAGGCAAGGCCCGAGGTTATCGGGACGAGGCCGGGATGAAAAGATTTAGTCGGGAAGGCGGGTGATATGTTATTTACGCAGGCCCGACTGGTTTGCCGACTAGATTGCCCACGGAGGCAGAAATCCCAAGGGTATGGGACACCTCAGTCCCAATCATCAATGAGACGAGTTAGGGTTGCCAGTCAGGATGGGCAGATGGTGTCTTACCATTACCCGTGCCGGGCGTATGAGGAAGGATTGCCCGGGGAGGCGGGGATCCGGGTTTTTGGGGCGGCCTGATCCCAGTGGGCGTAGGACAAGAGGACCGGGTTTGTTCCTCCACCCTAGTATGGGTCGAGCCGGTGCTCCGGGTTCAGGGTGCCGCACGGCCACAGTGCCGCGAGACCGGTCGCGTAGGCGAGGCGGGGAGTGTAGGTCGGTCGAGCACAGGATTTGCAGGCCGAGAGTTCGGGTCAGGCTAGGCAGATGATGTGTTACCATTGTCGCCAGCTTGGGCATATGAGACGAGATTGTCCTAGGAGGCAGAGGTCTCATGGTACGGAGAATTTGAGCATGCGGTCGGTGGACATGCGGTGCGTTTATACACGCATTTGTTTTCTAATCATCATGTTCATTAATGCATCTGTGTGATAGGTTTTGGCTTGAGGTTGAGGCCCCAGAAGCGGGTGTGGATGTTCTTCCCTAGGATGTGGGGTGAGAGTTGACATGATAGGTCGGGATTTTGAGTTAAAGATCTCCGAGATTTTGCCTAAGGTGGACCCCGGGATTGGGGTGTCACAGTATGGCATCATTGCATTCATGTGCACGGTAACATTGCGTCGAGTCGGGTGTGGGTGCATGGTATGGTCATTCACCACTCTTGGTGAGTGTGGGCTGGGTTTGTCTTTGGGACTACGTCCAATGAAGACTCATAGTTCGAATCAGGAAATGAAGAGTAATTAAAGTGTGTTGAAAGCGGCGAAAGGGTCGTTAATCCCCTAAGGTGAGAAGCCTGATTGAGGTGAAGGGCCGCGGTAATCCGAAGGTCTGTGTGGGTGTAAGAGACTCAGGGAGAGATCCCAAATTTTTGTGTGGGTGTAAGGGCCAGGGGAGCAATCGAATTCTGTGGATGTAAGGGCCGGAAGCTATCAGGAATTCTTTGTGAGTTATAGGGTGGGAGAGATCTGAAATTTCTATGTGGGTGTAAGAGACCCGGGAAGTCATTCTGAATTTCTGTGTGGGTGTAAGAGACCCGGGAGGAGCAGAATTTACGTATTGGGTGTAGAGGCGTAGACGTCAGAATTTACGTATTGGGTGTAAGGGCCGGAGCTATCCCGAATTTTTGTGTGGGTGTAAGGCCCGAGAGGTATCCAGATTTACGTATTGGGTGTAAGAGACCAGTGGAGAAGTCAAGAAATTTAAATGTGGATATAAGAGACTAGTGGAGTTATCAGAAATTTCTGTGGATGTAGGCTCATGAGTGGGCGAAAGATTGTTGCCCGAGAGATGAAAACACGGTCAAGTTATCCGCGAGAAGACTTAGAGTTGAGTGGCGGGAGTGGGGTGAGCTCGGATGAAAACTGCGGTCATGTTAACATGGAAGGGCTTGGGATTGGTATTGAGTCGGGGTATTTCGAGATGAAAACACGGTCATGGTTCTCCGCGTGGAAGCTTGGGGTTGAGTGATAGGAGTCGGGAGTAACTTGAGATTTGGATACCCTTTTGAAATTGCATTGGGTGTTGGTAAGCCGGCAAGGACTTGGTATATGGATGTCATTCATGACATGGACTAGGTTGACCAGGTCCATTAGTTGTCGATTGATTGAGCCTTGGGAAGGTCGTTTCACACACGAAGGGTTTGTAGGGTTACATGTTGTGTGGATTATATCTGGGTGTTAGAGGGCGTCTTTGCGGTATGTCTGGGTCATAAGGAGTAGTTAGAAGCACTTGCCCTTAGTGGGTGCTTCTGACAAGCGGTCATCAGTGATATCTGAGATGGCACCATATGGGGCATTATGTGGGAGGCCATCGAATCCGCAGATATGTTGGGTAGAGGTGGGAGAAGAGCTCCATCATTGGTCTGTCGATTAGAAGACTTTTTCAGAAATTTGAAGCAATATCTGACGATCACCTCACGACTCGAGCCGCCAGAGGCTATCTTGTGTGCGACGTGAGCCATGGGTTGAGGTTGGAATCCGTCTTCTTGAAGGTATTTAAGAGTGGTCGGGTTCGCGAGGCGGCGCGAGGTTCATTGGGCCCCTTCGAGATACTCGAGAGGGGTAGAGCCTGGATAAACGTCTTGGTTGGCTACGATATTGACATGTAGGTGCTCCCGCGAGGTATTTCACGTCTCCATGCTCAGGAAGTATATTGGATCGGCCCAGTATAGTTGATTGGGAGATGAGGTTGACAACGATGGGACCTTCGAGGAGGACCGGTGTGCATTATGGATAGTCGAGAGCAGGTTTGCGATAAGGCAGTGAGGCTAGTGAGGTCTTATCAGTAGCAAGTGGTGGAAGTCAACGTGGGACGGGGGTTGATGCGGGCCACGATCCTCTTGTTTAGGGATGAAGCTATTTAGTTTAGTCGTTTAATATTTAAATGATTAAGTTTACATGCATAGTAGAGTGCATGTTTATATGTGTGTTTCGTACGTGATTGTATAAATTTGGAATGAAATTCCTTTTAAAGAAGGGAGAATGTAAGACTCGAGAGAAAATTCAAATTTTGAAAAAAGGCGACATTTGGGTCAAAACCCAAAATTTTCTGATCTGGATGGCGTGGATTCACCGGTTGAATCCTCTTGCAAATCTAGCTACCGTCAATTTGTCAAAAATTTCGAGACAATCGAAATTTCATGTTTCGAGGCACAGGCGTCAGTGTAAAGAAGCTAATTTTGAAACACATTGATGGTAAAGTCACCCATTACATACTCTTGTGACATATTTGCCAAGATTAGAGATGATGGAAGCATGGGGCGGCCTAGATAGTGCCAGAAGTGTCAAAAATCTAGAAAAATGGACACAAATGGAGATTATAAATTTGTTAATGATAATAATAAGACAAAGCGAATGTTGTCTTCATTTTGAAGCCATGTGGGAGGCGCTGAGTGAGATGCAATAGCAAATTTTCATTTTCTAGAGAAACATGTGCCTTCTCTGGGTACCTAACCGTCGGACCGTCGGTTTCGACGAACAAGAAGTAAAGTTGTTCTACGGCCAGAAATATATGTGGATACCAATTTAGTAAGTTCCTAACAACTCCAAGAGGTAGGGATCTTTTCCTAGTTGTGTTATTCTTTGTCTAAAGAGCCATATGAAATGGTTAGGAATGTTACGAGGCTTGTTTTAGCGAATAAAATTCGGTCTCGAAAGCTTTGAACAGTGGAGAAAATTCCTATTTTTGTGTAGTGAATAGTAATGAGGTTTCACTTTGATACCATGAATAATCAATGAATATTTTTGTGTGAATTTTTGTGATGTTGAGTGATTCAAAATAGATTGTTTGTGTTTGCTATTTAGCCATGTGATATTTTAGATTATTTGATAATTATGAATTTAATAACATGATTTATGTATTTAATTATGTTAATATACTTATGCATGTGAATATAATGGCATGATGTGTTGGAATTTGCATCATGCATTCCATATGCACTGGGGCACCCTAGAATATTAGAAGTGAGTGCATGACATGAAATGAAACAAAAATGAAAATGTTTGTGAAAGGAATTTCAATGGATGATTTTCCGGAGAATTGTGTTGGGAGATGGTCCAACAATTACACGTCGGAGGAGCCCATGAATTGTTTGAATGTTCTCAACACACCACTCGGAGGTAGTCAATATTTCTCCCGAAATTCGGTAGTGAGTTTTCGAGGCAGAAGTTTTGTTTTGAAAAGCGGATGTTACTATGGCTGACCCAGGCATATGTGAGGGGTAAGTCAGGACTCGGGACATGGGATTGGTCATGTGGGCATTCAAGTGGTTCATTGCATTGTGAATGTGTTTGTTTTGCCATGCATGTGCTTAGGTGGGGAGTAACCCATGAAATTATCTCACTAGGCTTTGCTCCTGCACAATAGAGAGGATCATCATTTGGTCTGGGCGACGGGAAAGAGGCACTCATTAGAGTATTAGAGGTCAAAGAAAGTAAGATTATGGGCTTTCGTATCATTATATGTGACATGTATTGTAATTTTATAATTTTAATATACGTTCAGACAAGAGTAACGTAAAACTTCAACCAACATATGTATTTCCGTCGGATATTTATTTGCGAAGATGAGGGCCCAAGCGCCATTATTTTAGCCTCATTTGGACCCTATGTAGTCACTGGCTGATTATCGGGACAGTGTTGGTACTGTAGAGCTCTGCATAAAGGAGACTCTACCTGATTTTTTGTGAGTGGTGTCAGGTTACCCGACATTCACGAAAATTCCTGCTGACGCTGTCAACTGACTCCCGGTTTTGGGGCGTCACATAACAACTAACGTAAATGTAACCAATCAATATATCCGAAGGCACTCAACAATTTGTTCCCAATATATTTCACTTTTTTTTTAGCCCTCAAAGTTTTTCCATTATAAAAACATAGCATAGGAATAATGGATTCACACATTATTTACCTACAAAAAATAAATCAAATGGTTTCATTATCAATTATGAAATGGCAGAGCGGATTGCACAAAAGCTCTTTGAGTTGATGGAGAACTCTTCCTTCTTGTATATTATACTAATTTCAAGTACAACCTCCATGTTTGAATGAACATGGAGAGAACTTCAAAATCAAGCTCTACACCACTTCCAAATATAGACTGCTATTAGAGAACATAAGGTAGGATTTATATAGACAACAAAGACAAAAATCTACACTTAAAGTGCTAGAAACAACAAATCTTTTTAGACAATATGGCTTCCACCCTTGATCAGGACAGTGTACAAACATTGCACAACAATTAAGTGATAAAGCACAGGTCCATGATTCTGAGAAGCTATGCCCTTACTCTTAGCATACAGGCTAATGCAAAAACCCAAATAAATGTGGGCACTTAAAAAAAATTATTTTTCATGTTAGGTTTGTCGTTATTCCAATATTAATCATACCATGCTGAAAATCTATAAAACAAACATTCATAAACATTCCTAAAACAAACATTCCTAACTGTTCAAACACAAACGCAACCTCCTCCACAATGTAAGGGACAATTGCTAAACTTCACTAAATTAGAGTATATTATGCTTAAACTTGAGCAAAAACACAAATATATGCCTTTGCCGGATTGACACATAGGCGAAGGGGAAAAAACCCTAGTAATGACTATTTCCATGCTTTTTCCAGAGATTTTGAACCACCCTCACCATCACCATCAATAATGTGACACACCAAAACTGGCGGTCCGCTTTACCTACACATCAACTCGCTGAAAGTCCGTGGATATCGTAATCTGACACCACACCGCTAGGTTCGCATTTAACAAGATCCACACTGAAGAAAATCAGACAAAGTCTCTTCAGACGGAAGCTCTATCCAAAAAACCTAACCTCAGATAATATACAATACACAGGCTCATCCTGAGTTCTAATATAACATAAATCTAATGTCCATCTGATCCACATCTATAAGAAAACATAAGACCTATATTAAAATATTCATATGCAAGTTCAATTACAACTTTTTTTACATAAAGGTACATGCCAAAATACTATTACAAAAAGACTGGCAAGCCTTCGCTTTTCTCACTGTGGCTCCCATAGAGAACTGCCCACCGGCACATATCCCGCACCTAAAATGTTATCCCGTATAAGGTGAACCACGCCCAGTAAAGTAATTCTTACAAAGGCTATTCCCACCTAAGTGCACATGTAATGTTCACCTTTTACACTTTCACATTCACATCAACAATTCCAAACAAGAATATGCAATCCTAGGTTGGAATTCTACATGTCATGCCATTAAATGAGATAAGACTCACTCATGCACCATACTCAAGTCTTTACCGACTTCCACCACACAATGCAATGTCAATGTATGATAAAATTCGTCATTGATGGATTACATCCAATTATCCTTTTTGAAACAAAAATTATTACTATAAACTAAAGTTTTTCGATGTTAAACCTCAATGATCATTTCCATACAAACCATATGTCTTTTTTGCGCGACTTATATCTCACCGTAGGCTCCACACGCCTTTCTATACTTTTTGGACTTTCACCGTTGGAGTGTATGAACCAATACCAGGTCTTTTACCCGAGGAAGTGCCCAGCCCTTCTTGCTATTACCCAACACAAGTTTTTCCATTTCATTTAATAAGGCACTTTGACTTCATTCAATGGTACCGAGCTCCACTCATCATAACAAATGCTGTTTGATTTCAAACTACGCAATCACACCAATGTGAAATGCGATGTCCCCGCGGTATGCAATGTGATGCACCATTGTACGCCAATGTCATGTCATTATATTTGATTAATGTCATATGGACAATTTAATTCATACATTTTACCATATCATAGAGCAATTATATTATATGCAAATATAATCTCCAAATAAAGATTCAAATATAATGTCAATATATAAACATACATATATCAACATTCATCAAACACAATTAACTAAATCATATTATTACAAAATCAAGTAATAACAATTTTAACTCTCACACAAATGTGACATATAAATGTCTACAAAACAGCCCACACACAATTAAATCAAGCCTTAACTGCCATGAACTGCCATATAAGCTCCTTAGAACCCGTCAAAATAAGCCCCAAATGTACTTTTAAATGTTTCAAACAACCTCTAACGAGAATTAATGCAAATAGTGATCAAATCTAGCTCCAAACCGCTTTAAGGGTAGAATTAATGTCAAATGTACTTCTTAAATCTACCAAACAAAGAACAACCTTTAAGGGTAGAATTAATGCCAAACATCCCTTAAATTAGCCCATATGGTAGAATTAATGTCAAACAACCCTTAAATTAGCCTCAAACGACCCCTAAGGATAGAATTAATGTCAAACAATGCCAAACAATCCTTAAATCAACCCCAAACATATTTTTAATTCACAAAAAGTAGGAATAAACCAAAGTAGGAAGAATCTCTACCTCTTAGAGCATAATAGAACCGAATGAGGTCTCAAGAACACTTCCTAAGCCTGAAAACTTTGATTTCCCCAAATGCCCTCCTTCGATTTTCGTTGAAATCTCGCTGCACCCACACGTAGCTCTGTCAGACGTATTTAACTTTACTTACTAACGACCTCGACCAACTAACTCCGTGGATCGTCGAAATATGTCTTTGGCTTCTCCCTTTCTCTCCCTCTTCTCTCTATGGCCAAACAACATAAAATTGGCTCCTTTTCTCCCAAAAATCCCTTTTGTCTAACCTTATCCACGACTTAAAGGTTTGGCTCACGACGTGCCACGTGTCCCCGACTTATTCGAGTTCGTTTCTACCCCGAACAATTTATTTCGTCCCATCTTAAGTTCAATTTATTTAAAAATGAACTTTACTTAAATTATTTTCCACTTTCAAGATTTTTCTTAAAAATCTTGTTTTTTGAAGTCCACCGTGATAATACATCGCTTCTCCAAAATCGTGAGTGGTCCGAATTATCTCGAACCCGCACCAAATTCGCCTGCTGCGAATTCAGATTTCATGGTATCGAATCCAACCCAGAAGCGCCTATTTCACATCCAGATCTGCAATTTTTAGTTTGCAACCTATACTTTTGCAAAGAATTTACCAGCTTGCCATTTTTCTAAAAATCAATCTACTCAAGCTTTTTTACAAATAAAACATTAAGTTTGAAGCTTACCTGCTAATCGGAGGAAGCCAAAGAGGGAGATAGGAAGCCGAAGAGGAAGAGAGGTATTTTCCTCTCTTCCAAAGTGCCAAAAACTATCTTTATTAATAATGCAGTCGGTGCAAGACTACAACTTGCATTTCTAAGAAGCAGGCACGACCATACTCGATTTTAAGTTAAAGTCGTAATCACTAACTACGCGAACTTTAAAAAATGCCATAGTCATTAACGTACCTTCGACGACAGTATTCTAAAGATACTAAATGCTTTTACTATTATTTAGCCAAACTGTTATATTTTTTTTTAAATTTGTATTGATTTGGGACATCCAAAACTCTCAAAAGTATGCTTTCAAATAGTTCTCCACATAGACTTCCAAAAAAAACCCTTCATGCATTAATGATGTAGGGCCCACATCCTACTCTCTCTCCCTCCTCTCTCCCTTTAACATAAATATATTTTTGTATTAAAGATTTTTTTTACCACCGAATAAGATGACAGCCTTTCTACCTTAACTAACTGCCTCGAATTCAACCCAGAATCGCACTCCGTTCGTGATAAAGCCTTTACACCCCGCACCCTCCCAACTCAGATACAAGACAATTATACTTAAAAGTCATTTTCATAGATGATGTTTCACCCAAGACACCTCACGATCTAATAAAAACATTAATTTTTTAAGATACATCAGACATAATATTAAAATTAGATTTAAAAACTCTTATCTTCGAAAGTATATAGCTTCTGCCTTCTTGTTTTTAGCCTTTCTTTGTTTGATTTTTCTTTCAATATCCGCAAAACATAGAATCAGATTAGTGTACATCAATGTAATAGGGGTGTGGATCTAGCATTTGAGTTTATATAAATACATGAAAACACACTAAAATGTAAATATGATCACATCAACAACACTCTAAATCCACATTTTGGTTGTTCTCAAGTAAAAAATAAAACACATTTTCTCCTCAACTTATTAAAATAAAGTGTGAGTTCATAGAGATTTATATTTTGCAATGTTTTGCCTACAATTCCTGCATTCTAACACTGAATAATGTTTCAAGATAGTGTTCTTTAAAACTAATAAGCTAACCATACAAGCTAAATGCACCAGATCAAGGTTCATATTTTATCAAATCAGATAACTTAATACATTAAAATAAATTATTTGAAATATAAAAATATATTTTTATATACAACAAGTAAATTTCCACTTTTCATTCAAAAACGAAAATTTAAATTTTTATTGATATTGTATATATAATTTATTGGCAATCATAATATTTTTATATTTATACCTTCATATGTCATATCACTCTTATAGAATATTAAAATAAATAAAAATAAAAAACACTATTCAAACTAGTTTTAATAGTTATAAATACATTAATTCTAGAAATATTTAATTTATAATTTATAATTTATAATTCTTTATATAGTTATAATTTTCATATTTCGACTATTTTTATTTAATTTTTTTTTTTTAAATATTATATTAAACATAAATTTTTAAAAATTAAAAATTAAAAACATCATGTCAAAACTAGTTAATAGTACATATATCTATTTGTAACATTATTACATTTTTTAATCAGTATTAGCTAAAAATAAATGGATAAAAGTTTTTTTTTTAAAAGTTATGTTTAATATTCTATAAAAATTTATGGCACAAAAATCAATTCAAATATGAAAATTATAAATATTAGAATAATATGAATATAAAAGAAATAAATTATGTATGGAATATAGTAGAATCTTATAATTACTATTTATTGTATTATTAATTATTATATAGTAATGTATTTTTATATTAAACTAATCTATTTTATTGTATTAAGTTAGTACTTTTGTTCAAAAAATAAATAATACAATTTCTTATAAAATCAATGAATAAGAGCTTTTTTTTTTTCAAATCTAATTTTAATATTGTGTGTAATTAATCTACTAAAAATTAATCTTTAATATAAAAATATATTTATGTTAAAGGGAAAGAGAGGAGAGATGGGAGAGAGGAGAGAAGAGAGAGGAGAGAGTGGGATGTGGGAAATCATACTTTAGGGTGAGAGTTTTCCTCAAAGTATAACTAAATTTAATGTTGTATTTTGGGTAAACTCTCCTTTAATTTATTTATCTTCCAACATATTCCTCTAATTCTCCTAGATATGAATTTAGCTAAAAGAGCAGGACCCCATTTTTCTAGTTGGAAATGGAGGGGTCAACGCGATGTCTTTTTCACAGTAGGACCCCATTTTTCCAGTTGGACGAGGAAAAGTCAACACGACATCGTTTTTGAAGGCCTCTAACAAAAAAAAATGAATAATTTGAAAAGTTTTTATTGTAGAGCAGAATTGGGCGACTGGCTAGCTCGGCTACAATTTCACATCGGGCATCGGTTCTGGCCCAATTTGGTTCAATTTTTCGGTACCAATAAATTAATACCAACCTAACCCTAATTCCAAGTAATCGGAAATTTCAACCTAATCTGACTGACTTTAATTTACCCCTGTGCTTCCATGCTTTATTTTGGCACCGTAAGGAGCAGGATAGCCAATGCTAATAAACAAAAGTAGGATGCATATTTTTATTAAAAGGTTAATTAAGTATAAATATCGTCTAAACTTTTTCAATTTTTCATTTTAAATAATCTTCACTTTATTTTCGCTCAACAAGATCTAAACTTTTTAATTTCTATTTTGCTGCACTAACTTATTTTATTCAATTTAGTGTTTAACTTTTTTATTTTTTCTATTTTTGTGTCTCAACTTTAAACAAAAAATATAAATTAAAACAACTTTTGATCATCTAATATTATTTTTACTTGAAAAAAAGTTATATATGAATTATTACAAATAAAGATTGATATTAAAATCATGTTTAAAAATAATTAAATATTTATTTTAATCTAATAATAAATGATTTAATTAATTCTTTTGGTACAATATCAAACATATAAATAAAACTATAATGTGAAAAACAATATTGTTATCTTTTCTACTTCGTTAGTAAATCATTTAAATAATTTTATCATTTTTATATAATAAGAATATTATTTGAATGTAATTTTTACTATTCAAATATCGATAATAAGATTTGATTAAACAAAAAATAAAAGTTCAATCACTTAATTGAATAAAAATAAAATTGAAACACCAAAATAGAAAAAATCATAAAGTTTAAACACTTGATTTTGTTGAAACAAAACTTAGACACTCAAAATAAAAAATTGAAAATTGAAACACCATTAATGTAATTCAACCCTTATTAAAATATCTCTATAAAATAATTACACTTAGATAGCTTGCTTATCTAAATCTAAAGCAATCAAAACAAACAAGATTGATCGATTGTAAAGCAAGTTGATTAATCTCCATTTTCCCAGTTCTTCCTAATTCTACTTAGATTAATAGTTATAAATAATTCTAATCTTGATTTGAATTACATGACACAATAATCAGATTTGAAATTGAGTATATTAAAGACATTGTGGTGAAGTTACAAATTGAGCTCTGGTTGTCAGCGACAAAGTTGTTCAATTTTATTACCTCATTTAAATTGTAATCATTCACACGAAATTACGTCAACAAAGTTGAGTTTTAGACGGAAATAATATTTTTTTTAAAAATAATTATTAAATTAGTTTGAAACCGAATGAAAAACGAAAATAATATAATACTCTATCATAAATACTGACAATCGGAATTATAAATCACAAACATTTCCGCATTCATAAATAACAACTTTTAACAGTTTTAATATAATAAATTTCAATATTTAAGTCCACTGTCGTGGTCTCTAATTGCCATCATCTATAACAATGGCTTTGAGGAATGGTCCTATCATGTCACATCACATCGGTAATTTCATATTTCAATTACCGCTGTCGATAACTTATTTCACACTATTTTCACACCAAATTTGGTTTCCAAACCAATTTAATTCATATTTTTTCAAAAAATTATTTTTAGTTCTAAACTGCCAAATATAAAATTGAAAATCATGGAGGTTTGCAAAATCAAACCAACTCTTTCCACAAAATTGACATTGATTCATAATAACGATACATAAGCCCTCTCAAAGTATTCTACGCTTCTAGCTTTACATATAACATTAAAATATACATTTGCAAAGCTGCTAATCCCAAGCGTGTTTTCCTTGAAGAATAAATCTAACTAACAGCAATTTGACACTGGAAACATAGAATTCTATTCCTAATCAGGTATAACAAAACTGGGTAATTTTTTTCATTCGGAACACCAATAATTAAAAGCAGTGCATTATCTAGAAATGGTGAGGAAGGATGAAAAAAACCCTTACCACAAATCGAAAAGTTTTTAACTCCTAACTTGGAGGAGTTCTACGAGCAATCTTCTGCAACAACTGTGTCCAATTATCGCTTCTGAAAATTGCTTCAGTATGCAATTTATCCTGCAAAGCCAGAAGCTTAGTCGTTATTCTTCAAAGGGTTAATGATTTAGAGAGTTTGTTTTGTTTTTATTTCTGTCGTTTTAAAAAATCAAAAAAGAATTTATTAATTTTTTCCAATTCCTCGTTAATTGATTTTTCAATTTTCTAAGTTATTTCAAATAAGTATGAAGTATTTACACCTTCTCATAGATTACTGAATAATTTGAAGAATATAAAAGAGTAAATAAGAAAAATGATAATTTTTGGGAAAGATAGAGTTAATGAGAAAAACAGTGATAATCTATCTTTTGTGGAGAGAGTGTTTAATAATTTTCTTATGTATAAAAACCTTAAACAACAGTTGCTTTCAAACGGAGGGGAATAGTATATATCACTGAAACACATAAGCAACAACACAACACACATGAGAGCGTCTATTTTTGGCCAACAAAGAAAAACAAGAAAGCTTTCAAGCACTTGGAAAAGAGAGACTTTTGAAACACAAATTTTATATTTTCTAGAAACAGGACAGCATGATTCATGAAGTTGTTAGACGAGAGGTGCAGTCTCCAACCATTCCTAAAATATAAACCAAAATCTCAAAGAACCAACAGAAAAAAAATAGACAAAGAAACAAAACATATGGTTTCTATTACAAACCTCTCACTAAGTAATCTGTAGTAAAGAAGCAGGTCTCCTAAAGAAGCTATGACCACCAACGCATACAATTAAGGAATCAACAATCCTATCGTCTTTAACTCGATGAAGCACTATTATGACAAGCATGTATTGTATCAGAAAGGACACAACACAAGTGCATGCTAATGGAAGTTCTGACCTAATTATACCAGAATAAATTAACTTTACAAAGGATTACTAGCCATGACTACTAAAATCGACAAAATTTAGCATCGATGAATCAAAACAGAAGTACCTGGATAAGAGTTAGAACTGAGACCAGAAATGTAATCATGCATCTGGAACTTGGAACAACTTTATCCACTCTTTGCCATACTGTGTAGCTAATCCTAGAAGTTCTGCTTTATATCCTGTAGATTTGACTGACGTCGAATAGTTTCCACCATGGATCTGATTATAGAGGAATTTACACAATATCTTAATGATCCTTCCACCCAAATTTTAAGAGAATCTTAAAGAGAACACTTCTCTGCTTCCCTCAGTTTTGTTTGAAAGATAAGACTTTTAAGATACTTTTAGCAGATAAGATGAATCGGTTTGAATATTCCATGACAACAGCATGAAAGTTCTTACCTACAATATTTGTTTTTTGTCATTTAAAACTCTTAATTTCAGCTAAGCATGAATATTGCTCCTCACCTAAACATTCTAATGAAAAGACAACATTAATTGTGAGAACTGAGAAGTAACAGTTGTATAAAAGAAATAGAGAGAGATCCATACCTTTAAAAACAATCTGATAACAGCTTGTATAAACTCAAAATTGTTTCTGCAAGAAGTCTCATGTATGAAATAATCCAACAACAGTTCAATTGGAAACAAGTCAGGTCTTGTATCAGGTCCTTGCTCATTATCGCTACCACACTGAAGCATCCGTAATTCACATCCAAAGGAGAAGGATAAACTTTTAATGTAATTGGTGAAGGCTGAAACTGCAAAATGTATGTACAAGATGTAGATCAGTTCAAGTGTTTCATCATCAATGCAACATATCTTACATTCAAGCATACAGGAGAAAAAGGCCTTTGAACTGACAACTTTTCTTCTCTGTTGAGGACTGCAGAAGTTGCAAAAACCAAAAATGTGGCAAATAAGATATTCTATTCTCCAACTTATCACCTTCAACAATCTTATTTTCATTAGAAATATCACTAGGTTCAAATACTATTTGCTTAGAAAGTGTTGGGAACCGAAGGTGAACAGGTGTGCTTTTTCAGTTTTTTTGAGGCTCAATTACTGCTGCGGATTCCGGATAAGTACAGAAAAACAAAATAAATTCTTGTAAACTACAGAACCAAATGTAAGATAGAAGATGGTGTTGGAGCTAGCAAGTCTTAAAACCTCAGACCACATATGATTAAGGGTGCAGGAGAAGAACCTTTATGATATCTAAACATCAAGCCTTGCCACTGACTTTGGGCAATAATAGGAGAGTGTAACAAGATCTGGGGTTTTCTCCAAACAGAGGGTTTTGAAAGTCATCCTTAAATCTGTATGGGATTCAAAAACAGGGTTCTCAGAATCTTTACAGAACCCTCCGTTGAAGAGACAGATGGCAACTTAACATCTACAACTTCTTTTCCCACTTGCATAAGAATTCCATGCGAAGATCCCGAGAACATTTATCTGATTAACCCTGATGCAATTGTGTCATCAAAACCTTTATTTTAATAAACAAGAGCCAAACAAGGAAAGAAATTTTTAAATATTGAGAGCAGCCCCTGACATTGATCTATTGAATGAAATTAGAATTATTTGAATAAATTGAAGAAATTCACACAACCCTAACTCTTCCTGTAAAATTCACTTGCCTCTATTGTTGAAACCAAGATCATTGAATAGAAAACCAAACGGAACACCTGTAATGATCTAGTGAAAATGAGCATGCATCAGACAAAGACTAAAATTTACCACAGATAGACCCCATTTTGATCAACATGAGTAGTTGCCAAACATCCATATTGCAGCGAGACAGTGCTGCTGCATACATCAACATGAATAGCATCTATTTGTCTCGCTAAGATAACATCCCAAATTCTAAGTGTCCCGTCCATGCTGGATGTCAAAAGCCATTTGCCATCCTCACTAAAACACAAGTCTGTAACACGGTCTATATGACCTTCAAATTTCCGAACCATTCTTAACGCCACAACATCGAACAACCGGATAACAAAATCATCAGTTGCAGTAAATAAACACCTGGTAATAATGCTGTCATATCTATAGAAAAATACTAACTACAATAATAGAGAGAAACAAGGGTGACTAGATGAAGAGAAGCCCAAAATTAATTATCTATGCAGCACCATTGAGCACGACAAACAATCTTCACCACAGCACAACCACTTCCCATCTGATTTAGTACCGCCCTTTGAAATCTCAAACTTGAATGACAAAACTTTTTGCAGAAACAACACAAAAGATTACAAAGAACATAGCTTCCTCCATGCTTTATTAACCATAATGAATATTAGCGATACGGTACCTTCTGCTAGACCATAAGACCTGACTTAGAAAAGAAAAAATGGCACAGTGCACATGCATCAGAGGCTAGTTACATCACATACCACATGCAAACCTATGAAAACAAGGGAAAAAAAGAATAAATAAATAAACCATTGAAATTCCAGTGGATGCCCTAAGTTAGTGATAGTTTAAATCCCTTAGAGAAAGGGTTCACTACTTTCACTGCAATCAAAGGACCTTTACTAAAGCCCATTGATTTTTAACATCATTTTCATTATAGTATCAACTCTCAAATGAAATGGCTACAGCACAAAGAACCACTCTAGTAAGTGAGACATTATATATGCTAGTTTGCGAAGAAACCATCCCATGAAATGCTAATAAAACCTGTAAACGCATATAGTTTTGACTTATTAGGTAAGACAAAGGTTTGTTTGACTTTGGACGATAAAGTGTTCAGCGGCTAATCTTTGAACTGGAGTCAATGAAATTGAGATTGCACCCATCTACCAATTAGTATACATAGAGAAGGATTTAAGATAGTGAAACTGTAGCAGAACTTCTAATTTACTCAAATACTAGTTTAGATAATCCCCTTTGAATCAAAAGGGGGTGAAACATAAATGTGGAAATGGAATGATTATTTACACCATATATCATTGGTAACACAAGGGCCCAACTCTCTATACAATTCCACACTTTTAACCCTTCCTCTTTCCTTACACATATTTCCCATTTCCTAAACCAACAAGAGGATAAAACACAGTCTTCTGCCAATTGCCCATAACAACATATAAATTCATCAAAAAATAAACATCAACACTGATTTTGACATCCACTACAGATTTATTATGTTAAGACACACACATAGGTCACCAAACATTTTTGAGTAAAAGGACACATAACATAATATTGTCAAAAGAAAGAAGATGCACCTTTATATCACCATGATAGCTCTGTACCCTAATATTAAGGTATTTAGTTCGAACTCACAAGCAACCTCAACCACTTTCCTATAAGATGGCACAGCTTTTCTCAGATAAGTTTGACATAACTGCTCGCTGATTCCTGATTGAAATATCAAAATCGTTCAATCCAATCACCCGCAGTCCCAAGAACAGCAAAATTGCCGCCGGTGCATCGATGGCATGCCTGCCAAGTGAGATCAGACATTATCAACTCAGGTTTAAACATACCCCCAGGATGCAAGCAACCCCATCAGTAGCGATTTAAAATTTTAGATACATCACCATCACTCAAAAGATAAGAATCCAAATTTTCAGAAAGTAATTATATAAATGTCAAAAGTGATCATCAAAATCCTCCATGTATACTTCGGGGCTTCCTGGCTCAATCCTCTTTTTGTTTATATATATATTTTCTCAGTTTACCTATCAAAAGAAAATTCCTAATAATATGATAAGTTCCCAGTTCCCACTTCATTTGCTGATTTTCCATAACACACAACAATTGGATTTTGTGCATGTATTGAAAATTAATTTGTCCTAGTATTAAGGTGATGAAAAAATTTGGAATGGTAAGACGATAAAATTTACCTTAACAGGTAGTCAGATTTTAGCATGGTTTCAGGATATGCTCCCCAAGGACAAAGTTCTGAAGTCTCCATACATATGTTGTGCAGTATCCATGTGGACATGTAATCACATTGCACCAATCACGCCCTGATTTGCCAAATTGGTATTGGAAACAGAAAGTTAAATAGAAAAGAGTATTATTTTTTATTAATCAGAAACAAAATATAGAATATATAAATGATAATAAATAAGGTAACAAAAGAGGGAAGAGAGTTCCTTCCCTCAAAACAAATTTTAATCAGTTATAAGACACTGACAAAAACTATAAACACATACAACCGCCTAAATATCTTGAACTTTGTCATGTCCGTAAGCCAATTAAGAGTATAACACTAAGAACTTCCAGCAACAGTATAAGAAGTCACAAAGAGATAAAGTGAAGTGAATCCCAACCAGGCACCATTAATTCTAATTTGCCCATATAGTTCTCTTTCTTATGTGCATTTGACATCCTGTGAAAAATCTAGTATTGTCCAATGGAGGTTCCAAGGTAGGCTGTTGTACCAAGATTTTTGAATTGAGGTTTTTTTAAAGAGAACAGGATTTGGGTTAACGATGGAAATGAAAATACTTGGGAAATGCCCCTTTTAATGGTACTTGAGAGCCTCAAAATTGCAAAAGGGTGGCCTCACCAATGAATGGTGAGGGCGAGAGAAAAACAAGCTGGGGAAGATCAACTCTGTTTAGTGTTATCCCAGTTGGTAAACATTTTGGTTCTTTATCTACATGCTTTGAGAAAGTTGAAAGATAAGTGCATAAGTAGCAGCTGATCAAATGGGAAGGATATGTATTCAAGGGTATGAGGTAAAGAGCCAGTAAAAGTGGTCCAGACATTTGTAGGTTGCCATATAAGCAGAAGCAAGATAATTTCCTTTTTATGAGTTCAAATGAATCCCATTAATGCCTGAAGTAATGCCATAGAAAGATCATGCAAAATCAAGTAAATAACAGGCTTCAACTTTATCTCTTTCTCCACAAAAGTAAGAAAAAAAAAAGAACTCGATATGGTTAGTTGCTCAAATTCAGTCATTCTACAACAGTACTAATTGGAAATTAAAATAACAAGTGAAGTTTATAACACACAAAAAGACCAGCATGCTTGTTGTTGACAAAGCAAAGATAACATAGTACAACTGATATTGCATATGAAATATTCAGAAGTCAATCTGGGAAGCAATGCGGGGAGAGTTTGAAAGAACATTTGCCTCCACTAATTTAAATATAAAAATTTATCTGAACTGCAAATATGGAACCATTGCATGTTTGACAATGGATAATACATTCTTATGGCGTTAAAATCCCCCCAAAACACCATTGCAGATAAGTCAGACCAAAAAAGTCTTGTAGCTCAATCCAGAAACCATATTGATATTAATATTATTGGGGCTATGAATCAAGGTGGTAAAGATCCACTTTCATCTAATTGTTACCAAAAAGGACACTAGAATCACCTTTGAGCAACCCACTCTTCATTTTTAACTTTGTTTCCCTATTTATTTCTTTAGCATAAGATTCCTTACAACTCACCAAAAAGGAATCAGGCAAGCCACATGATATAAGCCATATAATGAAAATATAAGCATATCTAAGTTTTGTACACTACTAAAAAAGAAAGAAAATACAAAGATGAAAAATACAAGTCGTTGCCTAGTCATACCTTCACCTGGTTTCTGGCTCACAGTTACATGACGTTGAAAGCTCTCTACTCACAGTGGTCTGATCACAAAAATGAACATATATATGAATTAATATTTTCTGATATGAAGAGCCAGTAATGGTAGAAGTGAATTATTTTTATCAGATGGTAAGCATTTGTTAAGCAGAAAGAAGTGATAAAAACACAATGTACATTTGTACATAACAAGGGACCTATGAAACAGAATCAATCTTCACTGTCATTTATGCTTGGTCAAAAGTACCTCATAAGAGATTTCATGCATCGACCACCCACCCACCCACACACACACACACATATATATATATAAAGCTAGGCACCAAATGGTGAGTGCCTCGCCTCGAGGAGGTGTCTCACCTCGAGCATTTTGGTTTTTTTCCTTTTCTTCTTTTTCTCCATTTCTCAGGAACTACGCATAGAAGCCCTAGAGACTATAGTTGTTAAATGAGATTGAATCAGAATCGAATCGAATCAAATAGATTGTTTTTAATTTTTATAGTAGTTAAAATATATGTAAATTTCATGTAATTCCCTGAGTTGTAAGCTATTTAAAATATTTGTTTTAAAAATGATATGACATAATATTTTCAAATAAACCATATTGATTACCAACCAAGTCTAAAAGAAGTTAAAAGAGATTCAAAAGACTTAGTCTAGTTGTTGAATATACTAATGTTAATAGAATCATTTCTTATAATAGTGCTTACTAATAAATTAAACTAAGCCATCATCTCCAAGTTCCAGGAGTTGTCATCATGATCATTCTCTCTTTCTCCAACCACCCAGCAAGTTCTCTTTTCCTTCTTCCACAGCAAACTTCTAGTCTTCTTCACCCTTTTTCGTTTCTTCTCATATTACCAAAGGTTGGAGTTGTTTCTTCCACGTTAATCAATTCCTACAGCTGGCTAAGTTTTTTTTTTAGGTATTTCAATCTTTTATTTTGGTGATTTTTTAATTTCCTGGTCTGTTTGAATCGGTATTAAATTTATTCATGTGGTCGGTCGCAATTTGCAGTATGTATGATTGAGCATATTTTTTGATTCTTTAAAGTGGATAATTCACCTACCAAATAAAACAGACGAAACATGAATCTCGATTTTGACCAGTGCTAGGGCTTTTTTTTTCATCTATAGAGCCCAACGATCTTGGATTTTGAGTTGCACTGAGTTTAAAAGCTTTGGTGCACCAAAACGACATAGTTTTGGATCTAGAATGGCCAAAACAACTCTGTTTTGGACCTAGAAGGACCAAAATGTCGTTGTTTTTGGACCTAGAAAGGCAACGGCGTTTTTATTTGAATCTACAATTTTGCAGATTTCAGCCCCCTCTAGCCCATTTACGCCATGTTTTATTCTAAAAAGAAAAAAGCCTAGACCCTCCTGACCATTGTACAATCCTATGGAAGAGAAGAAATAAAATCAACTAAAATAGCTAAGAAATTGCGAAAGTAATGTAAAAATAGAAATATCATCATAAAATATATATTTGACATATGATGCGCCTTGCTTAAAAGCTTGGAGTACCTAAATGCGCTTTTATCTTCAAGGCCACAGAAGGCTTTATATCTATATGTGTATCTGTGTATGTATGTATGTACCTAAATGCGGCTGCTCTTGAGCCACAAAGAGGCTTTTGTATATATATATATATATATATATATATATATATATATATATATATATATATATATATATATACATGTATGTATGTATGTATGTATGTATATGTGTGTCTTAAGTGTGTATGTATAAACAATAACCACCACCGAGATAACATAAAAAACTTTATTAGCAATGAAACACAAAAAGAAACAAGCACTTGTGGATTTGGGATTAATATCTGCAATATCATGTTTCTCAACACCCTCACGTCTTTGGTGTACGTGCGGCCCCATACTTGCGTGAGTCAAAACCAGCTAAATAGTCATACAGTGGAACTTCGAATAAACAAATGGGATGAAATTCATAGAGATGGTTCGAATCCGGGGACCTCTGCCAAACCAAGCTCGAGATACCAAGTTAAGCGACTAACTTTCCTAAAAGTTCAAGCGTATAGAATTTGGGTTTTTAATATGAATATCTTTATACTCAACAAACTAAAATAAGTACCCAAGTAAAAGGTATTGCACGGTCGGGCGTGGGTTATGGCATATATTTTTTTGTTTTGATAAGTAAAAGAGAAGGAATGCATTAAGAGGCACAAGGCGCGAGTATACGAGTAAGTATACAACCAGCCCTGGCGGGCACAAAACAAAAACACACTTACGGCCTAAAAAACGAGAGACCCTCGACTGGCAGCGCTCCGTCTAAATCTACAATAGAGGAGGGACCGAAACATGAAAATAAGCTAAACCCAGATTGTACAAAAAAAAATCAACTTAATTCTATGACGATTGCCTGTGTCTCTTTGTTCTCCAAAGCTCTTCTATTAAGTTCATGCCACGATCGAGAAAAGGCAAAGGAGCGACATCACACACCTTTTTAGATCTTCCCAAAAACCATGTCGACTGGAAGCACCTCCTTCACCATGGAAGGGCACACAAAACACACCAGCTTGAGAAAAAACAAAGTGCCGAAGCTAATCAATTAATCGGTCGCGATGAATGAGAAGGTGATCGGTTGATTCATATCTTCTTACAAATAGCACCCTATTTTGCCACCCCCATCCTTTTTTTTTTAATGTTTGTCTAATGTTAATATTTTTGTTCCACATGGCCCTCCCATGAAAATCTGCCTTTAGGAGGGGCCCAGCAGTTACAAATTACCTTGGAAGGAAAACTATCTTTCCTCCTGAAACCGACCACCACTTGACAACAAAGTACCACTGCCATCCTTAGCCCACCCACACCACTCTATCCTCTAAATCATGTAGCCTTTTCCTTTGCAATCTCGAAAGAAATCTCTCCCAGAAATACGATGGATTAAAAGCTCTGGCAAAACACGAATGACACTCTATTCCCAGAGACGTCCCGACCAGCCATGGCTTCTTAGAAGTAGCAATAAGCGAATAAATTGGAAAGCAATCTTGAGTTAACCCCCTACTTTTCCATCTATCACCCAAATTTCACTCTCCTCCCATTACCCACCACGTAAGCCATCCTTCAGCTCCAACGAGACATACCCACTCCCCGCCCCCAAACCTCACATGTTCTCCAACCACCCTCCTCTTCCCATACTTTCTCGATAACATTATGCCCGCAACCCCTCTCTCTTCAACATATTGGCTCAATTCCATTTACCACGATAAGAGCTGTTGACGGTCTCAGCACTTCTTGCTCCCGAGCCTCCCCATCTTTTAGGGAGAACAAGCAGGTGTCATTTAACCAAGTGAGGTTTGTAATCTAAATTGCCTCCGCCCCAAAGGAAGTCCCTCTGAATCTTCTCCAACCTCAATCTGACTATCCATGGAATGCGAAAAAGGGACATGTAGTAAATAGGCATACTAGATAGGTGCTTTGAATGGGAAGTGGATCTCCCCCTTTAAGATATGTTAATGGTTTCCCGCAGAACAACCTCCTCAGAGTGTCTCTCCTTGACTGTCCCACTGGCTTGGACTTGGGCACCTGACGCCTAGCCTAAATAAGAAGAAGGCAATGAACCAACCCGACACCCAAAAGCTTTTGTTAGAAAATCAATATTCTCCACTCTACCCATTGGAATGATTTCACTTTTCTCCAAATTAATCTTCAAACCAGACAACGCTTCAAACCACATAAGAACCCATCTCAAGTGAATTAACTAGTCCTCCGTAAGGTAAAATAGAAAAACAAGAGTTTGCTTCGACAAGAAGTGGGATATGAATCACCCTACCTGTTTCTTCCTGCCACCCACATGACCTTTACGAGAAACCTCCGCTCGGCTACATCAGACGAGGCGAAACCAGAGCCTCCATGACAATCACAAGCAAGTGGCGAGAGAGGGTCTCCACGTCTCGGACCCACAGGGTTGGCAGAGGAACCTTGTGGGGACCCGTGTAAGGATCGGCTCATCAGGGATGAACCCCTGCCTTATGTAGTCAGTGGCTCAGAGCCTATTTTCTTAAGCCGGTTGAAATCCCGATTAACATGATCATACGCCTTCTCTCCATGTCTGGTTGCAAATGGCAGCGTGCATTGCACTAAAATGATCCAATTGCCTCGTAGCAACAAAGGAAGGCATCTAAGATTTGTCTACCTTCCATAAAAGCATTTTGGAAGCAAGACACCACCTTTCTTAGCATGTTAGCTAGAACCTTGGCTAAAAGCTTATAAAGGCTGGACACCAAACTAATTGGCCTAAAATCTTTCAACTCCTCTGCACCCCCTTTTTTTGGAATGAGTGGCATTTAGGCTCTTAACAAACCTACCATACTGGAAAAAGTCTACAAAGAAACACATCACTTCCTCTTTGAGCATCCCCCAATTGTCGTGCCAAAAAGCCATAGTAAAACCTCTGGAATTCATTCAAAAAGCCAATGTTTGAACTCATTCAATTGTCGTGCCAAAAAGCCATAGTAAAACCATCCGGTCTTGGCGCTTTGTCCTCGTTCAAGTCAATCAATGCTTTCAACACTTCCTCCACGTAGCTTAGATTCTGGCCAGAAGCCTCCAAGCCTACGGAACTCAAACCATCACCGGTTGAGTACTTGATCCCATTTTCCAAGCAACAAAGTTCTTAAAAGCACCAGCAATGCCATCCTTCAACGCACTCTCTTCAAAGATCCAGTTACCATCAATTTTGATTTTGAGAATGGAATTTTTCCTCCTATGGGCATTAGCCATCTTATGGAAAAACCTGGTATTCCTATCCCCCTCTTTCAACCAAATTTCTCTAGATTTTTGCCTCCATGACATTTCTTCCAGTAACGCCAACTTCTTGTACTCCTCCTTCGCAACCAATCTAGCATTTTGCTCCTCCTAGGTCAAGGGTTTATTAGACTCCAAAGAATCCCAAGAATTTACAGTGCTTAGGGCAAAAACCTTTCTTTCATAGACATTACCAAATTCATCCCTATTCCACTTTTTTAGGAGCAACTTCAAAGCTTTCAATTTTTCCACCAACTTAAAGCTAACGGACCCAGAAAACTGCAATTCACCCTAGTTGCTGCTGATTAACTCTTTAAAACCATTCACCTTCAACTACATATGACTACTCCAAGCACACGAGAATGTCGAATTTCTTTCAAGACCATTTCCATACAACAAAATGGGATTATGGTCAAAAACAAGCCTAGGAAGCATACTCTGAACCACCCCGCTATAGAGACTCTCCCAATCTTCTAAAATCATAAACCTGTCCAACCTAGCATGCCTTTGAGAATCCTGCCCTCCCCTCCATGTAAAGGACCCCCCCTAAAGGGGGAGATCCTTCAAATCCAGATCTTCAATCACTTCCACAATTCTTCGCATTGTTGTGGAGTAAACAAAATTAGACCCTTCTCTCTAAAAGAACTAGTGACGTTCAAGTCACCCACAGATACCTAAGTTACGCCATAGACCTATTAGCCCTAGCTCCTCCCAATCTTACGTAGAGGCTTCCCACTCTTTGGATATAAACCCCGGTAACCACCCAGGTATTGATTAGTTTGCGCCATTCTTAAATTTGCAAGATAGCGAAAATTCATCCATCTCCACTCCCAACAGCTTGAGGACCCTATTATCCCAAAAGATCAAGCTACCCCCAGCTACACCATTAGAATTCAAAGCCACCCAATCCATAAATCTTCCCACACCAAGGGATCTCACCATAACAACCGACATCTCTTGAATTTTAGTTTCCTGTAGGCAAACTAAATCAACCTTATCATCCTTGATCAAAGACTTAATAATTTTTATTTTATTATGATTATTAGCCCCTCTCACATTCCATATTAGAATTCTGAGATTCATGGAAAACCAAAAGCAGTCCTCCCTTCTTCCTTGTTTCGTCCTCTGCCACTTCCTTTCCCTTTCTCTATAAACTTCACAAAACATTGCAAGCATTTAATTTCCCTTTCAAATTTTGACAAAACTGCCCGACCCCTTACACAGGTTGCCCCATAGAATAGCCATTCTTTCTTTCATTCTCTTCGCTAGGGAAAGAATCTCCGTCTCAAAACCCCTAGTCGACTTTCCCAAACACTTGTTGAAATGGTACAACAACTAGTTGTCAATCTTCATCGGAGCTCTCCTTTGAGTTATTAACCCTTAGGGCGCTAGGTCCTCTAAACCTCCAAAACAACCTCCTTTTACCTTTGAACAAACAATGAGCCCCCATATATAGGATACACAATCTAACACCCAATCCTCACCGGTCAGAAAGTCGATCTTGCTAGAAGGAATGAAAGAAAGACCCCACCTAGCCCAGGAAGTTAAAGAGACAACAGGCAAGGAGAATACATGGATGGATCACATTCAGGCACTGTCAATGTACAAGGTGTTGCAATCGTGCATCGTTGAGGATTTCCCGTGGCAGATGGTTTAGAGGTCTTGTGTGCGACAAAATGGTTTGGTTCGATCACTTAGGAAGAAGCATAAAGTGGGAATTTTTGACCTTGGATAATAGCCGAGAAGAAGGGTGTTCCTCAGTAAATAGATGTTTTTATGTCAACAATGTGAGGCAGCCAGCAAATCTCATCTTTTTACTTCCATTGTAGTATAACAAGAATTCTTTGGGAGTTACTTTTTTCTCTTTTTAGTGCTACATGGATCATGTTAGGCTCCGTTCGGGAGATGCTTTTGGGTTGGAAAAGCGCTTTTGTTGGCAAGAGAAGGAAGAAATTTTGGCAAGCAGCTCCTTGCCTATTTTGGACAGTGTGGAAGACTAGAAATAGAATTGTGTTTAAAGATGATTTTTTGTCCATATAGAAACTAAAATACTTGTTTCTTTTTTTGCTATGGTTGGAGACTAAGTTATACATGAGTGAGTCATACGACCTTAGCTAGGTTTAATGGTGGAAGCGATTAAGTGATGGGGGTGCCCTATTTAGCAGTTTTTGTTTTTTTGCGTTTTGAGGGGGTAGGTTCTTATTTGTTCATTCTTGTGGCGCAACTTTAGCCACCTCTTCTATTATACTTCTCTTTACTTATCAAAAAAAAATCCTGTCGGACCAGCCTTTGCTCCACTCACCATGGACACCACCTTCGTCTTCAGGAGAGAAAGCCATTCCCTCAGAGCCTAGACTGACCTCACTTTTTTTGCCTTGACATAAAGAGTGAGCCCTTGGAGTTTTCTTAAATGGCCATGTCTTCGTTGGGCTTTGCTTAGGCCAACGACCCAAAAAGTGGAACATAATTTGATTCCAACCCACTAATTTATGTCTGAACTATCTCACTGCTTGGGTTGAAGTTTTAGCTCCCACGACCCAGAAACAGGCTCACTCAAGCCTATGGCCCCCTCATTCAAATGGGTCTCTTGCCCTTCCAGACAACCCTCAATCATCCCTTCTAATAAGAGGCCCAGGCCCGTCTCAGAGCCCAAACTACCTTCATGGGGCCTCAAACTGGGTTGCCTCATCTCCAAAATAACTTTAGCTTGACCCTTTTGCTTGTACCCATCAGCAAGCCTGTCATTCTCAACAAACTGGGCCACCCTAGGACAGTCCAACCCACCCTTATTTTGAAATTGCAGGTCAACTTCTTTGATACCTACAGATCGAGCCTCCCTAAACTCCACCTCTGTTGCTGCCTCCCCCCTATCCTACCACGTATTGCGTCCCTCAGAAGACAAGTCCCTCTTCCCCAATATGCAAGACCTTTTCCCCTTTTCTAACACGCTCCCCCATGCCTAAAGTCCCATGAAAATCTTGTACCAAGGAAGTCATGACTGACCCACAGCCCTGCCCTGGGGTTTGACCGACCTCATCAAAAAGATTAACAGCTGCCACCCCTAAAATCCCATTGCAACCTTCTTCCTGCTCTATCTTGTCAACACACCCATTGCCTTATCCCTTTCGCACTTGTCCTTTTGTAGAAAAACCTGCAGAGTATTTTTTGTTTGCAGAGCACCATGTTCCATCTATCAAGAAAAAATGGTTTTCCTCTATAGAAAACTAGACCCTCCCGCAACGCCTTGTCGCATCCTCCTTTAACTCAAACAGAAGCAGAATAAGAAAACCTCCCAGCATGGACAACCTCAGGTTCCCTTTTAAGCGCCACTGAGCTGAAATCCAATCCTTCAAAGGAGCAAAAGACTGAGTCTCATCACCTCCCTAACGACCCACCTAACACCAACTAGGATATGTTTTGTTGAAGCAGTTAACATCCTGAAAATGTAAGCAGACAGTGTCACTCACAGCCGACTCTGATCTATTTACCACCTTTGCATAAGATCCCATAAAGTTACTAGTAAGCTAGTGAGGGGGCATACGAAGGGGCATTCGAAGGGACAGCAACTGTCACAACCAAAGGAGCCTTCATAGTACAAGGAGAAGACAACACACCACAGCTACGTTGAGGAACCTTCCCGCATCATTGCATCGGAGTTGAAGCCTGAATCTCCTTCCTCCTTCAACCTAGGACTTGTTGAACTCCCTTACCCTTTGACAACACAGCTCCACTGCTTCCAAAAGCAAGGAAAGGCCTCTATCACCAAATCTGATCCATTTCGAAAAATTTCTTCCTCTCAGTAATTACTCCAGAAAATTTTCCTCTAGCAAATTCTGTTGAAATCTCAAACGATTTTGAATCAATCCCAAACCAAGCTTTTCCACCCATGGTTGGTTTGTCACTCATCAGGAGCAACCAAAATTTTCAGGCCTCAAGGGCCTTTTACATATAGCCCTAGGTTATGGCTATATGTCTGGAATATGTTCTTACACTTACAAATTTTAGGATATGAAGATTCAGCTAAAAGAAAAGATCTCAAAAACAGGTATAAACACTTGGATACAAGTACGACATTGGGGGGAGGGGTGGGTGGGGTGAAGACCAATTAGGAATCAATTAAAAGCAAAGACATCTTTCATGAGATTCAGCCACCATCTTTTACTACTTATACTCTCTTATTCTGAGACATTGTTATAGAAATTAAATTTCATCGCTATAATGCAAATATCTGTCAAGAAAGTCCAGAAATAAAAAATCAATCAATCAATCAAAATCAAACAGACTAAAATAGGTAGAAATACCCAATAAAGATTGTAGTGTCAAATGGTTGTACTAGCTAAGTGTAAGTCAGGTATTATTAGCAGGACCAAGAATTGGTTACTAACAACAGTTTGAAACTCAACGGTTTTGACACATCAAACCGACGGACTCAACCACAGCAGAAAAGCTAGAAACAAAGGAATAGAAAAACTAATGATCTGAAAGCTAAGATTGTTGGATTTAGTATATTTGTTCTTTTTCCCTTTAAGGTTATACATGAATTCGTTAGTCATATAACATCCTTTGAAGATTATCAGATCAGCAAGCTTAGTGAGCTTCATTGATTTATATTCAAAATTTTGAAATGACGGAAGAAGCGCACATCATTTAAAAACACACAAAACCTGATTAACAGAGAAAAACAGCCGCGATCTTGACCAGCTGATGGGGTACTCCATTATAGAAACTGCATAGGGACAGAAGAAGAAAAAACCAAAAAAAGAAAGGGAAGATGAGCGGCAATGCAACAAAGATCCATGATAAATAAAATCTGCTAAAGGGAAACAAAAAAAAAGACAAACAAAACACCACATATATGAAACCAAACCTGCAAGGAAAAAAATAACACTTTATGTACAGTTACCATTTTATTCTTTGGACCATGTCCAAAATGGTAAAAGTTTAAATAAAATAAACCCTATAAACTTTTGTTTCCAAATTATCTGAATGCTATGAATTTTCCAAGTATGAATCTTTCAAGACAATGATAGGTAATGGAATTCCTCAATTGCATGGGATATGGTACAATAAGATCAAGAGTTATTGCTTTGAGAACCACTTGAGATATATGAAAATGCGTATGTTACTTATGCAAAGTAAGAGCTGTTCTGCCCACTTCTGAAGCGAAGAAAACGGGGATCCCCATCACTTGTGTCAAATCTGCTCCCAAAATAAATCAACCTTAATTTACATATTAGTACAAAGCAATACATGTGATACATCAAAGAAAATGTAAGATGAAGCCCATCAGGAATATATTGCAATTCTTTATCAATAAATATGTTGACATCTTGTCCACTTTCTTGCTTCCTTGAAATCAATAAAGGTACAATTGAATCCTTAGCAAAGCCAATGTTTACTTCCGTTAATCTATGACCAACTCTCCTAAAAGCTCAAGCTTTTAGGATTCAAGTTTAATATGAATATCATGCCTTTAACACCCTCCTTCACGTGCAGCCTTATACCAGCATGTGGAGAGTTAAACAAACCATATAGAGTCCTCTATGGACATTCAAATCAACAAATGGGGAATAAATTGCAAAAGAGGTGGTTCGAACCCAGGATCTCCTGCCAAACTAGGCTCTGATACCATGTTACGACCAACTCTCCTCAAAGTTCAAGCCTTTAAGATTCAGGTTTAATATGAATATCATCATGCCTTTAACATTTTGCAAATATAACTCACTAAAGCAAAGAAAAATGAGTAGTCAGACTAAATCCCTTTTTCGGTGGAAGTGTGTGAAACGATGTGTGGAATTAAGCGTTCGGTTTAGATGACCAAAATTTTTTGGAATTTTTTCCTCATCATGTGTATAAAACACAATATATATATATAATAGGTAAAACCATCAAAACAGTATATTAATGAAAGGGAGCCCGAACCACTACAAGTGTACAAGAAAGTATACAAAGGCTCCCGAAAAAAGCAAGCCAAAGAAAGAGAAAGGAAAACAAACGAGGCCTATCGGTGACAAGGTCAAAATTCAATTACATTCAGAAACACAACATAAGCTTTGTTGTCAACATTGTGAGTCAATTTCTAAATAATCCCATGGAAGAACATAGATATTATGTATTAGATTAGGTACCTCAAGGAAAGTCCCTACGAATTAATTAACAAAGAAAACTCTTAATACAAAACTTCGGAAGTTTATACCGATGTAGATTGGAATGGTCACCTATTGATCAATCTACTTCTTAGGTATTGCTCGTATGTGTGAAATTTAGTGACATGGTGTAAGAAACCTTAAGTAGTAGCTAGCAGTGCTGAAGCAAATTTCAAGGCTTACCTCAAGAGATATGTGAAGGCATGTGGTTAAGAAAATCACTTATTGATCTCAGAGTTGAGGCCGAGGGTCCTATAGAGGTTCTATGTGTGATAATCGGATTAGCTATTGCTATTGCAAAACCGGTTCATCATGATTGGATGATCATGTGTTCCCCAGAGATTGATTGACGCATTTCATTAGTGAGAAAAATTGAGAACGATGTCATCAACTATGAAACATGTTCCTTCTAAGGATTAGCGGACATTGACTAAGCTCTTTATCATCCTAGCTTCCATGAACTGAGTTCTAAGTTAGGAATGTCAAAAATATAATCACTGAAGGAGTGTAGAGAGTCAAGCTAGACAAATTTGAAGATATTGTTTCCTTGATTACAGGGTTGTTACTATGTAAAGCAGATTTTATTGTATCATGTAGCCGTTAATATCTTAAGTCAACTTCCCTAAGATAGTTGCAGAATCTGTGTAGTGCCTTAGCTGTAAAACATAGTTGTATACAACTGTAAAGTGATCCTCATCTTTGCATATATGCATCTAGCCTATTGCTAATAAAAACAGAGAAAAGTTTTGCCAAAAACTTCAGATTCTTACAAAGTTGGGGTTTGGAAAGGGATAGGGAAATAGTAAGGTTTTTGTTTTTAAATAAAGCTTTCTTGGGTGGCGGATAGTGGGAGCAGGGTAAAATTTTGGGAAACTAGGTGGTGCTGTTTTGAAGCCACCATACAGTTTCTTATCTTCATTTGCTTATCTATTTTCAAAAAGGCATGGGTGTGACTTTTTATGAGTAAGACAGGAATGGTACCTGGAACTTCTCCAGGGCCGGACAATAGGGGAGAAGAAGGACAGAGCAATTTGGAAGGGTGATAGCAAAGGGGTTTTCTTTATAAGAGGGCTTTATTCTCTTTCGGAGACAGGTTGTGACACCTCGCTCCCTTCAGGGTGTTGGGGAATTAATAGATTTTCAAAAAATAAAGTTTCTTCACTTGGAAGACTTGTTAGGGAAACTGTTGACTTTAGATCAGCTTCAAAGAAGAGGGTGGATGTGGGTAACTACGTGTGCTTTGTGAAAGGAGGAGTCATAATCCATTAACCGGAGTATCCTACATTGTGATAAGGCAAGAGAATTTGCACCGTTGAATGTCTCCATTTCTGGCATTCCAATGGTTTAACTTAAAGTCAGTGGGAGACTCTTATCGAGTGGCACGGCACTTTCATTGGTCAAAGGCATGCTAAGGCTTGGAAGGCTGCTCAAGTGTGTATTTTTTAGACCATCTAGAAGGAAAGAAATTGAAGATGTAACGGAAATGAGATTGTCATACAAAGACTAAAAATCATCTTCCTTAATAATCTCTTCGTGGGGTAAAATGCATATAGGAGTAGTATGCCTTTAGTACGCTTCACAAATTGGTTGGGTCTTTGTTGAGGAGGGCTTTTGTGTGTCTCCCATTCTCGTCTTTTCTAGTGCTTGTGTATACAATCAATGTACTTTCATGCACTCTTAGTGTTTTCTAATTCACTCCTTATTTATCAACCAAAAAAAGTGATATCTAAATTTAGTTTGTAATGACTCAGATTAACTATGGTGATAACTGATAAAACAATCTACTGCAATTTTCAAACTCTTTCAAAGTTACAGAGGGTGCAAAGTTCATTATCTGGATTATATAAATAGCAGAAACTATCAAAGCAACTAAGTTGACAGAAAAGGTGTTTTCCTCAGTTAAAGAACCACATTATTCCATTCACTTTAGTTAAAAACACACATTCTTTTCTCTGTGATATACAAAAATGCCACATTGTTTTTTTTGTTTTTTTGATAAATAAACAGTGTGGTATTTATCAACAAATAGATTAGTACCACTAATCTATTTGTAGATTACCATATTATTAGTACCACTATTATGATGATAGATTGTCATGTTATAAACGACAACTATATTTTAAATGCTTGAGAACAAATAACACTTTAAAAACATATTTTAGACATGTATGACTCATCCCTTCTATAATTTTGATGTTGAACTTTGTATTTCCTTAAGTTGGAGGTACATGCCATTATCAAATTAAGTTCACCCCTTAATTCTCCCAAATCAATTTTATACACATTGAATTAGAACTGGTCTTACCTTTATGGAGTTGTCTGCAGAAGAACTCATGAGCACAGGCTCATTGGCAAAGAAATGTAGAGAAATTATTGAATTATCATGAGCCTCTCTTATGACTGATTGGAGCCTTCTTTTCTCTAGATTCCATATGCTTATTACACCAGATGAACCTCCAGATGCTAAAAGAGGTTGTCCATCTGAAAATCCAGAATCGGCAATGGTAAGTATAAAAGTTCATCACTTCAGAAGCAGATAATAAAAAAATAAAAAAGAAAGTTCCCTCAGCAGCTTTAGATTGCTAATACATTGAAACATAGAAAGAAACAAATTTTAAAATCTTCAATTGCAGACTCACAGTAATGAATTTAATGAGATCAATTCCACAACCATACCAAAGAGTTCAAGAACAAGCAGTTTAAGGGACATTTACTTAATGAGAATTACAGGCCTGGTTCTGAGTCAAACAGTATAGTTAACTAACCCCAACAATTTGATTCCAATTTTATTTATGCTTCAAGTCTATGAGTTTTGTCCAAAATAATTGCTTTTCAAATTAAAAAACTACCAATTTAGTATAGGTATGAAAAAAAAATGTTCAAACTAGTGCGTCCTCATCAAAACCATAGTTGGTGACTACGGTTTTAAATTTTCTTAAGTTAAAACCATAGTTGACTACAGTTCTAAGCAGTTAAGCTTGTAGTCACGAACTACGGTTTTAAGCACTAAGTTAGGCATTTTCCAACCCTATACGGTTTTTTTTTTAAAATTACTATTCTAGGACAAAACTCTAAGTCTTAGTTCAACAACAAGATATTACTACAATGAATTCAGATGAACCAAATCCCTCTACTTTCAATATCAAACCTTTTTTACCACTACCATCATGGGAATCTGTTGTGCATCATCGTACCATCTTTAGATAAGTTCCTCTTATCTTGCCCTCAACATAAGGTACTGGCACAAACAATGCATTCTACTGTTATTATCTCTAACTAGATCTTGCCATTCAATCATCTAAACATTCTCATTTCAACTACACTTTAATTGAGCTTCTAAACAGAATTGCTTTATATGTCCTCTTTCCTCTGTTAAGGATTAGTTTCCTAATCCATTTAGGAATCTTTTCCTTCTTTTCTTTTCTCTTTAGTCTCCTAATTAGACTCTAATTTTGTTTCCTTTCTTTGCTCTAACACTTAAATATGTATGTTCCCATATTTTTTTAATCAATGAAATCAAAGAGTTATTTTTCTCTTCACGTATTAGAGCCACTTTTCAGCAGTCTGCTGCCTCTTTCCTGCGCGGACAACTTCGTGATCTACTTTCAAGCCCTCTTTCTCCATCAAACCTTCTCCGACGACCTTCTCCGTCGGACCTCTTCTCCCGTAGACCTTCTCCAGTGGACCTTCTCTATCGGACTTTTTTCCAGTAGTCTACTTGTAAGGCCTCTTTCGGTCACATCAACTCACCATGCAGTCAAGTCTGACGACACATCTTATCGCCATGTCTCACTCCGATCACATCAACTCGCCATGTAGTCAATTCCGACGACTTTTCCATCCATTTAGGAATCTTTTCCTTCTTTCCTTTTCTCTTTAGTCTCCTAATTGGGCATTAGTTTGTTTCGCTGCTGTCACTTAGAGTATAAATATGTATGTTCCCTTACTTTTTTCGATGAAACTCAAAGAGTTATTTTTCTCTTCACATCCTCTATCTTTATAATTCTTCCCTCCCTTTTTATCTCAACCAGGGTTATTGCCCACTTAGCCTTTAATATACAACAATCAAGATTTACGGTCAACGCAAGCACCATATGAGCAACATACATAAGTTGCCTCTAAATTCTTATATACTTAAAGTCCGCACCAAAGGAAGTTTATCTAGAAAAATGACAATGAATGTGAAAGTCTATACCAATGTAGATAAGGTTGTTTTATCACTGAATAGAGATCCACTAGTGGGTATTGCACATTTATTAGAGGCAATCTTGGCACATGGAGAAGCAAAGACAATGTTAGCCACATCTTCATGGCTCAAGATATCTGTGAGCTAGTCTATACAAGGATGATGTCTCTGATTTGGAAATAAACCTGGAAGGTCCTATGAAGTCATATTGCAACATCTAGCCAACCATAAGCATTTGCCTATAATCCAAAGCATCACGCTAAAACTAAACAAGAGGAAATAGACCACCATTTCCTCAAAGAAACTCTAAAGATCAGATGCATTTTTACTTCTTAAGTTGCTTTAAAGGGTCCAACTTGCATATTTTCTCTGAGGTTGTTATTGTTCACATTTCACTCTGTTCTAGATAAGGTTGGCATATATATATATATATATATATATATATACACACACACACACATACACATACACACACTCAAACCAGCTAAAGTGGTTGAAAATCGTTTCCTAATTCAAAGGATTTTAATTTCCTATTATAGTCTTCCTAATTGCATTTTTTTTTGATAGTCTTCCCTAATTAATATTATTTATAAATGCATGATAATATATAAGTTATGCGATGAATAATTGCTGAACTGATTTGATGGTTCTAGAATAGTTGTAGAATTTGTATGGGTATCATAGTATAATCTCAATGATATTATATTAATAATTTTTAAATAATTTTTTTTATTGGTAAAAGAGAAGTATATTAGAGAGAATGACGCTAGAAAAGTGGCTCAAGAAGTACAACAAAAAAAAAAAAAAAAACCTTACCCCCATACAAAAAAAATCCACAAACAGGGAAAAAGAAACAAAAAGAACTCTCCCCTCATTCAACGCTCAATCAATGAATCGAACCAAGGTCGTTGGACCATCCTCTATAGGCAAATCGGCTATGGACCAAAGGAGGTTCACAAAAGAAAACTTAAGATTTTGTATAGATAAAAACCTCATCCCTAAAGACAACACCATTCCTAACCTTTCAAATTATCCAAAAGATGCATAAAGGTGTTATTTCCAAACTAATCTCTGACCCTTTACAAAGAACCCTCCATCCCAAAATTGTTATCCCACCTTTGGAGGATTTACCCAAAAGGCACCAAAAAGAGAAAAGAGCAAATCCCAAAACACTCTTGTTGAAGCACAATGGAGAAGAAGATGGTTTGTTATCTAATAGAACTCTAAAGTAATAATAAAAGACTAGAGAGATAATTTCTATTGCAATGACTGAAACAGAAAATGGAGAGCAATTCGAGAGGCCCTCCCTTCTCTCCTTACAAGAAGATTCCCAATTCTTACCTGCCCCCTCTGCTCCACGACACCCGTACTAATAACAGAAAAAATGCTCACGTGTCTCCCACCCTATCCTATAGGGCCCCACTGCCCTTACATCTCTTGAATGTAAAAATACATTAGGGGCTTATCAATACCGCGAGCTAAGAGACACCTTATCCTCAAGGTGAAAATCTGGAAACTACTCCTTGCCTTCCAAGATGTATCCCTCAACACGCCCACATTGATCAGGACGGGATGAGATTGCAGCCAATAATTGCCACTACCAAACTGCTCTTCAATATGTGGGTCAAGTTTGTGATCATGTTGAAGCTTCTCTAGTTTTCTCAACACATGGTTGCTCTTCTTTGCCTCCTCAACAGGAGCATCACCTTCCTCTCCCTCTTTCTTGGCAGAGGCTATGGTTTTCTTCCTGGAGAATTCAAGGGATTTTCTTCTTCTCGGAGACCCAAATCCCTTGACAGTGAGGCTAGGGCTTGAAGTGAGTTGTGGGTCCGACATCGTGGGTGGGTGTGGGTTTAAATGAAGTGGGTTTGGTCCATATCCAGCTGGGCTGAATTTAAATTAAATAGAATGGGTTGGAATGTGGTATGTGTTGGGTAGGCCTTGTGGCCCATATAGAAAAGAGGAGTGGGTTAAGCCCATACCTGCTATGCAGACCACCCATGGTCCCTTGTTGCTTCGACTGTATGCATTTCTCTCCACCACCTTCTGCGTGAATTTCATCACCTTGCTAACCCTTCCAGCTTCATCATTCGTACCTCCGCTTTGATTTCTGGTTTTAAACCATTAATGAAGGTGCTCTCCTAAATGTGTGTGGGCATATTTTCCAAAGTCGCCACTGGCATCCCAAAGGTACGCAAATATTCCTTGACTGAGTCCTCTTGTCTGAGGGAAAGGAATTGCTCACAAAGAGTTCCTTCTTGGGTATGTTGAAAGCGATCCATGAGACGACATTTGAGATCTCCCCATTTTTAGATAGGTCGATGACCCTCCTCCCATTGAAACCAAACCAAAGCTTCCCCATCTAAACTAATTGTGGCCATCGTGATTTTCTCCTCTTCCGATATGCCGTGTGCAACAAAAAACCTTTCTACCCTAAAAATGCACCCCTCTAAGTTCCATCCTTCGAAGGTTGGCATCTCCAATCTTCTAGTTAGCACCTCTACACTCTAGTTCCATCCCTAATTTTGATTAGCTTTCTACCTGACTCATCTTCCATTGGGTTTGAGACGAGGGTTCATGCCACCAACTAGTTTCGTTCTCACAGAGCCCTCTTAGATTGGAGTAACTACCACTCCCATGTTTGGATCTCTAGGGTTGACGCCCATGTCTCCTTTTTCCTCTAAGGTTATCTCCTTTTCGGAATTGTGCCACGTCTACATCATTTTCTCTATCTTCTCGGTGGTATGAATTTTCCAACCTTTGGTCGACCTTGACTTCAAGAGAACCACAAACGGCTGCAAATCCTTTCACCACAACCATCTCTCCATACTCCGTGACTACCTCTTCCATTACGCCGATCGCCTTCCATTTCTTTGTACATTGGCCATGCCAGCTCCTCGGGATCTAGTCTTTGATACTAATTGATAGAACTCTAAGGCAATAATAAAAGAATAAGAGATAATTTCTTGCAGCAATCTGGAAACAAAAAAAATGGAGAGCAATTCGAGAGGCCCTCCCTTCTCTACTTACAAGAAGATTCACAATTCTTACCTAGCCCCTTCGCTCCACTACACCCGTACTAATAACATAAATAATGCTCACGTGTCTCCCACCCCATCCTATAGGGTCCCACTACCCTTGTGTCTCTTGAATGTAAAAATACATTGGGGGCTTATCATTATCTCCTCTTCTTCTTAGCCCATGAAGCACCTATTTGCAAGCTCAAACCCTCTTCTTTAAAGCTAATCAAGAATCAAGTTTCTTCCCCAAGTAGATTCCCAAACAAAGAAGGATAAATTTGGCTACACACAAACATTCCAAATGTTTGTCGTAAGGAAAAATAGAAAAGGCTCCTCCACATCTTATTACATAGCTTTTATAGAGTGCATTCCTTGCTCTCCTCCACCTGGGTTGTCATCCAACTCCACAATATTTTTTATTAAGCAGAAGAAAGGTCTCTCATTCCTCATCAGCCTCCCAATCATTAGGTGTCTAAGGGCTAATTAGGATCCCGATCCCACCCCTATCTTTCTCCGAAGCATTCCTTTCCATGCACTCATTAGGCAATGACAAATAAACAAAGAGGAAAAACGAAAAGCATAAAGGGGTATCTCCACACCAATTTATCCTTCCAAAATTTTACCCTTTGGTCATTCCCTACCAAAAAGGAGGTCTTGTTGGTTATAAGATGCTCCCACCTTCTAATTGCTTTCCACAACCTCACTTCACAAGTATTTGACCCCCTCTTCCTCGCCATACTTGACTCCTATTAGCCCCTTCATTCCACAAGGCCCCTTTCATGCATAATCTAACCTTTCTTGGTAAGTGGAGGATAGACATAAGATACAGGGGCAAACTCGCGAGCAAGCTTTTAATGATTATGACTCTTCCACCCTTGGAAATGCATTGTCTCTACCACATAGCCAACCTTTTCCAAAAGCACTCCTCAACCTCATCCCAAAAAAACAAAAGCATTATAGTGAGCACTCGGAGGCAATCGAAGATAAGTAGTTAGCAAACTTCCCACCTTGCACCCAGCGTATCGCAGCCTAACTCAATCCACATTGTCTACTCTACCAATAGGAAATAATTCACTTTTTCAAAGTAATCTTCATGACAAAATCTCAAACATATCAAAAGCCAACAAAAGATAAGTCACTTGAATTCTACAAAAAATCAAAGTGTAAGTCTACAAACTAATGATGAGACTTCAGCTCCCTGCCCCTCACTTCCCCCCTCCACATGACTATCAAAAAGCCCCCTCTAACTGCCGTTTCAATTAAGCAGCTAAAGGCCTCCATTACAATCATGAACGGAAAAGGAGAGAGAGGATCTCCTTGTCTTAGCCCTTTAGAACTCCTTAAAAAAGTCAGTCGGGGTTCCATTGACAAGCACAAAAAACCTAGCAGTGGATATACACCACCTTATCCACTCTATCCATTTCTTTCCAAAGCCCATCTTCTCTAAAACCAAACAAAGGAAAGATCAATCCACCTGGTTGTAGGCCTTTTCAAATTAATTATCCACAATAGACACCCTTGCTACTTTGCCACAAAAAAAAGTATTTGAAAGCACCCAAACAATAAATAAAAGGGCGGCTAGGAGAATCAACTAGTACATAGTCAGTATCTGACTGCAGATTTGAAATCATAATTAAAAATTAAACAGCATAAATTATAATTTCTGGACCTTACCGGTGCTAGCGACAAGGAGGTCACAGCACCTCGTGTGGAGTGACTAAATCAACAATCTCCTCGTCATATCGAATGTTGGAATACGAATGGTTCCATCAAGCGCAGCCGCCCATAATGACATCAGTGCAGGTGTGAAACACAACAACATATAGATGATTTCCAGCCTTTGAACTCTTGCACTCTTTTCGGTGCTAATGTTCCAAAGTTGCAAAGAGCCTTCCTCACTCCCAAGAATTACCTGCTCAAGTGCTTCTCCGGTTAAGCTGATTATCTTATCACCATCTAAAGTCACCATATTTCTTTGGAACAAAGACTAACAAGTTACCTTATTTAGGTAAGTATCTGGATGCATTATACAGCTTGGGCTAAATTTGTCTTCCAGCATAACATGCCCGACCAGACAAGGTGTTAGATGCCTTTAAATGTCCAGATGAACATATTACCATCAACATCAACACTGAGGATTTGTTCTCCAAATAGTAGCAGCAAATTGACCTTGGCATTATGCCTACTCCAAGTTGCCACCTGTTACTCGAGAAGTTCAAATGTGTTATAAGTTAAAAAATGATGTTGGAACCAACTTCCACCACAACACACATAAAAAAGGGGTAAACAACAATAGTTTTAACTCCATTTTTTTGGATCATTTGGATCTTGGAAAGTTTGAGGGACAGCACAAGGAGAATAAATAAAAAGAAAAATGGAAATGGAAAATAGTTAAGGTAATAAACAATAGGTTAACTCAATAAATGTTTTGCTCACACTTTTCAAAATTTATCTCTTTTTTTTCTTTTATATTAAGGAAGAATTTGGAATTTTAGAGATTTCTAAAAAATATCCATTATATTCAGTTTTCCTATGTACTTTCCTTGTTGAACCAAATGGGATGATTTGAATTCCTTCCTTTATTTTCCCTCTCCATGATATAAACAAACCTTTTTTTTTTTGGAAATAAAACACTTGTTTTAAAAAATGAAAGGCACCACTAAAACGCACCAAAGTACACAGGAAATATACAAATAGCACAAAAAATAAAAAAAGAACCCTTCATCAATTGAACCCAATCACTCAAAAAAATCAAGTAAAAACAGTCTATCAAAAGTTTTGTCCCAATAATAATACCTTTTAAAAGACCAATGTAGTACGTTTTTTAAAGAAATGCACGGCTTAGTGCGTCTAGGCGCGTTGGATTACATATCATCAAAACTATAGTTATTGATACGGTTTTGAATTTTTTTAAAGTTAAAACCATAGTTGTTGACTCGAGTTTCATTTATTTTAAAAAATCTAAAATCATAGTCAACAACTACGGTTTCAACTTTAAAAATTAAAACCGTAGTTGCTGACTACGGTTTCAAGCTTAAAATTAAAACCGTAGTCACCAACTCCGGTTTTAAAGCTATTAAAATAACTTAGGTTTTTTACTTTCCTAGGGCTCTTTGCAGTGATTAGCAAATTCTGACGGCCTGTCTTTTAGAAGTTTATTTTTGTGGTTAATATTAAAATCGTAATTAATCAAAATTTAAAGTTAAGCTTTAAATTTTTTTTGTTTAGGCTTAAAACAATTTTTGTTTTAATTTTTTAAACTTAAATTACAACAACCTAATCTTTTAAGCTATATTTTTGTAGTCAATATTAAAATTATGGTCAAAAATCTAAATTTAAAGTTAAGCTTTAAAAAATTTTGTTTGAGCTTAAAACTATTTTAATTTCTTTAAGATTAAATTATGACAACCTAATTTTTAAGCTAAATTTTTGTAGTCAATATTAAAATCGTGTTCAATAATCTAAATTTAAAGTTAAGCTTTAAATTTCTTTTTAAGCTTAAAACTGTTGTAATTTTTTTAAGCTTAAATTACAACAACCTGATCTTTTAAACAATTTAAACATTTTAATATTGACCACAATTTTTTTTTTTTAAGATTAAAACAATTTTTTGATTTTATTTTTTAAGCTTAAATTACAACCAAATTTATCTTTTAAAAATTTACATATTTTTGTGAGTCGATATTAAAATCGTAGTGAAATCTAAATTTAAAGGTAATCTTTAAATTTTTGTTCAAACTTAAAACTATTTTTAATTTTTAAAGATTAAATTATGACAACCTAATTTTTTAAGCTAAATTTTGTAGTCGATATTAGAATTCGGTGTTCAATAATCTAAATTTAAAAGTTAACTAGAATTTCTTTTTTAAATGTAATTTTAATTTTTTAAGTTTAAATTACAACCTAATCTTTTAAACAATTTAAACATTTTAATATTGACCACAAATTGTTTTTTTTTTTTTAAAGCTTAAAACAATTTTTGATTTAATTTTATTAAGTTTAAATTACAACAACCTAATCTTTTAAACATATTTTTTGTGGTCGATATTAAAATCGTAGTCCAAAAATCTAAATTGAAAGTTAAGCTTTAAATTTTTTTGTTTAAACTTAAAACAATTTTGTTTTAATTTTTTTAAAGCTTAAGTACAACAACCTAATTGTTTAAAATCTATATTAGGTTTAAAGATTAGGTTGTTGTAATTTAAGTTAAAAAAAAATTAAAGAAAATTTGTTTTAATCTTAAACAAAAAATAATTTTAACTTAGCTTTAAGTAGATTTTTATCGTAATTTAATATTAATATAAATACTAAAACTAAAGTAAGTATTATAATTGGTCAATAATAGAGTAAAAAAAGCCTTTAGTTATTTTAATAGCGTTAGAAACCATAATTGGTGACCATTGTTTTAATTTTAAAGATTGAAAGCGCGTAGTCGCCAGCTACGGTTTTTTAATTTTAAAGCTAAAGCATAGCTGTGACTATGGTTTTAGATTTTTTTAAATAAATGAAACCGTAGGTAGCAACTACGGTTTTAACTTAAAAAAATTCAAAAGCATAGTCAACAACTACGGTTTTAACGAGGCCCAAATGCACTAGTTTGGGCATTTCTTTCAAAAATGTACTAGATTGGTCTTTTTCTTTATAAAAATGTATAATTATGGGACAAAACTTGTCTGTCACTATGTACTTCTTTATACAAGTAAACAAATTTCTACGAAAAAAACCTATTCAAAAAAGTGAGATGCATGTTTAGGAGGGAGTTGGAATCCATATTTTTTAGATCTTTTAGTGACCGGAAGGAGGATTGCATGGAGAGATTTCTAGCTTGCTAGGGGGGGAAATAGTTTGTAGGGATGTGAAAGATACATTGTTTTGGTCAATAACTGAAAGTAGTAAGCTTACCACTAAATTCCTTAACATCGTTTTGAAACAAAACTTGGGTGGGTCTTTTCCAATGAGTTGCATTTGGGTATCTCAAGTCCATACTGAAGTTAGTTTTTATGCATGAGGTGTTGTGTGAGGTATAGTTCTAAATTTGGATCAAGTTCAAAGACGAGGTTAGTTGTTAGCAAATCAATGTTTCTAGTGCTTTGAACATTAAGAATTCATAGATCATTTGATCTATAAAAAAAAAAAAAGAATTCATAGATCATTTGCTTCTCCATTGGGATATGACAAAGATTTTATAAGAGCTGATTTTTGTACTTTTTCGTTGTTTTGGATCCTTTTTTTATTTGATGGGAAGTGCAGTTGGCACGATTCTTCTATGGGCAAAATGCACAAGAAGGTTTGGCAAACAAGTTCATTCTACTTAATTTGAACAGTTTGGAAAGTAAGGAACAGCATTGAAAGTTATTGACAAGGTTTTTTTAATCCAAAAACCAAAAGGGATTTTATTTGTTTCCTACGGTCAAAGTCTAATGGTTTTATTCTTCATGAGGTTTTTATTCTGTTAAGTTGTTTTCAGACGATTGTTGACTGACTTTAGTACTTTTGTTCAAGCCTTTGCGATGAAGAAAGGGTTGTTTTCTTGCATAGATCTTAAGTCACCTTTCTCACACGCGCATAGAAGACGCCAAAAGCGTGTGCGCGTGTGTATAAAAGGCGGAATACTAATCCAAGTAGGAGAAGCCCTCGCAAGATGGCATTGTGGTGGAGCGATTCAAAGTTAGAGTGGGACTCCTAATCTCCCTAGTTAGCCAATAGGAATGCGTATGTACAGTCTATATATGATGATAAAACACAAGAAAGAGAGGAAAAATAAACATTTTAGAAGCACACAAAGCAAAAAAGAAAGATCACCACCTACATATGTATTTGCGGCATATGATGATAATGAGTTGTACAAGTGATTCTTACTCGAAATCGTAAGATCTAAATCAGTTCAAGCAAACTTCTCAGGATTTTGAGAAGCGAGAGCGCTAGAGAAAATATGCCGACATTATGTGTAGCATGTGATTAGGTGTAGTTTTGTATGTTTATCTGAAATAAAATTAGTTGTTTTCAAAAAGCAGTAATAAAACAAGCATGGAATCAATTCATCATTAATCACAAGTTCAAGAAAGAAATAGCTTAAGAACAAGTCATCTAACAAGAGCCTTATTACAGACAAGTTTTAAAGCAAATACAAATGGAAATGTTTGCATGTCTCTATATTGGCATAGATACGTGTGGATGTGGTGACAAGCTTGTCATAAGCAATGACATCAAATTTTAATTAATAGAGAAGCATACATAAACAAAACAAATTAAATAAAATTCCATCATTCACAAACCTGATGTGCACGCTTAAATACTGCAATATCATTCCCATATGCAGCAAATGTGTAGTCACGATAAGAAGCAAGTGCTCGAATCTTTTTGTGAGTTGAGACCTTCAATTTTCAAGTCACAAAGTAAATGTGAAACTATCGAGAATAAGACAAACGAAAAAGATAAATTTGTCAAGCCCAGTCAGACATTTCCCGATAAATACATCAGGTGCATGATCATAAACCAACGGTCAGCGAAAAGACAAATCTGTCAAGCCAGTAAGATATTTTCTAGTAAATAAATGTGCACATTATTATAAATCAACGACAAATGAAAATTCTACTTTTCTTTTGATGGGGAAAAGAGTGTATTATTAAAAAAGTATACACGATGTATACAAACAACAAAAACCCACAACCCAAACACCAAAAAAAAACAACCACAGTTAAGGGGAACCTAACCCAACCTAAAGTTCAAAAATAACATAACTCCTCGATATCGGCTAATCTAATTTTGAATTAGATAAAAAGTAAAAAATTAAAATAAAATCATTCTCCTTTCTCAATAAAAAGGCTTCAAGCAAAAGTGAATTGATTGGATTCAATTATGCATTTCAACATAAAGTTTTCATTCTTGATAAATGGAACGTCTATTGGTTTCTTTTAAAGATCAAGGGATTTGAGACGAGGGATTTCTTTTAAAATACCTATGTGTACCCGTTCTGAAGGACGCACCAACATATTTAAGATACTGTGCTTATTTATCAGGAAAAAAAAACATATTCAAGATGAATCCATGTTAAAATTAATTGATCGGTTGAGAGCCATGTGTGCATTGTAAGTTGATTTTTTTTTTTTTTTGGAGTCCTTCCTGTAATTTCAGTGTACCTCACTAATATTTGGGGTGTGCCCCCTCTTTCTAATTGGTATTTTTTCACTTCTCATTTGCCTATCAAAAAAATTAGTCAACATCCAAAAGATTAATTTCATACCAGTCAACTTTACATTGGAAGTTAACACACAAATAGCTTACTATCTTTGATTTATAGCCCACTGATTAAATTGTATACCAACATTACAGTTCACTAAAATGGAAACTGAAAATCAACAGTGTGAGTGTGTGTGTATAGAGAGAGAGAGAGCGAGAGATAGATCATGGTTAGATGGATTGTGAGAGTGAATAAGTAAAGCCTTACCAACAAGCACCAAATTGAGCTTAGCACACTGCAAAAGAAAAAAAAAAGCAAAATTGTAAATCAAGTCAGTTTTTAACTATGAAGAAGAAGAAGAAGGATACAGACCTAAAAAATGTTACAGAGAAATATCTGTTTGAATATTGCTGCATAAAACATGGATGGGCACATACAAAAAGCAAGATGCATTTTTATCGAGGAACCCTACATAGGCAGCCTCTAGGACATCAGGATATAAGAACAAGACGAACAACAACAATAACAATAATACCACCCTAAATAAAGTTTGTAAAAAAAAATTGTTGAATAATCATAAACATGGATGCATTTTTATCAAAAAACACCTTGTAACGGCAGCTGCTAGACATTCCAACAAAATGCCAGAACACAAACATTTGCTCACATTCCACATCAGCAAATCCATTCCAGAAATACAGAGCTCCGCCCTTTGGAATTTATCCAAAAGCTTTATATCCATCTAATCGTCATAATTCCCCCCCACCCCCGCCACCCACAAAAAAAATAAAAACCCCAATTGTGTTATCTGAACCTCCACCAATTCCAAAAAAACTGCACAACTCACAAACTCTGATCATCTATAGACCAAAACACGGGAAATCGACAAACCCAGCATTTGATACTAGAGAAAATCTCAGGGAAAAGGACAAACTTGTGAGGAATTTTTAATTAACATTTTCAGTTTTTTTTTCCAAAATATCTAATTGGTTTACAGTCGTTCCCTTTGCCATTGCAGGTTCAAACTACCATAAAAACCCAATATTGCTAGGAAACGGAGGAATAGAAGGAAAAACAAAATTTAGAATCTCAGTTTCCAAAGTCCATAAATAATCATGAGACAATTAGCTTTCCAAAAACAAAACAAAACTAAATGACTAACAAATATTCATAGTTGTTGCTATTAAAAAAAAGCAAAATTACAAAATAAATATTCATCTATTGGAGAAAAAAAAAATTTTGATAGCTTATATTTTCCAATACCCCAAAACCTAAGAAAACAGATAGTACGCCAAATTAAAAACTAAACTTGAAATTTTTTCCGTTCGGCAGCTTTCTCACTTTCCCGTCAACCGAAAGGGGTAAACAAATGAAACGTCAAACATATCATCAAAACGGTTAAAAGTATGCGCCAAAGATAGCGATAATACGTTTGTAAATCTGCAGAAAGCTTTGCCGACGCTGACGGTGACGAAAGTTTCAGTGCCCAATCTCTGAACAGATAACGGAACAGTACTTGTGATGTATCCTATTGCTCTAAAGGGTTCGAAGATTCCCATCTCGTTTCCGTGTTCTAGGGTTCTCCCTCGATATTCACGTAAAGCGGGAAGGTGGGAAACGGTTCAGTTCTTCCTCTTGCACTCAGGGGATTAGGGTTTTGAGGGTTTCAGGGCAAGAAGACGGTCATTGGAACTTTTGAGAAGTGGAGCACAGCATGGAGGGTTGCAACTTGGACGAACTCAAGGTACTTGAGTCTCTGTTTCTCTTCTTTAGTCTTCAATCAATCACGAAAGAAAATGATGATCAAATCAGTCTTTGTTGCACGAAAATAAATATCTCTAAGAAATCACAAAATATTTGCAGGGAAATTGAAGAAGGAAAAAATTTGAATTCCATTTGTATCATTCCAATCACCCGAAACAGGGGTCAAAATCTCAACCCAGCTATGACCAGATGAAACTTAACGGAATAAAATTTGATAAAGATGACTTTCCCTTTTTCTCACTCCATTTCTCAGGAAACATACAGGGAGTATGGTTCCAAATTCCCACAAAATATGTCAAAACCACATCTTTATTCCGACTATAAAATTAGCAACCAAAACCCCCAACTCAATCGCTAGAACTATTTCATTTGAAGCCCTAATTTTTCACGATGTTTTCTTTAACATCGCAACAACAAAATAAAAAAATTTCAGAGCAATCAGAGATTCTTCTTCAAAAGAAGAGAAAATAAAATAAAAATCCTGACCTTGTGACTGAGTTCTCTAACCATACACAGTTTCCCAACAGTGAATCAAAAAAATTTCATGATGACGCAACTCATGGTAACTGTGGGTTCACTGGGTTGTGCGTGAGGATGAAGAGAAAAGGAGGGAAAGAGGAAGGGGAAGGGGAAGTGCTGCGTGGGGATGAAGCGAGAAAGGAGAAGGGGACCTGGGCAAGGGGGGGATGAAGCCAGAAAGGAGGAAGGGGAAGATGAAGCGAGAAAGTGGCGACGGGTAGGTTTTTTTTGATAACTTTTTTTGATTATATAATTCAAAAATTATTTGTAATTATAATATTTATTAAAAGAATATAAATTATGTTTAGTCATTATATCAAAAAAATATTATTAAATTTAAAATTGTTGTAAATCAAAAGAATTAGAGAGATATAAAGAAGAGACAAATAGAGAATTCAGAGGAAATTTTGATGATTTAGCGTTGATTTATTTGAATTGAAACTGATATCCTTACCTTTGCCTTTGATTGATGCTTGATAAAGTTGTCGAATGTTTGGCCGTATGGCAGTGCGTGGCCGATGGCCGTCGTGCGCATCGCCATGGCGTTATCTTGTTGGCGTTGAGGATGTGCAGTCGGTGGTTGCTGTGGATTTAGCGGCTTCGGCTGTTGAGATTCTTCTTTGTGTGAAGGGATAGGTGTTACGATATCTAGAATTATCCACCGACCACGCCCTCGACCACCACCACGTCCTCGTCCTTTCCCCCTAGACTGACCCATTTCTGTGCCCTTGTCTATTGCTATGGGGTGAGGCAAAAGTAGCATTTGCTTCAGGAAATGCTTTAAACACTGTAGGACGAGATTGATGATTTTGAGCCAAGCTTCGTTATTCTTTGACCATAAGGAGACATGCAATCGATTCGGAATATTTAGTAAGCCGTGGCTTCTACATGTTCTTCTTTACGGGGCACATTAGGCGTGAAAAGTGGTAAAAGTTTTTTCGAGCATATCCTCATCGGTGATATTTTCACAGTGGTCATATCGGTTTGTAAACTGCGGAGGACCCGATGGGTCTTTGCGCTAAGGTGTCGTGCGAGACTCATCAAGATGGCGAAGGAGAAAATTAAAGCTTTATCGCGATCTACGAGGATGCCTTAGGCGCGATCTCTTTGGGATCTGTTATTATTTGCTTTGATGGTTTCTCCGGGTTCGAAGCATGCAAGTGTAATTGACATCAAAATCGGGATAAGTAGTTGTTGCGAAATATCAAGGGCAACAAATTCTAATTTTATTGAGTTAGACATATTAAAGAAAATAATAGATATAATAAATTAATAAAATTCATATATTATTGAAAAATAAAGATGATAACGTGAGACGATAACAACCATATTGAGGACCATAATGACCATAATGACTCACTGGTTACAACAATATTGAGGATCCAAGTGAAAATTTAGACCATTTGATTGGTGGTGGCAATGTTTGCTATGATTGTGATAAGACTATTATATTCGCTAGCATATTTATTTATCACAATGCAAACTTTGATTTTATATCTACGTTTTGTTTCTTTGAAGATATATGGATTTGCTCTTAACAGTCAAATTATATATCATCTGGCGGAGATGAATGTCTTGTTATTGTGCCTGACCCACCACGATCCTCGGAATAAAAGAAATATTTTGAGCATAACATTAATTTCATCTAATGTCAGCTATCTGGTCTTGTTGACTGATTAAAGCTCAGGAAGAGGAGTCTGATCGTCTTGCCTAATGGTACCAAGTTCCAAATTAATAATGCCCTTTATTCTAATAAATCTAATAGAAATTTACTTAGTTTGAGGACGGCCATGAAATGGATATCAGCATTGAAACTATCGTCAAATGATGGAAATGAGTATTTACTCATTACTTATTATTTTGAGCGAAAACAAATATTGGAGCAAAATGGCTTCTTTATCATGTGGGTTATATCAAACAACTATAAGGCCTGTGAATCCCCATCTTTATAATAAGCAGGAAGACCGTGACTCTATTTATATTATGGCATGAATGGCTTGGACATCAGGGATTCTCCATGATGCGGCGTATAGTTACAAATTCTAATGGGCATCCATTAACAAGCAGACAAATTTTAACATCTCATGATTTTTATTGTACTGCTTGTTCTCAAGGCAAATTGATTGTTAGACCATCTTTTACTAAAGTTGTGTCCCGACTCCTGCTGCACAGAGCGTATTGAGGGATATTTGTGGGTGCATTCACCCGCCCAGTGGACCTTCGCTATTTGATGGTCTTAATTGATCGTCCACTCGATGATTACCATGTATGCCTTCTTTACCCGGGAATGTCGTTTGCTAGATTACTAGCTCAAATAATTACATTAGGGCCCAATTTCTGATCACCTATCGAAATGGTCGTCTTGATAATGTTTGATGAATTCTGTCGAAGCCTTCATAGTATTGCATGTCGATTGGAATAGATGTTCAATACGGTGCTCATGTTCATACTCATAATGGGTTAGGTACGAATCATTTTATTAAACGTCTGTGAGTTAATTCTTTAGACCTTTACTTTTGAAAACCAAATTGCCTTTATCGGCATGGGGCATGCTATTATTCATGCGCGAAGTTAATTAGCTACGACTACAATGAATCGGGATTTATCACCATTCCAACTGTTTTAGGTTACCGACTGTGTCTTCACATCTCGTGTTTTTGGTTGTCTTTGTTTATGTTCCTGGCCCAACCACACATCGACTAAGCGCTAGGTCCTCAAACGCCCATGGTATTTATGTTGGTTTGATCCTCATCTATTATCACCTATGTTGGGCCTCTCACGGGTGAGGTTTTTCTTTCGATTTTGATTGTCATTTTAATGAAAATGTTTTCCGTGATAGGGAGAAAGCCAATTCGGAAAGAATTGCGAAAAATTACATGGAATGAATCATCTTTATCTCATTTGACCCTCCATAGCTTAATATGAACTAGAGGTTCAAAAAGATAATTAATTTACAAGATCCTGCGTCGATTACCTAATGCATTTATTGATTCAACAAAAGTTACAAAATCACATATAAGTTTTGCAAATATCCAGTACGAATTGAAATTCGATGGAAAAATTGAAATATAAGCATGGGTTAATGAGCGCAACATGATTAAAGCGTGGGCGACCTCTTGGCTCAAAAGACCTGATTCCTAGAAAAGAAAAATGTTAAATTTAATACTCCTGAAGAGAGAGCGCTCTTGAAAAGCATACAAATGAAAAGGATTAAGCGACCGCAAATAATGAACTAATAGCCCTGCGGAGAATATCGATTGATCGGTTATCTCATGAGTTTATGCGGAATGCATATGATGAATAAATCTATCAATTATATACATAAGGGTAAATCTTGGAATCGAAATCTTGCCATATAGATGATGCTTTTTCTTTCAAGTATTTCTGAGACATCATAAATAATGATGAAGATCAGAGCCACAAAATATAGATGAATGTCGACGTCGAAATTATTGGATTTAAAATGGAAAAGCCTTGATTCAAAGCGAGTTAAAGTCCTGGCTAAGCAGGAGGTATTTGGACATTAGTTGGCTTTAAGAGCATGAAACTTTATTGGATATAGATGGGTCTTTGTTCGACGAAATGAGCAAAATAAAATAGTGCGATATAAAGCACGCCTTGTGTGAGTTTCTCACAAAGACACAGGAATTGATATGAGAGACATATTCTCAGTAATGGATCTGACTACATTTAGTATTTAATATATTTAAGCGATCTGCTTAAGGACTTGATATGCGGCGATGGATGTAGTCGACTTTGTTATATGGATCTACAGATACTAATGTATATATAGAAAATCACGAAGGATTCAAATTGCACGAAGTAATGAATTCAAAACCACAAGCTTATATATTCAATCAAGTTACAGTGATCTTTATATGGATTGAAAGCAGTGCGGTCGAATGTGGTATAATCGTTTAAACCAGTATTTACTCAAAGAAGGATATGAATAATTCAATTGTCCATGCGTTTTATCAGTAGCAAGCGGATTTGCAATTATTGCGGTATATGTAGATGATTTGAATTTAATTGGGACTCTGAAGAGCTCGTCAAACAGTTGACTACTTAAGAAGAATTTGAAAAATAGAAGATCTTGGGAAAACAAAATATTGTCTCGGCACAACGGTCAGTATTGTTCAATGGTGTATTAATCCATCAATCAACATATACGAAAAGTGAAAAAGCACATATGGATAAATCACATCCTTAGTTCCCCATGGTTGTTAGGTCACTTTAAGTGTTAAAGATCAGATTAAGACCCTAAGAAAATGAAGAATTACTTGGTCAAAGACTCATATCTTTAGTGCACTAGCACTAATGTATCTTGCAAATTATACTCGATTCGCATATCGCTTTTTCAGCTGACTTACTAAGAAGATACAAGCCTACCTCCAACTAAAAGGTAATCGAATGGAATTAAACACGGTTGCTAAGACATCTCCGAACGCGCTTTATTACGATTATTTTATTCCTAAGACATTGTAATCGTATACACATTACGGTCATTCAAAACCTAATATATTTATACAATATTTATAACAAAAAATTAATTTAATTTTACCTAATTTTACCTTTTAATTTATTTAATTTAATTTATTTTCAAAAGGAACTAATTTAATTTTGTAATATTCTTAATAACAACTTTTATTGAATAATTTATCTTTTGATAACAAAAATATCATGCTTATTTTAAGTAATTTAGAGATAAATTTAAAGATAAACTCTTTTTATTTTCAAAAAGATAAACTCGCTTTAAAGTAATATCTAATAAATAGAAAATATTTTAAATATCAAACAAATAATCATATAGTTTCATACAAAATATTATTGATGGGCAATTTATTTTGATAAGTATAATTTTTTTTATATATAAAAGATTAATTTTATAATACACATATTTATCGATTTAACTATTTAAACAGAATTAACTATAAGATGCGACAATTTTCTCCGAAACCATATGAGTTAATCCTCGATCCGAATAAAAGTGTGAGGGGCCAACATTTTAGATCCAATTAAATATTCGAGTAATCGGATTTGAGGCGAGTCCGAGTATATTCTATTCTGTCTCAACCCGAGTACCTGGACAAATATATATTATATATGAATATAATAAATATTTATTTATATTAAGTTTCTAAAGTTAAAAAAACTTGATTTAACTCTATTTTAAGCTTTTTCCGATCACGATAATTCTTATTACTATTATATGGATAAATTATTTTTTAATATTTATAACTCTAAAATAATGACTCTTACAATTCATTTAAATATTTTAATCATCTTATTTCGTGATATCTAAGCAGATACGACCGATACACCGCGATCAATACGTGTTGAGAATCCATTCCAAGCTCAGAATCAATACCGCGACTAACCACAGCGACTTCAGGCAAACTTGTGTTCATTAGAATATACACATATTTTTTTATTTTTTCAATTCTCATTGGCATCATTGTTTTTATCTTATAGTGTATTTAAGTATTCTACTTTATTTGTTATGTCATCTCTAGGTCTTCTAATTGATTTCAAGGCTTTATATGTTACATGTTCCATATATTTTACCCACCCTTTTCACTTCCATTTTTTAGTTACCTGTCCATCTTCTAATCCCTAAGGTGGTTGCATTTAAATATGAGTACACTCAAAAAATAATTTACTTGTTAAAAAAAGATGTAAGGAAAATATGAAATCAAGATAGGTTGTATATGAAGTACATATATTATTATTTATGATGGGTTTTTAGATATTTATGTAAAAGGAAAATATTCACGCAAATAGAGTTACTTAGAAATATTTTTAAAATTCTGCTCAAGCTACAAACTATCAAATATTCAAACCACAGAAATGAAAATTTTCAAATTATTTTAATTCTTCTTTTAATACGTCATAACAAAATTTTGTGTTTTAATCAAAATTTTAAACGAAAAATCTGCTTGAAAATTATAAGAGGCAGTTAATCTACTTAACGCGAATGTAGAATACGGTAAACAAAAATTTTTAAATGAAACAATTGACAAAAACCCTTATAAATAAATACATATAATATTTGCAAATATTCCCTTATATTGGATAGTTTCAAAAGTTTAGATTCTATTGGTTATTTTTAAACATATTTACACTTTTTCGATGGTCATTTATTAGAATAAATATTTTTTATACTTTTTAAACATGTCATTTAAGGTAATAATTAATAATTGTAGTGAAAAATAAAATATTATTAGAAACTCTATTTATTTTGGATAATATGTAATTTAATGATAATAAGGGTAAATATGTAAAAATACATAATTTTTGGATTATTCACACTAATACAAGTATCAAACATATATTTATCTTCAAGATTCAATCGTTAGCAGAACTTATCGCTTTTACAAAGACAAGATTCAATACTTACGAAATTCAGCACTTAATTTTTCAAAGACTTATTTTCAACACTTAATTTTTTTATTTTATCAAAACGCGCTTTGAAGGTAGCTTTCTATCACGTATCTAAAAGCCGTCTTTCAAGCATAATTTCTACATTGAAAATACGTTTTTTCTCATTTAAAATTTTTTGAATTTAAACTGAAAATGTCTCTTGAAAATACATTTTCATATTTTTGAAAATTTTGAATTTATACTGAAAGTGTCTTTTGAATAAACACTTTCTAAAAATTTGGAAAACTAAAAGTTTATCTTGAAGAGACATTTAATAATTTGTTAAAATATTATACTGAAAGTATCTTGAAGAAATCGCCGTGATTTTAAAATTTTATTTATATTGAAGCGTATTTTGAAGAGCTAGCTTTCTAAAAACTCGAAAAATTGAAAATGTCTCTTAAAAAAACACTTTCTAAATTGTTGAAATATTATACTAAAAGTGTATTTTAAAAATACATCTAAAAATTAAAAAAAAACTAAAAATATCTCTTAAAGAGAAACTTTCTAAATATTTTTTCTCTTAACTTTTTTTATTTTCAAAACCCACATTTTAAACCTTTATCCAACGGGTCAAGCTTATGTGAAGAAAACTACACTATACTTTAATTAGTTTTCAAACCACACTTTTTCAATAATTTTTTTATTATTTTTGGAAAACATCCTGATTATGATGGCCCCATCAGCTGTTAACGCTGTTTGTAAAATCTGTCTGCTATTTTCTCCATTGTGATAGATCTACAGTCTATTGGTGGTTTAGTTCCTCTCCTGGGTTACTTGAAGAGCTCTCATGCTAGCCTTTGAGCAAACGTTTTCTCATTCTTTCTTGTTTTTTACATAAATCACATTGAAACATTGAAATATATGAAATATTCGTCGGTCGCATTGTTCTTATATCTAGTAATTAAAAAATAAATGAAATATTGAATCTTTTGAATCCCTGAATATAATAAGGGACACGTATACATGAAACATCTAAAAAATAGTAAACGTTTGCTCATTCTGTCTTCTTTTTGTATCTTTTAGTTAAAACATAAAAAAATATATGAAAAAGTTTTTAAGGGTGAGTTCTACCCAATCGATTGTAACACATTCCTGAAAGAAAAATCTCGCCTTAAACAATAGGGCATAAACGATAAAATTAAGTGTTTAGTAGGTAGAAAATTTTATGTTTTACGTAGCTTTTAACAAGGAAAACAGCGTTTAGTTACGAGAATAAGCGAAAACAAATTTTGAAAGCAAAGAAAATAATTCATTATTTTGACATTTTATATATATGAATCGGAAAACGGTAAGCTGTTTCAGCATTTTCTCAATTAAATTCGGCCGAGATGGGGTTGAGAAATGAAGAACGTATTTTATTAGAGTCGAATGCGAAGTATTTTAAGAAAAATGGCCAAAGATTAGAATACGTTGAAAATTGCATAATGCAGATTTTGGATAGAGTTGAAAATTTTCGTGAATTAAACGTGGCCTAAACAAATACTAATAACCAAATTTCATCAGCATAGATGCTCTGTTTTTCATTGTATTAAGATGGGTTAGGTGGGACCCTTCAAAGCAGAGCACAAGACAAGACAACAAAAATGTCAAACACAACCAGAAAATAGGTGATAAATCAGATCTCCTTGAGGATGCAATGATGCATAAAGAAATCATGGAAACCAAACATTATATTATAGCAGAAGGGGTGTAGATCAGAGACCTCCAAATAGAGGAGTTGCAAAGCAATCTTAATTCAAATAACCAAACAGGGCACCTTTGTACGAAACTATTAAAGATATTTAGGCTGGATATTTTCAAAAAACAGATAAATGGGTATGAACAACACCAAAATCAACCAGTTTCCTGCTCAAATTCATCACCTTCTGATTCTTCTGCATTGTCAGGATCATCGTCATCTGCATCGTTGTCAAAGTCTTCTTTATCATTATCAGCAGCAGGTTTCCCAATCACAACCAGGTTGCTATTTATCTTCCTAATTTCATTACACTGCAAAAAAAAAAAAAAAAAAAAGGCGAGATTCACATAAATGTCAACAACAAACCAGCTGGAAACAGGGAGAGAGCACCGATAATTGGTGGTGATCCATCATTTTAGCTCCCTTCTTAAGTAGGGTTGTATCTCAGGGGGTTGAGCTCAACCCATCCCAAACAAACCTGAAACAATGCGTATTTGGGTTGAGAACCTAAGGCCCTGTTTAGTAGGTATAAAATTTTTTATTTCTACATTGAATTTTTGAACAAGGAAAAGCAGCGTTGGATTCTGAGAATCGGATAAGCAATTTTGAAAACGAAATAAAATGAATTATTTATTTGATATTTTATATATGAATCGAAAAGCGTTACGTGTTGTTTCCTTGTTTTTCGAATCATCAACAGGTTGGTCGATTGGGATAAAAGCAGCAACGGGATTGTGGTACATTTTCTTATTTTAACAGCTCGTCTTCCGATTTCGATTTTATTATCGTGAACTCACGAAAACATGAGATTGTGAATAGTAATACGTATTTTAAACAGCATTTAAATTTGTTTTAATTAACTTTATTTTAATTGTTTCTGAAAACGGATTTTAATGCTTTGTGGCCAAGGTGATGCGCGAAGCGTATTTTTGAAAATAGCCCAAAGATAAAATACGTTGAAAATTTTCGTATTACAATTTTGGATAGAGTTAAAAAATTTAAGCAGGCTAAGCAGTACTAAATTTCTTTGGGCAGGTTGAGGAAGCACACAGGCTCAACCCAAAATCCAGCCTCACGCCTACGAACATGCATATCTATACGAACATTCTTTTACATAAAGCTTAAGCCAATATTACCATATTTCTAAATTACATACATTAATATTTTTATCAAATACAGTAATTAATTTAAAATTTTATAATTGTACATAATATTTGATGTATTTACTAATTGTAGGCTTATCATTATAATTGTCATTGCATCCAACTGATGAATTCAAAAACATAAGATAGATAAAGTATCATAAGAGTGAAAAGTGGATCAAAATTTGTAGAAGTGATAAAATTATAGTAAATCTTGATTCCTACTCATATCCTTTTTTTGTACATTAAACTGTTATCACATCATTTTCACATGTGTTTTGAGTTGTAAGATTTTTTTTTTCTAGTTATGCACAATTAATTGACTATGGAATTGATGTTATGAATAACACAATCTATCATTTGTTTTTCTGTACATGAATAAATCATTCATTCAATCCATGCAACGAAGAACAAAAAACCCAAATCAAGCTTCACTTAAAAAAATTTCCAACCTAATGACAGTTTGGGTTGGCTTCCAACCTACCCAAATAGGAGCCCTTGATGTAAGGCTAAGAAAGAGGAAAAAGTTAAAAAAGATGCTAAGAAAGAAGATATAGACAAAGCCTCGGCTGCAGAGGCTAAGAAAGAAAATATGAAAAAAGAAAAAGCCCCGACTGCCTTTGGCAGTATGATTACAATGCCTTTCAACAATGCCAAAGCAAAGGGGCTTATAGCTGAACATGAAGATATAAAATTTAATTGATTTGGAGATGATGTTCTCCATCACGAGTTTACCAGAAACGCTGAGGGCGTATAAGGCTCGAGAAAATCACATAAGCAATTAGCATCTTTCAGAAGCACGTTCTTTGTACCGCCCGGCCCTGTCAACATCACATTCAACAGGGAGGCTTGTCGAGCTTCCGGTATTAGCGTATCCGCGGTGTCTAGCCATACATATCCACCGAAAACTCGAAACCAACCAGTGACATAAAAGAATTTCACCCTGCAACCTTTTATAGGGGTTATGAGCGTGAAACTCAGGCGTCTTAAATGCGTTACCAAAAATAGAAAACCTATCGGCGTGCACGTTGGAACATGGCATTAACGGTCCGTTTCCCAGCGACAAGCAGAGTCCAATACGGTATTTTTTAGGTCGAGAGGCGAACTCCACAAATTTGGAAGGGTGCATTATTAAGTGCTGACTTTTGGCTGATGTCCCAGATTCGGAAGGCTGGGGCGATCAAGCTTGCATGAGGCCTAAGTGTCTGCGGAACATGGATGCGGGCCATGTTGCGGCCGGCTTGTGGGTATCAGATCATGTAGTATACAGGATTTATTGCTCAGAGCGCATCATACTTATCATTGCCGTCTGTAAGAAGATAATGAAGCCAAACCAGTTATCTGTTGTCATATGAACCCAGGATGCATCCTCCTACAAATAATATGCAATGTATGGCAGGATGATCAAGCGAGCTTTGGCGGAAGGTCGGATGTTGTGTATCTAAGGAAGCAGTTGTAGCGGAAATGAGCGCCCTCCTCCCTTATTTAGGCCGTCGCACATTTATAAAAAAGTGGATGTCTCTTACTTCGTAATAAGGAAGGAATCGCGACAGAAAGGGATGTGAAAATATATTCTTGAAAAGGCTGGCGATTCTGTTCTCATTCTCTATCAGCAAACATGGAAGCCGGCCGTATGTGTCGTCGATTACTCATTTGTTTTTGCGGTCGCTGGCTAGCAGGGTTAATCTGCAGATGATCGGAAGACTCCGAGAATCCAAGAGACAACACCGTTTATATATTATATCTCTTTTTTTTTCATAAAGGATAAAAAATAATTTAATATTATATCTCATTAATAATTTTTTTTATGGGAAAATTTTATTCAAAATCTAGACAAAAGAGAAAATTAATTTTCACCCAGGTGTGCAATTATCAATAAAGCAATATAATCAAAATCATTAAAAACAATAGAAAGCATGTGCTCATATGTCAGCTAGCTCACATCGATGATTGGCCTCTCTGGCATTTAATATTCTTATTATGAAATTTAGAAAATGTTTAAAAAATTTTTCATGAAGTATTTAGCAAAATTTTTTAAAAAATAATAAATTATTATAAAAATACAAATATAATTTTAATAAAAATTAATATATATATACATATACATATATATATATATATATATATATATATATATATATATATATATATATATATATATATATATATATATATATATATATATATATTTATAAATTTTTATTATTTTATATTTTATCCACATAATGGTTATGGACCATTGAGCTTCTTTGATCCACTTCCCCGTCAAAAATGAAGATGATTCAAGGAAAAATAAATAAAGAAAAGTAATAGAATATATATTGTTGTTAATGTCATTGGTTGGTCAATGTAGTGTGAGGATAACGGTATTGACTTTGAGTCACAAGAAGAGGACTTACAGAAGTCATTCTTGTTAATCTCATTGGTTGGTCGATGTAGTGTGAGGATAACGGTATTGACTTTGAATCACAAGAAGAGGACTTACAGAAGTCATTCTTGTTAATCTCCTTATCTCCTTAGCCGCGTATGGCTACAATCCTTGGAAAAATCACTCCCAATCATCACTTCTCAATGATTCTCAGTTCCATGGTAACCTTTATCTTTCATGTCCTTGTAATGATCTATTTTATTCTTTTAGTATTTTTTTTCTTTACTAATCCTTTCGGAATTCTAAAAGGACCATTATAGAATAATGTAATACTTTTACCTTTTTCCTTTTCAAAGAATGCCAATGCATTGCCTGATCTCTTTTTCTTATTGCAACTGCCACTATTTTGTACTTGATTCTTTTTTACTCATTATATTTTAGAATCATCTTTGAGAAGTTTCTCATTTGATTTTCTGGTTCATTACCATATTCTCTTATACAGGACCATACACTTCTGATTGTTAATAAACAGTAGGGGTAGAAATCTATTGCATGTTCTTGTGAGTATTTCAATTTTAGGACCTCGGGAAATGATCAGTAGGGACATCATTGTTTTCTGTAATTACTAGCCTATGAACATGTTTTTTGGAAAGTTAAATTCTCAATCCAATTCTGTTATTTGTACATCCAATTACTACATTCTGCACTAGTTCTTTGATTTTTTTTTTTTTTGTTGATGAACTGGTAGAGATCTGTGTGGAAAAACAGGAAAATGTGAAATGTCTATGCATTGATAATAGAGCACTAACAGACATTCAAGGATTCACTTTGATATGAGATGTTTTTCTTTAAAAAATAATGGAAATTGAAAGCTTTTTATGGCTGAGAATGATGAAAGATGTAGCATTGCAACATTTTTGCAGGCCTAAATCTCTATTTTTTAACAAAACATCTCTGTTACGGCAGAGAGTCCTCTGATATGAAGAACTCCAGCTGAAAATATTTGAAGGATGGAGTTGCTTGCTAGCTTCTATGCTTTTGGAAGAAGCCATCAAGCCATTAAGGGTTTGTGTAGTTCGCATTTTTTTAAAGCGTGCTAGAAACGATTTTGAAAGCATAACTCTATTTTAGTATTGTCTGAAAACTATTATTGTAAAATTTATTGTTTTCTGTGTTATCCATGTTTTCCATAAAAAAAAAAATAAATAAATAAATTTGGGTACCAAAAGTGTTTTCTCTGTCTTCTTTGTTTTCTTTGTTTTTGAGAACAAAAAATAATTTTCAAAAACTATAACCAAACAGGCCCTTAGTCTTTGATCTGAACTCGGTTTTATCTTTCTATGGTTCCACTTTGTCATTAGACTCCATATTTTAGTTCGTCTTTAAACTTGACAAAGTTCTGTTCCCAAAAAAGAGCTCATGACCCAACAACCAAATTGGAAAATAGATGGCTTTAAATTCTCATGACTGATTAACAATCTCTATGTGTCTTCTGATATTCTGTTTCTTACTTTCAGCTACAAAGGTAAGCCTTAATACCGTCTAGTGGCAATGAGTAATCGCATCGTTGAAGAAAATGAAGCAAAGAGGATGGACATAAGAACATCATCATCGGGCCGCCATTCAGAGGAATTGCCGTATGTTCACAAGGTGGGAGTTCCTCCTAAGCAGAACCTTTTGAAGGAGTTTACAGACACTGTGAAAGAAACTTTCTTTGCAGATGACCCCTTAAGACCTTTTAAAGACCAACCAAGATGGAGACAATTTGTACTTGGTCTTCAATCCATTTTCCCAATTCTTGAATGGGGAAAGGATTACAACCTTACAAATCTTAGAGGTGATCTCATTGCTGGATTCACCATTGCAAGCCTCTGTATTCCTCAGGTAGATATATTTCTTCCATTTAACCATATGGAGAATTTGTGTCCATTTTTAGGCAGTTCTAATGACAGCCAACATTTTTAACAGGATATTGGATATGCAAAGCTTGCAAATCTTGCTCCTGAATATGCTTTATGTAAGAAGAGCCCGGTTCCTTACCTATTATTTGCATATTGCTTAATCATCCCTTTTTTTTGTTTGCTAATTAGTTTTCCCCAATATATACTACAGACAGTAGCTTTGTTCCACCACTTATCTATGCCTTCATGGGTAGCTCAAGAGATATTGCCATAGGACCAGTCTCTGTCGTGTCTCTCCTGCTTGGGACCATGTTGCGGAAGGTGATTGACCCAGCTGAAAACGCAGTTGACTATAGGCGTCTTGCATTCACCGCTACATTCTTCGCAGGCATCACTCAGGCTACACTTGGTTTCTTTAGGTATCATTAAGCTCCTAATTATGCTGACATGGTTGATTATTTCATTAATTCTCATAATGGCCCCTTTTGGATTGGTTTTCAGATTGGGTTTCTTGATTGACTTCTTATCTCATGCTACAATTATTGGATTTATGGCTGGAGCTGCCATCACCATTGCTCTTCAACAACTTAAAGGCTTGCTGGGCATAGATATTAATAAGTTCACAAAGAAAACCGATATTATCTCTGTCATGCGCTCAGTATGGAGCACAGTACATCATGGGGTAAGGATCTTTTTAATTTCACAAGTATATTTCTAATGACATCAAGAGATATAGCTATCAATTCACTTCTTAGGCTAAGCACTAACAAAGCTTTACATCAACCATGTTGTGCAGTGGAACTGGGAGACTATAGTCGTAGGATTATCATTCTTGGCTTTCCTTTTTCTTGCTAAGTACATTGTAAGAATTCCTATTCCTTCCCTGATATATACGGCCTCAAATTTATAAGTTTCATGGTAATAAACTTTTTACTGTATGCTTCTATAATATTAGAGCAGGGCAAGAAGAACAAGAAATTGTTTTGGGTGCCTGCAATTGCTCCATTGATCTCTGTTATACTATCCACCTTTTTTGTATATATCACCCATGCTGAAAAGCATGGTGTTAAAATTGTAAGCATGCTTTACTGATCTTTCATTTTATGTTAGTTTCTTGAATCTGTAACAAACAAATTATGACTAGAACACTAATTAATAGTCTGAACAATGTCTTTAGGTCTCACATATTAGAAAAGGTGTCAATCCACCATCTCTGCATGAAATTTATTTCACAGGAGGGTATGTGATTAAAGGCTTTAAGATCGGTCTCGTGGCAGGTATGATCGCTCTGACGGTAAGGAAATGTTGCACCCCATCTCTAAACTTCTCTATAGGATTTCATATCTGATTCAATAGTATGTCTGACGGTCAAGACTTTGGGTTTCCTAGGAAGCTTCAGCAATTGGAAGAACATTTGCAGCCGTGAAGGGGTATCAGTTGGATGGAAACAGAGAAATGGTAGCATTAGGAACTATGAATATTGTGGGCTCAATGACATCTTGTTATGTTTCTACAGGTTGGGGAAAGTAAAAAAAAATATTTGAACTGATACTGATCTTTGTAAAACTGCAATAAAACACATAACCCCTATCTTCTTGCAGGATCCTTCTCTCGATCAGCAGTTAATAACATGGCTGGCTGCAAAACAGCAGCTTCCAACATTGTGATGTCCTGCATTGTATTGTTAACTTTGGAAGTTATCACGCCATTATTTAATTACACCCCAAAGGCCATAATCTCTTCTATCATCATATCTGCTGTTCTAAGCCTAATTGACATTCAAGCCATAATTCTGTTATGGAAGATCGATAAATTCGACTTTGTTGCTTGCATGGGAGCCCTTCTTGGTGTGGTTTTTGTTTCTGTTGAGATAGGACTCTTGATTGCAGTAAGAAAACAAGATATTATGAATACTTCTAGATTTGGATAAAGTATACAAATCCCCTTGATGTTTAGTCATATGTCAAACTTGGCCTTTAAACTTTTTTAGGTCCAATACTACATTTCGTAGCTCAAGTATGATATGCTCCTATCGGTCAACGGAGTGAACAAATGAGCAAATATGCATCTAATGCCGTTGGCGGGTGCTGATGTGTCACTCGTCAACGACGTGACACGTCAGCAAATTATGACATGTGTGGATGACATATTTGAGCTACAAAACACATTATGGGCAGCATTGAAACCAAAAATTGAAAGTTTAAGGGCTAATTTAGACATGACCAAACATCAGCGACATTTGTGTATGTTATCCCTCTAAATTTGATTTGCACATCTATACCTACTGATCTCTGTACGGTCAAACAGATATCCATCTCCTTTATCAAAATCCTGCTGCAAGTAACTAGGCCCCGGACCACAATACTTGGTAAGCTCCCAAGGACGAATATTTACCGAAATATATATCAATATCCAGAAGCAGCAAAGGTGCCAGGCATGTTGATTGTCAGAGTTGATTCTGCAATATACTTCTCCAACTCCAACTATGTTAAGGAGAGGTATTGATGCTTCCTGGCCTTTGCTCAATGCCAACACCTGAGTGCCTCTTATTTATATGTAAACAAAACTCTATGCATAACCTGAATTTGTTTTAGGATTTTGAGATGGCTAACTGATGAGGAGGAGCAACTGAAAGAAAACCAGCTGCCAAGAATCCAATATTTGATTGTCGAAATGTCACGTACGTGAACTCCATTGTTATTCTCTCTCTCTCTCTCTCTCTCTCTTTTTTCTTTTTTTGGTTATTTTCACCAAAATCTGTATTGTAACACCTCGCACATAACCATGTAGATATTATCAGTTTTAGGCCTAAAGAGTGTTTGTTAGTTTGGTCCCCCATAGGAGTGTAATCGAATCGTCTAGGAACCAGTTTGAACTCATTTCAATTAAAAAACTCAAGCTCAAATTCTCGAACTGAATTGACTTTTTTTGAATGTTGAAACTTAGACTCAAAAAAAGCAGTCAAATTCTTTGAACTCGGCTAAACAATTTGTCGATTAAAGAAATTAATAGATAATTATAATCGAAATCGGCTTGAAATCGATTCAAGTTCAACTCAATTAAGCTCGTGATTAGCTCAAATCGAGTATTGTGATACTCGAACTCGACTCGATTAACTCCGAGTCGAATTTGAGTATTCTATGAGTTGAGTTTGAATAAATCGTAGTAAACGACTCGTTTACATCTCTAATGCATGATCAGTGGAGCGATAATAATATTGTGTGCATGAAGGTCTTTGTCGTACAACGTGACTAAAGGGAAAGTTCCTTGCACAAGTATTGGCTCCTTTTTAACTTAATAGACGAATGTTAAAGTAGTGATGGCCTCGTGGGCAGAAAATGGACAATATGTTGGGTTGCAGATCGTTACATGCATTGAATATCACTTCTCATGATTTCACATTCTTACAGCTGTTACAGACGTCGACACTAGTGGCATCCATGCCCTTGAAGAGTTATATAAGAACCTGCAGAAGAGAGACATTCAGGTAACCCGGCTAAAAACCAACAATATTTTAGTACTCTGCAATGAGTTGTCTCCCTAAAATCTCTCTATTAAATCTTGATTTTTCTGTTAAAAACTAATTTTCCTATTTGTTCATCTTATCGTGTCCATTCACAGCTTTGTCTGGCAAATCCTGGGCAAGCTGTGATCGACAAACTCCATGCATCCAATTTTGCATACCTGATAGGGGAGGACAAGATCTTTCTGAGTGTTGCAGACGCAGTTCTGTCTTATGCTCAAAAAATGGAAGAATTCTAAATCCATTTCAAGAATGAAAAGATGACAAAGGAACGGAAATATATGGACATCTAGCTAATTGATTCCCAAAATGAAGAATCACATTGGATTAATATGTGAAATTTATGTGCAGTGTGGAAAATTCCCACTTTATGAAATCAGACCACTTTTGTTTATGGATGTATATTTCTTTTATTAAGGGATTTTTCTCCATGATTTGAAGGTTCTTTCTTCGAATCAGTTAACATTCAACAAAATTTCAAGAGTTGTAGTAATATTTTTGTGGTAAAAACTCCTTACTATTTTTCAAAGGGTTCAAATTTCATTAATGAATTCCAGAAAAATTTTCAAATAAATAAATAAAGATTAGTTGAAATAGAAAATATCTATAATTAATATAGTAATGTGAGTGTTAGTTATACTATATATTCTCCTACAATAAAATAAAATAATAAATAAATAAAAATCTTACAATGTGAATTATCATATATTATTATTATTATTGTAATTAGTTATAAGCCTTCATTTGATTCAATTTTCTAAAAATATTTTAAAATCTAAAATATCAAATTGATAGGAAGCCACACCTAGAAAAGGTATTAAAAATATATTAACTAGAATATTGCTATTTAAATATTATTTGCTTTTCTGAGTACTTTATGGTATTTAAGCCATTCTGATGGCAGGGGTATGTTTAGGCTCGCGTTGTGAAGCGATTCTGGCAGAAACTGTATTGGAGCCCAGAGGCGTGGCCCAGGAAGCAGGGATGTGCCGTGGGTAGCTGCAGGCAGCCGTCTAGATTTTAAGTCCCCACTGGCGTCCTCTCTGCGTATAGGAAGTTCGATAAATGGAAAGGATCTGACGGAAAATCTTGCAAAGGATATTTATCAATGATTTAGTTCTAAATCCATTATTTCCCGAAAAAATTAATCTTTGATAAAGAATAATTAATCCTTGATAAAGAAGGATTAATCCTTGATATGGGAGAAGAGATTTTATTCCCAAGATTAAGAGATTTTCTTTTCAAAAATCAAGGAAAAATTCATAAACCGCTACATAAATAAAGGAAGATGCACGTAATGGGAGATAAACAATTCAACTACATTGAGCCCCTTGTTTATTAACTAGTATTTTTCTTGATTTAATCATCGGAGCGGCATGACGTCGCGGTGCCTTTTTGCGGGTTCATATTGCGGTCTTGTGCCGGGGTTAAGCGATCGAAGCGATAATTGAAGCCATCTATAGGGCAAGATAGAAGTCTAGGTCTGAGGTTGCGGGCTTGGCCCGGCGATTATCGGTAGCCACCGCATCGCTGAACTCTGTGGGTCCACCTTTCACGCTAGATTTGCGAAGTAGTACATGTGTCAATCAATCCAATGATTGTCCTTGAAGATCAGTTCTATTGGTGTCAAAACATGGAGAGGAAATAGGAGGAACAAGCAAGGTAGATGAAGGAGTTACAAGGTCATGTCGAACGATTACGACGGGAGGAATGACCAATTCTTGGCCCGAATGGAGAAGGCCGATCTTGGAAAAGATGTATGAGATGGCGATTGTTGCATATCCTCGAGCAATTCACGCTGGTCTCTCATCGACAAAGATAGCCGGGAGCGCAAGGCGGGATTCTTGAGGCCTTCATCGCGCCTTCAGCGATGCGGATTAGTAGCGCATCCTGCGAGACGAAGGGAGCAAGTAGGAGCGAACCCGACCGGTTGAGTCCTTGGGAGCGGCGTCGTGTGCCCTAAGGTGTGATGCCATCGGTATTACGCAGGCCTGATCTGTGATGCTTGTACATCTACCTTGAAATGCAGGCGAAACGTTCTACATGCGTAACAATCTTAATTCGCGAATACGATGACATGCTCTCTTCGCCCCGAGGGTAACAATCCTTGATTATGAGTCACCTCGCGGGTTTGTCATACTAGCTTTTGCCACGTTAGATGGTTTTGTTGACCTTTACGATCATATGCTTCATCATAATCAGGTGATGAATCTAAATGCCGGCAATGATCGCCTATTGTGTAAAGTGTCCCCAGCTAGCTTGTGGGGGCCTATGTTGCTAGTCTTCTGGCTCGCGTAGCTCGGCAAACTACGTTCAAACCGAACTGAGGAGCGTTCATGTTGCAGTATCTTTGTTCGGTGAAACAAAAAATGAACATCAGCTCCTTACAAACAATTTTCAAGTGAAGAAAGTTTGTAAGAGACTTCGTGGCGAGTTCGGGCGCAAGGCGATGGCTGAGATAAGTTCAGCATAGCATGGATGCAGTTCTCCAAAACTTTAGGAGAAGCTTCGGGCCATCTACTCCTTTCTTCCGGTCATTATATTATAGCACAAGGGGTGTAGATCAGAGACCACCAAATAGAGGCGTTGTAAAGCAATCTTAATTCAAATAACCAAACAAGGTCGTTACACCTTTGTTTTGGTCAATAAAGAATTTATAATCTTGTCCTCTCCCGGAATACCTTGTGCGAACACCATCAATAGAATTTGTGCGAAACTATTAAAGATATTTAGGCTGGATATTTTCAAAAAACAGATAAATGGGTATGAACAACACCAAAAATCAACCAGTTTCTGCTCAAATTGTCACCTTCTGATTCTTCTGCATTGTCAGGATCATACGTCATCTGCATATTTGTCACAAAAGTGTTCCTGTGTTCTCCAGCGGGTTTCCCAATCACAGCAGTTTGCCTATTTATCTTCCTAATTTCATTACACTGCAAAAAAAAAAAAAAAGGCGAGATTCACATAAATGTCAACAACAAACCAGCTGGAAACAGGGAGAGAGCACTGATAATTGGTGGTGAAACGGCTCGATGGGAGTTCTTGCTCCCGAGTCGCGTCCCGCCGTAATGTTAAATGGCACTTGTGCGAAAAATTAAGAAACTCAAATGGAGGTGGCGTCGGATGGCAAAATGTCGTGGGGGTTTTGGGTGGCTTATTGTGACTTTGGAAAAGTGAAGGTTTCTGAAAATAAGCGGTTGGTATTCTTGTTCATACCAGCGAGCATATTTGTCCCATATTTAGTGAATTCATTGTGTTTTTTAAAACATTTAATTTATTAAATGACAGTACCTAAAATGATGGATCGAGCAACTCGATAGGAGTTGTCAAAAATGGGGTGTGAAATCATGATTTCTGGCGCTTGAAGCAGTGTTTGGCATGCGACGTTTTGGATTAAGTAGGTTATGTCTCGGAGGTTGAGCTCTAACCCATCCCAAACAAACACTGAAACAATCATAATATTTGGGTTGAGAACCTAAAATTTCTTTGGCTTGGGTTGAGGCTTCACATGACTCAACAGAAAATCAGAAATTATCCGCCTACAGACATTTTATCTTATTCACAAAACAATTCTTTTACATAAAGAAGCTTAAGCCGATATTACCATATGTCTAAATTACATACATTAATATTTTTATCAAACTACAAGTAATTAATTTAAAAATTTTATAATTGTATACATAATATTTTGGTATATTTTACCATTCATGAGCTTATCATTATAATTGTCATTACATCCAACAGATGAATTCAAAAACATAAGATAGATAAATAATATAAGAGTGAAAAGTGGATCAAAATTTATAGAAGCGATAAATTATGACAATCTTGATTCCTACTCATATCCTTTTATTGACTTTATTTATCACATCATTTCACATGTGTTTTGAGTTTGTAAGATTTTTTCTAGTTATCACGAAATTAATTGACTATGAAATGATATTATGAATACTTTAATCTATCATTTTTTTCTGTACATGAATGAGTATTCCTTCAATATTAACTGTAAAGTCAAAAAGAACCCAAATCAAGCTTCACTTAAAATTTCCAACCTAGCGAGTTTGGGTTAAGCTCCCATACCCAAATAGAAGCCCTTGATGTAATGGATCTGACAGTTTTGCTTTTTTTGGATAAGTCGATCACGATAGTTTTATCAATTATTCTTCTGAGAGAGTGTCATTACTAGGAGTGTAATGAGGCGAGACAACTAAAACTCTCTCGGACTCGACTTCGATCAAAACTGTGATTAAACTCCGACTCGTGTGACCGACTCAAATATTATATTCGAGTCAAACGATTAAATGCTTCAGAGCTATGAAAACAACAAACTTCGAATATTTTTGTCTGTAATTTTAAAAAGTTTTTGTTTATAATATCTACTTTAGAGGTTGACGTAAATAATATATCTAATTTTATTCTTAAACAATGTATTTACATTATTTATTGGTTATAAATATATTGTTTAAAATATTAATTTTCTTTAAAGAAAATATGTAAGAGAATATGATATTATTCTATAAAATTATATATTAATAAGTTATTATTATAAGCATTCATTAATATATATATATATATATATGTATATATATATATATATATATATATATATATTTCACTCGCGATTCTCATAAGTTTGATGCATAATAATAATTAGGGAATTCTTGTGAAGCGAGACGGCACATTTCGCGCATTACTCGGACTCGACTCGATCCAAACTCGGCTGAGAACAAATCAAAATCATTAGCAGCTTCGACTCGAGAGTACAGATTGAGCTCAGCTTTATTTCAGCGTCGTCGCCTTTTTGATGATTCTGATAAAAGAAGTACTCGAATCACGTAAATGTAACACAAGACTTGAATCCTAATGGAATCAATCACTCCCAACATAGCCCAAAGAAGCAATAGCTTTGGAGTTCACCTTGATGAACAATTATCTTAACTGTTACCATAGGAATTCATAGCTGGGATCAACATCAAAATCCTCAAATCCCAACCCTCTATGTGAATGTCATAAGCCTGATACAATCTATTCAAGTTTTAAATCTATACATGCAGCCAACTCAATGAATGTTTTACCCAATGAATTTATAGCCAATTCAAAACAACAAGAAAAAACCAATGATCTAACATGTTTTGACAGTTTGGGTATCATATTAGTTGATCTTCGTGCAGTTGAGGCTAAAATTAGCGAAAAACCAAGAAATTGACACTAAATGAAATCTAAATCATTTGAAAATTTAAATTTACTGTATACTCAAGGTTGATCAGAATAACCAAGAGACTGAAAAACTTTCATTGCAGGTAAAATTAACCACAACCCTAGCAGCACAAACAAACAAACAATATACTGAGAAAAATTGGGGTTTATATAGCACTAGCTGCGGCTCAAACAGTTATGTGATGGAGCGAGAAACGCAGGAAAGAGAAAAAAAATGAAAAATGAAAAGGGTTTAGGTTGACACTTGTCAATCAAATCGGAGCTCCGCGCGGCGAGAAAGCGGCTGCGCCGCCGATTGGATTTTTGGAGGCATGAAGGCGGGCGACGCGCTGTTTTTACGTGATTGTTGAAGTCACTAGGCTGGACCCACGCGTTGCTTCTCCGCTCTGCGTCGCTGGCCAAATATTTGTTGTTATCTTCAATTCAATCCGCGGTTGTTATTTGGATTTGGATTTGTTCTCGATACCAGTTGAAAAAAAAGTATGTATTAAAAAATCAAACCGGTACTGAATGAAAAGGTTAAACTTGGTTTCAGGTTTAGGAATTGGAAATAGGCTGGGAACTCTGAATGAATCAATTAAATGGGGATTAGACAGGTTATCGGTCGATGGTCCAATCGGTCAGGACAAACTGATCCAGTCCAATTCGATTTTTAAAACATTTAAAAAACTATGGACACAACTAACTTGTTTTTAGTTTTTTGGTTATTCGATTGAAACAACTTTTGAAAATTGAATTTCAAAATCTAATCCTTAATCAAAATTTTCCCTATTTTGATAATAAAATAATACACTTGTTGTTTCCATTAAATTTTAACCTTATTTTTATTTATCAAAATACTCTTTATTTTCTTTGTATGAAAATAAATATGTAAATAACAAAATAGTAAAGGATATTTTTATCTAAAATAGGTTATTTCTCAAGAAAAAAATACTAAGAGAGTTAGGGTTTGTTTGATTCAAGTTTTTAAATTTTGTTTTCTATTCTATGAGGCTTGAAAATAAGGCTGTGCGTTTGATTCTCAATTTTTATTTTGTTATATAGACGATCTGTAATAGCTGAAGTCAGAATCATGAGAAGCTTTTATAGATAACGCAAAATGAATTGTTATCGATGTTCATCTGTTTTAAATAATGGTTTTAGCAAAAATCAAACATGTGTAGATTACAATTTTTTATTACTTGAGTTTTTAAACAAATATTTATGTGAATTTCCCCTCCACTTTTTAAATAGTAACATTTTATTCAGTTATTTCTATACCTTACCTTATACACTTGTCATAAGTAATGGCGAATAAATTGGCTACTAATCAAATAATGATATGATTTTTTGAGTTAGTTTGTCTTGGATAAACTATCTGATTGTGTGAAATTTGAAGAGGTGATTTTAGACCACATTACCTTATTTACTGAACTCAGTGTTTCCAAACTTTGATCCTTTTATGGATTTTGATTGGGTTTAAAAAGTAGGCGTGTGGGCACTTCACAGTCGAGACGGGATTAAAGTAATAAATGAGCTGAGTAAAGCCGGTTGATTGCGACACCCGAGCCCAAGCAGGCGATTCATCGCTCTCAAAAGTAGAATGTCTTGTAGCGAGCGTATTATAAATTGAATCGAATCTCCATCAATAAAGGAAGTAGAATAATTTCCAATAACTGTTTTTTAATTATCCCTTATTAATGCGACGTGATAAGAAAAATTAACCGTCTAATGAAGGTAAGTATCACCATCTAATTAGGAAAGTCATGCGCTATAAATCTGAGGTCGCGCGTGGTGAAAGATGCGTACAAAAAAAAACATTTTCTAAGCAATTGATATTTTATTCCTTGTGGCGCAAGCATCGGAGAGGCGACAGGCGATCGTCCCGATTTTTCGTTTAACTGTTCATGAGGCGGGCATCCCAGAGTCGCGGATTGGCCCGATATTTCGGCATGCTCGGTGATTCGTTAAAAGCGTCGTGATTTCATGGAGAGTTTTGGTGTGGGTGAGATTTCCATGTCCTTCGATAGATTGAATATTATTATGATAGACTTCCTAATTAATGAAGGTTAGAGCAAAGATTGGCAGACCTATATATAGATGTGTGTTGATCAAACTACTGATAAGGTTTTAGGAGAAGGTATATATGCATGGCTAGCTATGTGTCGAAGAAGTGGATATCACTAATTAACCACTTCTGGCAAAGTTTAAACTTAGGAGAAGGATCAAATTTCAATTATGGGGGTATATGGTCACCCAAAATAAATTTATCCTAGAAGCCATGCATGCTCTGCTAATGGTAATCAAGAGGGAAGTGAAGGAGGGGCAATGAAACACAAGAAGAGTGATGGAAGTCAATCCTGAGTCTTGGCTTTTGGTGTGAATGTAGAACATGTGGTCGAGCTACTTGTGAAATTTGCTTGGCGTTCGGCTCGTTAAGGCTCAACTGGCTTCGTTTAGTGCGAGTTATGAACTGGGTTGACTATTGTACCCAGGCTCGTAAGTTAAATGTGGCGGCCGAAATGACTCTTAAACTCGGCTCGTCGGTCCGTGACGGTAGTGAATAGGCTCGTGAGCAAGCTCGTTAACCAGGCTCGTGAACCAAGCTCGTGAACATGGAGAATACTTGATGCACAATAAATTTTTCCTACAAATTAACATGATGAATATTTTAACTCTCGAACTTCAATCAAGTTAATTGAACTTTTAGTGTTTTATATTTTTAATTTAGTTATATGTTGACTATTTTAGTTGAACATTTTAACAAAAATAATTTTATGTCCAGTAGGAGTTATTATTAAATTAAGCAGTACAGAGTTCTACGGCGCGTCATGAGCTTATTTTAGTGACTAAATGAAACAAACTCGTGAATAGGCTCCCGAGCCTCTCCTTCAAGCGGGTTTGCAAAGCGCACTTTGTCTCGCGCTTGACACATTTTCAGTTCTGTTTTCGTAGATCTTGTTGACTAAAATCTAGTAGGGGGGATAGGAGATGTGATGAGCTAGCGTAATAGTAGGTAGAATTACCATAAGGAGAATATAAAAGAAAATCGACCCTTTTTATCCCTGTAGATATAATAATAGATCAGGATCTTTAATTTGCTGTTTTGGAAGAGGTTAATGACCAAGAAAGAGGTTGGGGTGATTCGCGATTAAGACAGAGGTTGAATGAAAATAAAGAATAATACTACATGGGTACAACCGGCTGAGGTTGCGTTTGTTTTGACTTATCTTTGAATAAACTTTTTTGAGCTTGTCTTTGAATAAATCTTATGCGTTAAGTATTAAGTTATTTATTTATTTTTAACATTAGGTAGTGAGTAGGGATGATACTTGGAATGAGATGTTTGATTCATATAGCTCCGTTCTTAATGGGACAGTTTAGTTTAAGCGTAATTGGTTTCGCGGGGTTTTTAGTTTGAAGGAGAAAAAGAAAGGAGAAAGAGAAAGAGAGAGAAGAGAGAGAGAGAGAGAAGAAAGAGAAGAAGTACTATCAAATCGAATACGGGTTAGGACGGGTTCAAGTATTGTTACTCCATTACCCATTTCCGTTATATTTTAAATATTTTTATTATTTTATTTATACTTTAATATAATTAATAATAATTATTATTATAATGTTTTTTAATAAATATTTATAAAAATTCATAATATTTTTATTTTTATAAATATATTAATTTTAATATAATAAAAATAAAAAAGCAAATATAAAAAATAAAAAATAAAAAATAAAAACAAAATCAAATGTAAATGGGGCCGGGTTTGAGAATGCATCTATGCTTGCGTTAATTTTTAAAGAGATAGGTTTGTGAAGATTAAAAAATGTGAAGCCTTAGAATCGAGATGGGGCAGCTTGATACAAACCCTCCACAATTAATAAGTCGCTTAGTAGTGAGTATTGATAACCCTTCTCCTTTTTGAAGCGATGATGGGGTTTTAGCATTTTGGTGGAAAATGACTTTTACGAGATAGAAAAATGAATATTTGTTTCTAGTGAAGCTTTTTAAAAATTTAATGATAAGTCGTGAAAATTTTAAAAACAAGCAGTATCTTTCAAGAAAACATTTAGCACTGACGTTAAATTAGAAAAGCAACCTTAACAAAGTAGAAGGACGAAGTAAAAGGCCTAATGTGCAAATCAATGTGAAGAAGGTGTCCTATACTCGGACAAACAACTCAGGTGAATAAGTCCAAGTTACGTAATACCTCTTCCCATCCCTAACGGGTCAAGTTCAAGAATCTCAAACCCGAGTTGGGGCGGGGTCAAGCAATACTGTCCCCATCTCATTAATTTAAACCCATTTAGGTTGCCTTTGATGAATCTGAAGGCCTGAAACGCTAGTGTTGTCCCAGCTGTCAAGCTTGAGCGAAGACATGACACATTCCCAGGAGGAAGTAAGAAAAAAAATTCTATGTACAAACAGGGCGAACAACCTTATCTACAAGGAAAGGGAAGAAACGATAAGATTCTAAGAAGCAATACACGAGGTAGTGAGAAAACTTATTCAAAAATAAATGGGGGTTCAATCAAGGATCAAAAAACAAATAAAACTACGAGGTGTAAGGGAACTTGGAGACTGAATGCTAGAAGATAAAGCAAAACCATCCATAAGAATGAAATTAGTTGTTTCCATTTGATCTTCCTACTTGCCTAAGATAAGCTATAAACTGGAAAAACACAATGAAAAAAAAAGAATGTATTTATTCAAAAATTGGTAGAAGTACAAAATATACAAAGATTATGAAATGAACGACAAAGCCCCAAAGTAGAAAGAACTTTTTTCCTATCGATATGGAGATAGAAGAGGGATCCCAACAGAAAGAACTACTGGAAAATATCTGGTCAAGACCAGAACACGAGGGAACAAAAGATTTATGGAAAGACCACATAAAACTGTGATTCATATTCGTCTAAGATCCTGACTCAAATCCAATAGGGCAGTAGGAAAAAGCCAATGGCCAAGAAAAGAGCAAATATAGAGGAAGAAAAACCCACGCCCATATGAGTAAAACAGTTTGCAAAAACTGTAACAAACAGGTCCTAAATACCAATCAAACTTCCAACTTCAAATAGGTGTGGAACGGGTTATGATTCATATTCTCAAATTTCGATTTCGACAGACATCAACAGTGAAGTTATAACATGGGAGTCTTCTTTAATGGTTGCATTCTGAAGGACTAGAGCAGTTCCTCGAACTCAAAGCTTGATCGAAACATATCGTTTGGGGAAGAAATAATCCAAAGCCTTTGAAATAGGCAAGGATAAAAATATTGGTTTTTACGGATATATCAGTAGTTGGATTTTACGGATATATCGGATATATATAAAAGATATATCAGTATTTATAAATTATTCAAAATTTAAATATATATTGATTTATATATCGAGAAATTAGTTTAAAGGTATATGAGAAATAAGACTTTTCATTTTCTCTCATACGTCTTGGTTTTCTCGATTTTTATAATATTAATGATAATAATTATTAAGGAAAGGCATGCAAATTTCAATGATCTCTTGATCTTTTCTTCTTTTTTTTTACAAATAATTAATGATAGTAATTATTAAGAAATATAAAGTAAAATAATATTAATTATTAGAAAATCTTTTTAGTTTCTCTCTGCATCTCTTTTATCTACAAATTTATTTGCTCACATATGAGACACGCACCTTAAATATTGTTTTTTTAAAAAAAATTTCTCAAAAAATCAGCAATGGGGCCGATATATCGGCCAAAATGATATTTTTTTTTTGCATTTTTCTACACAGTTGCAACTTTTACCGATTATAATTCCGATATGTCGTGCCATAACCGATATATCGTCGATATTGACCGAAAAAATTCAATTTTTCCCTCGATGAAGCTGCCAGTTTCTTGATATGGAGTATGAGGAAGGCTGACATGTACAAATGCTCGATGATATATCGACGATATATCACGACATTTTTGTCCATGAAAATAAGATATCAGGGCTTTTTTTCCCTATGATGACCAAAATAGAACCTGAGAAGTTTCAATGGCTACAAAGGGAGGATAAATTAGGGTTAGGTTTGTAGAAAGGTTATTTATGGTATTTTGTAAATTTATTAAAGGTAATTTAGTAATTATAAATTTGTTAATAATTCATATTTTTATTATTATCAAATATTCGAATGAAAACAAATAATATTTTCATATTTAAATTCCTTAGTTTATCTACTACATATCAGAAATAAAATTACAAGCTCTTTTCGTTTCACCAAAAAAAAAAAAAAAAATAAATAAAGGGGTGTTTGATTCTTTTTTGAAAATATGGTGAACAGACTATCTGAATTTAAATGTTGTTCTCTGATTTAGAGCTTTTCGTGCTTTTCAAAAAAAAGAAACAAATTATGTTTATATATTTTCTTTGTTCCTTTTATGTTTTCAAAACAAAAAAACAGTTTTTTTTTTTTTTTAAACGTGCCAAAACATCCAACTCCAAATATCATCATAATAGTCAAGTAAGACCTAATTCAAAGTTATTATTAATTAGGTCTACTTGTATAACCGATCAAATTAAAAAAAAATATTTGGTTAAAATAAATTAAATGCTTTTAAATCTGTGAATATAACTTTTGCTTAAAAAATAATCCAATTTAAACAAAAATGTTATTCTCTATGTCATGTATTCACATTGTTTTTTAAAAGAAAGAGTTAGTTTTATATGAAACTAGGATATTTTTGTCAAAATAAAAATAAAAATTGATGGAGGTTTAAATTTCAAAATTTGGGTTTTGAAAAGTTAATTTAATCAAATCACCCAAATTAAAAAGTTAAAACTACGGAAAATTTGCCCCACCTCTAAATGGTATATATATATATATGTTTAGGATTAAAATACTATATTTCAAAAAAAATAATTACAAAATTGTTTATATTTGAAACTATTATCCAATTTAGTGGGTTTGGACAACAATACATAAATCTGGGTTTAAAAAGCAATTGCCATTGTCATGAACAACAACATTATATATATATATTATGATTTTTTTCCTCTTTTTGGTATGCATTTATTATTTTAATCCACACCCCCTCAACCTAAAACAAATATTTCTAAAATATATTCTTCATATTATCCATTTAAAATAAACTCCAATTATTTCAAAAAAACATTTTTTTTTTTTGAACAATTCATTTTCTATCAACTTTTCTCATTTTTTATTTACATCTATTCCTTTATATATATTATAATAATATTTCTAACAAATCTCTTATATTTTTTTAAAACCCTAACATATTTTTCTCTCAATTTTTTATCTGTTAGCCTTTTTTATTTAAGCAATTAGTTGTCATTTTTTTGTGATTTTTTAAACTTGAAATCACCTATCCACGCCCCCTCCATCAATCTTAAAATATATTATTTTATTACCTAAACAATTCCAATCATTTCCAATTTTTTTTTTTTTGAACAATTCATTTTCTATCAAATTTATCTTTTTGTTTTAATTTTTACATTTATTAACTTTATATATATTATAATAATATTTCTAACAATTCTCTTATATTTTTATTAAAACCTAACATGTTTTTCTCTCAATTTTTTATATCTGTTAGTCATTTTTCTTTAAGCAATTAGTTGTGATTTTTTTGTCATTCTTTAAGCTTGAAATTACCTATCCACACCCTCTCCACCAATTTATGAACAAATATTCATAAAATATATTATTCATATTATCTTTTTGTTGTTTTCAATATTCAGCTGTTTGTTTTTTTAAATTTTGATGACTTATTACTGGAATTTTTAAAAAAAGTTTTGAATATAAAATGTGAAAATATTTAGTTTTTTATATTAAAAAAATATTATTTAATTAAAAATAAGAAAACTAATAATTAAACAAAGAAATATTAATGCTTATTTCCTTTAATAGGGATAATGATGGAGGTTTGGAGCGAGATGACTCCGTCACGATCCAGCTTGTTTATTTTTAGAGATACCAGGCACATGCATTTAAAAAATTGAATGGGACATCTTGAGACGGGTTGAAAGGAAGGAAAATTCCAAAATCGTCAGGTTTACGTTTTGATTTTGTTTTTATTTTATTTATTTATTTATATTTTAACATTTTATTATATTAAAATTAATATATTTGTAAAAAACAATATTAAGATGTTTATATATTATTTATTAAAAACATTATAATTATTATAATTATTTATATTAAAATATAAAATAAAATAATAACTTTTTTTTAAATATAATCGAGATAGAGACCAAGGGAGTGGAAATAACAATTTAAATAATGCAATACCATTAAGAATTGGGCGAGAACTTGAAATAATCATAACATTATCGTCTATAATTCACAGAATATTAAAAAAAAGAAAAGTATAGCTTATCTTGTGCAGTAAATATTATTTAAACTCAAAAAAATTATTATATCAAGTACTATCTAAAAAAACAAACACCACCTCCTAATCCCCCACCTTTCCATTCTCTGCGTGTCACTCTGTTTTCCATCCATGTTTTCTCTCGAATTCTCTTTTCTCGAAATTCTGCCATTAGAACATAAAACCAGTTCAAGTCGAAGACTAGAGTTTTGAGGGGGAGCAGAAACCCGGTTTGGAATGAGGGTTCATGACATGGGTGATGAGCTCATTCTCTCTGTTCTTCACCATGATGATGACTCTGGATTATTCAATTCCGGCAATGAATTAGTGGGTCGTGTTCGTGTTCCTGTTTCGGCGGTTCTGGCTAAAGTGAATCATTCCTTGCCGCCCACTTGGTTTTCTCTTGAAGGGCCCAGAAGTGGGAAATTTATCAGCAAGGAATACGGTTAGTTTCTCTTCTTTTTTTTTTTTTGGTATATTTGCTTATACCGTTTTAATTTTGATGCATGGAACTTCTACTAGCCATTTGTTGTTGTTGAATAGGGGCAATGCACTTTACCATGTTATTAGGGTTTATAGGACTATGAAAAATAGGAGCCAACTGCATTCTTAATGACAAGAACAAGAAATTACAGTGAGCATTTTGACCTTGTCGGTTGAATTTTGAAACGTGTGTATGTATAATGTTTATATGGCTCTGGATTGAAATGCTGGATTTTTGGATTATGTATAGTTGAATGAAATTTGTTTTGTGTAAGAAGTTATGAATCATGGGATTTACCTTTCTTCCTATGGAAATTCAGTTGGATTAATCAGGTTTTGGGTAGGGTTCTGAACAACCCCATTTGGTTACAAAGTGAATTTTCGTTTCTTTATAGCATTAAATAGTGTGAATTGAGGTTGATGATTCGGAAACCTTGCCTATTGTGGTTCCTTTGTTGATTGCTGCCTTCCCTCACATGAGGTTGTTTTAGTTCTTTTTCCAGAAAAGAAGTGGGCAACGGGTCTTGATTTAAGCTCTTTTAGCTTGGGTTTTCATTGTATTTGTCTTTGTAGGATCATCATTCTTGCTTATTAGGGATTAAGAACTTCTCCTCTTTAATTTCAAGAATAATAGAGGAGTCTTAGATCTTAATAAGCTCGATGTGGAGAATGATAAGTGAAAATGTCATTACAATTATGTATGAAACAGTAGTCACCATGATTGCCAACCTTTGATTTGGTTTCTGATTGAAAGCTGTCTCACAGTGTTAAGGTATTATCATTTGTTCTTTGAATAATTCTATATCCACTAATCTTTCATTCACCTAAAAATTCTACCTATTATCTGTACAGAAGCGCTCAAGACACTAATACTACAGTCATCCCTATATGCACATTCAAGTGTCAAAGTGGGGACTTAAAGAGCAGGGAGAGAACCTGTTGAATCGCAAGACGTTGTCAGCTCCACTACTTCAACTCGGAAGGTTCCAGAAGGGAAACAGTTAATGAAGGCTATTATTGCAAGCCGTTTAGAGAGAAGCTTCTTGGTAAGAATGAGGAACCCTCAAAAATGGATGATTCCTCAGAGACATCCAGTATACCATCTGATTATGAGGATTGCATCGAGGAACAACCATCCCCAAGTTGTAGCTTTCAGGAAACTATTGAGACACTGCAGTCTTGGAACGGTGAACAAGAAATGCCTGAGAATCTGCAGCGGGGCATTCTTGATCAAACATATATTGTGTCATCTGAAGATCTTAATATGCTTCTTTTTGCATCCAATTCACAGTTCAGGCAAGATCTGGCAGAACTTCAGGGAACAAAAAAGGTGAAAGAGGGACCTTGGACTTGGAAATCAGGGGACGTGTCATGTTTAACATCACATTGTTGGCCTATACTGGCTACCGTGAAATTAGTCAAGGCTGTTGGCCCTTCACAGGAGAACATATATTAAAGCAATGGTAGCAAATTTGTCGTCTTTGTGAGTGTGAGTACTACAGATGTTCCATATGGAAATTCATTTAAGATTGAGTTGCTTTACAAAATAATGTCAGGACTTGAGCTTTCATCCAGGGAAGAATCCTCTCGTCTTATAGTGCCCTGGGGTATGAGCTTTTCCCATAACATAATAATGAAAGGCATGATTGAAGGAGGAGCTCGCCAGGGGTTGAAGGAGAGTTTTGACCAATTTGCAAATCTTCTTGCTCAGAAATTTAAGATCCCATCGATTCATTAGACAAAGATCAGATGTTGGCAACTTTGGAAACAGAGCAATAGTCAGATTGGGTGTTGACAATTAAATACTTATGGAATTTCACTGTAGTTTCCACCTTTTTTTATGGTCATTTATATCCTGGCGCATATTCTACTCTCTGTTCATGGTGAACCACAAGGTTTGGAATTCAGTGGTCTTGATTTACCTGACAGTGTCGGGGAGCTTGTAACTCGTGGAATTCTAGTCATTCAATTGGAGCGTGTTTATTCCATGATATTACATTTTGTACAAGCTAGATTCCAAAGAGGTAACGTGCTAAACAACTAAATTTATATTTTCAAATTCTTTGTAATATCTGATTCAGCTTCATACTCTGGGTCATTTGTCCTGTAACCTTTTACCGGATCCATTCTTATTGTCCATATATATTGCAGAAAGTGATCATGGTGTTAAAGCCCAATTGATGGATGGGTGCTTATTGTTGCATTGATCGAGGGGATTAACGTAGCTTCCTTGGATTCAACTGGGTTATCAAATCCCTACATGGTTTTCATCTGTAATGGTAGAACAAGAACAAGCTCTATCAAGCTTCAAGCTCACTTGATCCCTCAATGGAATGATGCGCCTTTCATTTTGATTGCATTTGTTGACATTATTCCGTTATCATCTCACTATCCTTTGCTCACTTAATTAGTCTTGCAGAGACACTTGAGTTTGATGCTATGGACTAGCCTCCTGCAGTGCTTGATGTGGAAGGTTTTGATTTCGATGGCCCATTTGATGAGGCAGCCTCACTTGGACATGCTGAAATCAATTTCCTAAAACATACTACTACAGAACTTGCAGACATGTGGGTCTCCCTCAAAGGGAAGCTTGCTCAGTCATCCTAGTCAAAGTTACACTTGAGAATTTTTTTAGACAATAACAATGGAGTTGAAACAATTAAAGAGTATTTAGCGAAGATGGAAAAGGAAGTTGAAAAGAAGGTAAATAGACAGCCTTTTTTTTTTTTTTTTGGTTGTAATCTATGTCGGAATTTGCAATCTTGATGGTTTATAGAAATTTTTTGTGCTTTAATTTTGTTCCTTCTTTGAAGAATTATTAGTTTCTTATCTATAAATAAACCTAACTCCAGTTTCTGGGTACTTTCCAGTTAAACCTCCGGTCACCTCACAGGAATTCAACATTTCAGAAACTATTTGGATTGCCACCAGAAGAATTTCTTATCAGTGACTTCACATGCTACCTGAAGCGAAAGATGCCTTTGCAGGTACTACTAATGGTCATGTCTATCATTTTAACATGAACTCTTTTTTTTTTTGGGTTTGCTTCTCAAGTGCCACTTCTTCTTGATTCTGGTACTAGGTTTATTTTTATCTCAGCTGCATTTAGTATCATAATTCACTGTATCTGTTTTTTAGCATTGAAGCTTTGCTGGTGATGGTGTAGATAAAATCACTGATGGTAATGTTTGATGGGGGAAACTTGGAGCACAGAATCGTCGAAAAGTCAGGCTGTCTAAATTACAGAATCACTATATGAACGACGCCTCTGTTTTAGATTCAACCGCCATGTCTCGGCCTTTGTAGGGGAAGTTACCTGCACACAGCAAAAACCTCCAATTGGAAATGGCAATGGTTGGATTCTGAACGAGGTTATGACTCTGCAGACATGAATTTGAACCTCCATTTCGGGTTATGTGATCACAACTTGGCCATCCTTTTCATTCTAGATTCCTCTTGTTTTTTTTTTGTTTTTTACTGTTATCAGCTACAAATTGTTCTTCTCTTCCATGTAGATTCATTTTAGGTATCAGATAGAACTTCTGCCTGGCGAATATGAATGTGCGATATCTTCAGAGATACTATGGCTGAACGTTTCCAACAGAGATGCGAAACATAACCCAGAAGTTCACTAGCAGATTGGAAGGAAATTATTGAACTGGTTGAAAGAGGCTCTACTAGATTGCTTACAAGTTAGTTCCTTCCCCCTGCAGAGTGGTAGCCTGTTCACTTTTTCTAAAGTCATTCATTGTGATTTTAGAACTTCAATCAATTTTAGAGCTCTATAATTGATTGTTTTAAGTAACAAATAATAATACTTAGAAATGTTTATATTTTAGATTATTTTATATAGTTTTAAATTATCTAATCTTTATAATGATGAGTTGAAATAAATAATATGAGTTTGAAGGGTAATAAATAATATATAATCTATTTAATTCATTTGTTTCTCTTTCTTTCAAATTTTTCTCTATTTATATCTTGTTTTTTAACTTTGGGCTCACGTTTGTAATTTGAAAAGTATTAAGGTAAGAAAATAATACTAAGAAAAGAAAATAGAGAGAAAAAATGGAAACTAAGAAAATTTGAAAGAAAATAAAAAGGGTTCAAACACTAAATTAAATTCTATTTTATAAGAGACAGAAGAGAATTTAAAATATGCCAAATTTTGGGGAATTTGGATTATGTTTGATTTTCTTTTATATTTTTCATGGTGAAATTAAATATGAGATAATTATTAACGATCAAAAAAATATGAGATAATTATTTTTTTTAATATTTTTTATTCCCTTAGTATTTTTCGAATTCTAAATGGAGCCTTAAATTCGCGTTTGGTTTCCAAAAAATGTTTAAGAAAATTATTTTCTTATGTTTTTGTTGTATAATGAAAATTTTAAAGAAAATCAAATATAAATAAAATTGCTTGAAAATTAATCTTTATATTGAGTTAAAATACATAAATTTTGTTTGAAGACAATAACTAGAAATAACATGTGAGATTGACCTATATTTTTATTTTTCCTTTAAAGCTCTTTTCTTACATATATTTTTACTCTTGTATTTTAAGCCCAAACATAGCGTAATCTTTTTTGTCATTTATATGTTTAAAAAAGACAAATGGAAAAATTTAAACATTTTAATTGAGTTTTAAAATGAATTTAAAAACTGAAACTAATAACAACTTTTACAATAAAATCTCGATTTCTTTCATAAGTGGTATGTATATAAATTACACTAGTTGAATAAATTGCATATTTATTCTTATATTAATTATTAATATTTTCCAGTAGAAGTCAATTGGTTTTAAAAATAGGGTTTCTATGACGCCTTTAATTAATGAATTTTTGGAATGCAGGCAATTTCAGGGTAGTAAATTGTTTTTTATTGAGACTTTCTTAGAGCGCAAGATCTCACTCACTATCTGTGTACCTGTTGGCTTAGCGATCTATCATGAAGCTTAGGCCAGGCATATTAGGCAGATAATTTTAATTTTATAACATTAATTCATTATTTAATGAATAAATTACATCACTTGTCACATAATTTTTAAACTTTAATTAAATTTAATAATGTAAGAGCCCGTTTAGTCATGATTTTGGGAAATATTTTAACTTTTTACATTTACCATTTTGGATGTTATTGTGGAATTACATAGTGCAGCCATTTATAAGAATATTAGAAATTATCAAGTTATCTTGAGTGTACAGATAAATATAAAGTGTTTTGATTGAAATAAACTTGCCCTTTTATTAACAATGGAAAAGAGTTTAAATAACAACGGAAAATAACAGCAAATCCTAGTTCTTAGATCATATCTCTAAGAAATATGATATGCTAGACTAGTGGCAACAAAATAGCGGAAATAAGTTATTAGCTACTTGTCCTATTCTTTAGTAAGCAAGCTGATGGACACATCTAACAAACTTGGACTTCCCAATCTGTCAAGTAATAAAATTACTTTATTTGCATGACTCATGAAGGAAAACCCCTTTTAATCCAATATTTTGGATTTTTCTTAGCCACTTGTTGAGACCTTTTTGGTTTATAAATACTCCTCCTTGTGACTTGAACCTTGTCCTTAAGGTTCACGTTCAAACATGATTGAGTTCGCGTGTTTTCCCACGTGGCATCTTCTGGTGGAAGTCATTTCCATTTGATGAAGCTTTCCTCAACAAACGTGGATCCTTTGGTAACCTAGTGGTCGTTCAAGATTGCCTTTAGTTTAAGTAACAACTCGCCATCGTCGGCCATTGGTGGCAGGTCTGAACTAGGAGTGATGGCGTCACCCACTTTATTCTTTAAGAGGGACACATGAAACACAGGATGTATACGAGAACCATGTGGTAGTTTGAGTTTATAAGCCACACTACCCATCTTTCTTCAATCGGATAAGGTCCATAGAACTTGCTTGCAAGTTTTTGATATGCTATTTTGAAGATTGATTGTTGTTGATAAGGATGCAATTTCAAAAACACCAAATCTCCAACTTGGAATTGAATGTCCCTGCATTTGGAATCAGCTTGTTATTTCTTTTGGTTGTTAGTCGCACATAGATTTCCTTGAGTGGCCACAACAATGCATCTTAAGAAGCTAAGCTTTGATCAACTTCATTGACTGGACAATAGCTTGCATGGTAGTGGGGTATTCTTGGAGGTGGTTTACCATAGAGAGCCTAAAAGGGAGTCATGTCGATGGAGATATGATATGTAGTATTATACCAAAACTTGGTCCATGGAAGGAATGAATGCCATTTGCGAGGTTGTTGATGAGCAAAGTGTTGGGTTTTAAAGGTGGCAATAATTGCCAAAGCAGTAGAGACAACAAAAAAATTTCTTCAAAAACCTCGAGGACCCAGGCTCAAAAGTTGATTCAAGCGAGAGGTGTAGTTTTACCTTGTATTTAGTTCTAGAACCAATCTAATGGCGGGGCAGCAAAGATCGAAGTGAACCAAGTCCTAAGTTCGCCTCTAACATTATCCACACAAAGAGAGGAGCCAATAACTTCCAAGGCAACGGTCTTTCTCAGATGAAGTCTCGGTGCTAGCCAAGTCTAGATCCAAAGGGGGAAATAAAAAACCCGAGGATTTGACTCTCAAATTACACTAAGAGTGGGTTGTTCTTCAAGAACACTTTCTCTATCTCAAGAACACACTTCTTGAGAAAAGTGGGCAAATGAAGGCTTAGGGTTAGGGTTTTCCATAAAGGTCATTTTCTAGGAAAACCCTAGCTCTTTAAATGTCTAAAGTGCCCCTCACTTTAGGAGATGATAGGATACGTCCTGTGCGTTATGGGTATTCCTTATGGCCATAAGCCCATGAACAAGCCTAAACCTCCTTTATCTCTAAGTGAGGGCTCTTAATCTTGGGATTCCACTAATTGCGTGACATTCCATTCTTGAGATTGATCTCCCTCATATTTGGATCACATCCAAATCCGTTTTATATCAGCCTCACACTCTTCTAAGTGTGTGACTCATTAGGTTTTTAGGTTATGTGGCCTTCAAGTTATTTATTGAATGAAACGAGTCATGGTAATTGTTGTAACAAATCATGACTAATTAGTGAAGAGCGTAAAGATATTTACTAACCCTTCATGACAAATTACTATGCAATTAGATCCTTTCCTGATCTATACCCCACTTGGTTTAGAGCATGGATAAAGTGTAGCTTCCACTAGACTAGCTATCTTTGCATCTGATCCAGTGATATTAGATCTGTCTTTGGACTCATTAAAGTAGTTATGCCCAACTTGAAGAGGCAGCTCTTTATGGCATTTCCGCATAGCTAGAGATTCCCAGTAATGTTCTGAGCAAGAGGAGTTATGGTATACTCTCCCTCTATTGGGAGTGGTAAATCCTTTGTCAACCACTCAATTACTTTCGAATGCCTCAAGTTGTACCCAATCATCACCCTATGAGCGACCTCCGAAAGGCAATAAGGAATTAAGTCAAAGTACATAATCAACATCCAAGATATCCTTGAGCACCTCAAGTCTAAGGATACTTGCTCCATTGCTATGATGAGATTATCATCTACTTACAATAGATAATCCATATGATTGTCTCATAGTAGGTCTCCGATGTACTTAGTTACTCTTAGCAAACATCCATATGTCAACTCTAATCAACTCCTCTTGTTCTGATTTATAAGATCCAGCAGTCAATCAAGGGAGTATGACATGTGCTAATTCTATCGGATTAACAATGTCGGTCTATTTAATCTATGACTAGGGATAATTTAAATACTAACATAATTGCACATGATAAGAATCTTATTATCATGATATCATCATGATTTCCTTTATGCTATGTTATGTATCATGGACTTCATTAATTCGACTAAAGATCTAAATCAATTCAATGTATGAATATTAAATTAATGAAAATGCTTGTCATATTAAACAATATGTAACCATGTCTGAAATAAGTGTTAGAGCGTTCCCTTTAGGCACTTCTCTAACAAACTCCACTTGAGTTTAAACCAATCACCTTTATATATCATACCTTGGCAAGTAGTACTGAATCATTCTTCTTTTGGGGAAGTGAAACGTGAGAGATCGAGCTCGTATGATGAATGGGCATTTCTCTATCTTAGCATCATGATCACCAAAGATTTCTCAAATCAAATGGTATCACCCTGAGTACAAGTTTGGACCTTTGATGAGACCGTGGTTCCTTTTGCTTTCACAATGGCTCCATTGTTATCCCAATGCAATGGTATCGGATCGACAATGCTAAATCGATTTTGTTGTAGAATCTCTTGTCTCATTTCTGTTTGGAACTCTCTTCAATTGATTGTGTCACCATTCGATGTGAACATTTAGCTTGATTGAAGGATTTGGGTCATCTCACATCAGAAATTCTTACCGTCAGATCCTTATCTCAGCCAAATCAAGAATACATCCTTAATGCTTCAGTACTTGAGGATATTCTTAACAACCACCAATGTGCTATACTTAGGTGGCCAGTGATATCTGCTCGTGACTTTCAAAGCACTTGATATGATGGGTCTAGTACATAACATAACTTACATGATTGGTCCTATACCCGAAGCATATGAGATCATGCTCATGCGTGTCCTCTCTTGGATTGTCCCATGCTAAACCTCTTTAGCATCTTAGCTATGTGTGTAGATTGTGAAAGACCAAACAACCTCCTTGATCTATCTCTATAGATCTTAATCCATAATATTTAGTTTCTTCTCCAGAATCATTCAAGGAACTTCTTGGATAACAATATATTGACGATTATGCTTTGAGGCGATTTGTTTCCAAAAAATGAAAATTTAATATATCAATCCACATATAATTCTAGGAACATGATTGCACTCTCACTAACCTTCTTGTACACACAAGCTTCATCTGCATTTTGTGAGAGACCAAACTCTTTGATTGTCTCATAAATCGGATAATCCAACTCTTAGATGCTTCCTTCAATGATCAATCCATTAATGGATCTTTGAAGTTCGCCTACTTTATTGCCAACTTTAGGTGTGAAGACCTATGATCGTGTCATGTACACATCCTTACAAAGGTTTCCATTAAGAGTGTCTTCACATCATTTTCCATATCTATAATCACAGTAGTATGATGACTAAGAGTATATATGGATTTAAGTATAGGTACTGGACTAAAGTCTCATCATAGTCAACTCCTTGTCTTTGATGATAACCCTTAGCCATAAGCTTAGCCTTATCGGTAATCACATTACCTTCAATGCATGTCTTCATTTTGAAAGGAATCCGCACCACTATTAGGTTTATCCCTTGATTGGTTCCAGCCAAAGTCTAGATTTGGTTGACTTACATGGAATCCATCTCTGACTTCATGGCTTCAAGCCTCTTGTTAGACTCTGAACTATTTAGAGATTCATCGTAGGTAGTAGGCTCATCATCTTCTATGAGCAATCGTCATACATTCTTTGGTGAGAAATCCGTATTTCTGGAAGCAATGCAATCCTACGCCATGTTACGATCTTGGCTTATATTTCGAAAGGATCAGCTGCCACTTCATCAACATGAATAACAACCTTAAGAGTTAAATCGGGTTGATCGTATGCATTTGAGCATCTTGAACTTCTCTAAGCTCACCTTTGCTCCCACTATCTCTTCTTGGAGGAAACTCTTTTTTTAAGAAGATAACATGCTTTGAAACAAACAACCTTTGTTCCAAGTGTTGTAGAATTGATATCTAATAGTTTCTTTAGGATGTCATACTAACAGACAATCGTCAGACTTAACTTCTAGCTTATCTGACACAGTCCGCTTCATGTAAGCACGATAACCCCATACATTCATGTGAGAAAGATAAGGCTTCTTGTTAGTCTATATTTCATATGAAGTAACCTCAACTGACTTGGATTGGACTTTGTTTAACACTTAAACAATAGTCTTACGTGCATCACAGACCTTACCAAGTCCAACAAGGTTCGGTTTGTCCTCTTAACCACACCACTTGATGCAGTGTGTAAGGTGGAGTCCACTTGGATAAAGTCTCATTATCCCAAAGATAACCTAGACCCCCTTGGCTTAAGTATTCACCACTTAGATCTCATCTAAGTGACTTGATACTTACTCAGTTGTTTCTCCACTTCATATGCGAATTCTAAGCGCTTTTCTAAAAGCCTCATACTTGTACCTCATAAGATACAAGTACTCATATCGTGAATAGACGTTGATAAAGGTCATGAAGTAGATGAAACAATCCTTGGCTTGTATGGACATATGACCACATACATCCATATGTATTAGGTCTAACAGTCCATTAGCACTTTCACCCTTTAGATAAGGAGATGCGCCCAAAATATCGAGTTTTACTAATAATTTTTATTATATGTTTAAGGTATAAATCGAGCAAAATGGGGATTTTTCGGGAATTGATAAATGATTAAATGTAAATGTTAAATGTTATATGATCGAAAATGAATATATGATTGAATGATATATGCTAAGTGATTAAATGATCGAACCCGAAAATTAACCCAAGTGAAAAAGGGAAAATTTGAAATTTGTGAAATAAGGACCTAAGGGTCAAATGAAAATGAGCTTAAATGCTAAAGTGATTTAAATGTTAAATGGTATGTTAAGTAAATTGAGAAGACTTAAGTACGGAATGAAATGAGACTATGTGCTTGGAAGGCGAATATGGCCTTACACTTAAATAGGGTTTAAAGACCAAATTTTGGTTTAGGAAATAATTTGAACAAATCCCTGTTTTTGGGGAGAGAAAGAAGAGGAGAAAAGGGAGATGAGGCTAAGGCTTGAAGAAGATCAAGTTTTGGTTGGGTTTCTTCCATTTCTTGCTCTTTGTGATCAAACAACTTAGAAGTGAAGATTTGAAGAGGTTGGGTAAATGAAAACCACAACTTTCTGCTGTGATTTTGATTTGGGGAAAAAGCACTAGCAGGTAAAGGGGTTTTGTGGTTTTAACCCACTTTTGGAGTTGTTTAAGTTGGATTCCATGGTGGGTTATGATATACATGAGTTTAAAGGGAGTAATTTTGAGTTTTGTGGGTGAGACATGGCAAAATCGCCATTTGCAGGCGAGAACCCTTGATTCGATGCAGATTACCAAAGGGGGTACCGATACCCCGATAGACCCAGTAGTGGTACGGTACCAAAAGTTGGTGGTACGGTGCCCATTCACCGATGAAAATTTGGTATCGGTATCGATCAAAGTGGTACCGGTACCGATGCTTCCAGCAACCTTGATTTTTGTACCCTCGCATTGTTAAGTCCCATATTCGTACACCGATAGTATAAGAACCCTAATAAATGACTAATGGAGGTTCAGATAAGAATGAAACTAAGTGAAAAACGCACCGTACTTCTCCTCAGCGATATTCGTTAATTGTGAATAGTGCTAGTTTACTAAATGTGATGTGTGTGATTTGCTAGGGGCCGGTGAAGATCACCTAACCTAGGATCGAGATTGAAGGCAAGACAAAAAGAACGAGATAGATTGGTTTGTTCTATCTTCTCCTATTCTCGTTTCAAGATTTGAAATGTTTGTTCTAAATGTATAAGAAAAGCATATTGATTTGTTTTAATTGATTTGATGATCTGATTGTGAAATGTTTGCATATGAAAATTGTAGAGTATTGTAATGAACTGTTATACAAATGTACATATTATTGTATTTTCATAAAGGATTTAAACGCCCTTAATAGAATGTTAAGCATTTAATTCGCATTAAGGATAAATTGGTATACGATAAGAGAATTGAGTCGCGTGCGAAACAGGCATATTGATGTCACTCCCAGATCAAGCGGCACAGCGGGACGGTGCTCAGTAGTGTTCCTGAATTGATTTGCTCCAACGAATTGTGACGATCCAGTAGGATAAGCGTTATAAACAAATGTTTATAGGCCTGCGACCCAGCGGAGACGTCTTAGGTGATTCCGATATCTGTATGCGAAAACATAGAGTTAAATTCGTTAAGTGCATAACTGTGAATTGACTTTGAGATTGTTGACATATTGGAATTGAAAATATGATTGCAAATTGAAATAGAAAAACGTATGAAATGCATGATTTGGTTATAAATGATTTATTGCATATGAAAGCATATATTTGGAATGATCAGTGATCATAAATGATTGTATATGAAAATAAGTATATGTATTATCATTGACATTGATCATCAGATTTAAAAGTTTTGTTAGTAAATTACATGATTTGACAAGCGACGAAGAATGAAATTGTATAGAACACTTAAACATGAAAATGCTTAGCGTGTAGTATTATTTATCTGCTTGATTACCAATTGAACATGAATGAAGGCGAGATCGAGGCGTCAGTCATAGAGAAAAGTGCGGGTAATATAGACATGTGCATTATCATTTTTTAACATTGATATTTTAGCAAAAACAATTTGAGCTACGAACATCTATTTTGTAAATCATGTTGAAAAGAGGCTTGATATGCCTTCTAGTAAATTGTATTTTTGTATAAATGTAATGTTAATGAGTCTACCCACTTTAAAACGCTTCCGCATATTTGAAAGGCACTATGACAAGCGAAGTGTAGCGGCTTCGCGTGTTTTTGATAAATGATTTTGATAAGTGATATAGTGGTATCGGGCATCTGGTCCGGTTCGGACCCTTGATGGTCGGCGAAAGGAGTGCTACAGGGCAACTTAGTCATCTTTATTTAACAAGCAAAATTCACATGTGTCTAATGATTTACAATCAAATATTACTAAACTACCATACTTATAGCTCGAGTGTGCACCTCCTTGTATGAATGGCAGCCAGAAAGCCATGAGAATGCGATGATTTTAGTGTATCTCCTTTACTTTTATTTATGCAAACATTTAAAATTTAGTTTTATATCTAATGTGTAAATTTCATTGCTTAATGTACCACTAGCATAAAGAATACCATTCAATTGATGTTCTTGTCAATGCTAGTCCATAAAAGCAATAATCCAAATTTAAACAAAGATAATTAGGGAGGTTCAAAACATAAATCTTTATAGCAACAATTGCAACTCTTATACCATTGCCCACTCGAAGGTTGAACTCTCACTTGGTGAGCTTCCTACTGTTCCTTAGGCCTTACATATCATTCCATATGTGTGAGCCACAACCGGTATCATATACCCAAATGTTGTCAGGAGAAACAATAATAACATAATGGCGTAAGTACGAAGATGATGGTGCATCATATGCCACCTTCTTCTTCGACTCCAAGTAGGCTCCTCTTCCAATGGCCATCCTTGCCTGATAGAATATGAGTCCTTTAAGTGCGATCTCTTTTGGCCTTCTTCTCCAATAAACCTCCTCAACATAAGTGGATTTACTTATCTTCTTGTTCTTAGAATTCTTCTTAGAACTAGAAGAATCCATAAGCATCACATGCATTTTCTCCTTTCTCAAAGAAGACTCAACTGCTTCGATTAAGTTGATCAACTCGGATATGGTGGACATGACGTTGTTCATCCTATAGCTAAGCACAAACTGTACAAAAATATCGGGTAAACCCGCTAGAATCAAGTCTATACTCAATTCAAAGTTCATCTAATAACCTAATTGATTCAACCTCTCAATGTATGCATTCATCTTCAGTGCATACTTCACTGGGGATGTTCCATCCTCCATCTTGGAACTAAAAAGCAGATTGGAGACCTTAAACCTTTCAGATCTTGCCTGGTCATTATATTGCTCCTTTAGATGGCGCACTATGGAATATGCATCCATAGCCTTATAGTGCTTCTGAAACTTAGGTGACATGGAGATGAGGATAATAAATCTGCCTCGCATTTATCAGCTAAGGCGCTTACGATATGCCCTTTGAACTCTTTCAAATGCATCGATGGTAGAGTTAGAGGAGTGGCTCAACAAGGACATAGGCTAATCTTTTCCTTTTGCGAACTATTCTCAAATTCTTTAGTCAGTCCATGAAGTTGGGCTCGATCAATTTGTTGGCATCCATTATTGATCGCAAGTTCACCATTGTTGACATGGTGAGATTCTAACAACCTAGATGTAAAAGAGATCATGTTAGATTGTACTTAAAATGCATGATTATTACGGAAGCTTGATAATTCTACGCATTATGGCTCACACTATTTTATTATGAATCGATAGCCCTCGCTATTGATCCGAGAGAGCCTATATAGAGGTTCTCCTAGTGGGTTGACATCCAATTATGACTAAGAATGACCTTGGGTTTACCCAACAAGCCACCTTAGGTCAAAAGGTAGGTATCATGTCCATACCAATTGCAAACATTATATGGAGGTTCTCTATTGAATTGATATCAATTATCCCTAAGAATGACAGGTTTGACAAGCCACCTTGGGTTAAAAGGTAGGTATCATGTCCTCGGCAACGACTCAAAAAACTTGTAATATGACCAAATTATGTATATATGAAACATATGGCCAAGGGAGTGAATGTGGTAAATACTCAAAAACTGATTTGAAGTAAGTAAATTGTCTTCAAAAAGGCGAAGTAGTAAGCACCAGCACTTTCAGCCTCCTTTCCTCGAGTTCACTTGGGTCATACAAATACAATAAGCAAGTGGACTATAGAAGTCCGGATATTGTACCCGCGAGGATTGGAGGTTCTCTTTAATTGGAATGTGAGCACCCCGATTACAAGAGCTCTTCACTATTTAGGCGGCCAAATATGATGAGAATTAAAATCAATTTAACTAAAGTAAAAACTGATTTAAAACTAATCAACTAATCCTAAAATCTATCGAAACAGTAACTACTAAAGTCTAAAATGAATGAAGAGAAGCCAGGAATGAGGATAATTATTTACAAATCATTTTGCATTTCTTTGATAGTGCAACATTTGTGAGTTGAATGCTGGACTTGTCCAAGAGCAATGTAGTATAGCCTTGGAATACCTCATGACACTATACATTTCACTATTTAGACAAACATATTCCTAAACCAAGTCAATGAGTCTAAATAGCTACTTTTATGATTTGATCATCTTTAAGATCTGATTGTTTTTCCTTCTCAGTACTTCACAATCATCTCTTAGGACTGGAAACTATTTGTTCTCATAGACAGGGTAATGCAAGCCTTCTCCAGTACAATTGGTACCTCAGCCATCAATTCGACTAAAATGCCCTCTCTCCTTGATTAGAGTCTTAGCTAACAGGGGGTTGAGATTATTCTACCAAATTGAGGTGAAACCTCTAAGGATTAAACTGATAGATCAGTAGGCGGCTCTTATGCTTCGGGAACACACTCCTGTTGTCACCCAGGAGGGAACCTTAAAGTCCAAGGTTAGAACATCACCTGTGATTTATCAAAGTAATATTTATAATGCATTAGTTATAAAGATATTAGCCTAACATACCCCTAAGTGACCGCTCTTTACTCGGGTAGTCCATCTACGTCACTCGGAGGGATCCACGAAATCGAGGCTTGTGCTCCTGACTCTTTTTAGGTATAATCTACTGATACTTAGAACAGTTCATTGCATGAATAGTACTTATTATACAAATTCAATTTTCAACCCCACAAAATAAATTGAAAATCTGCAAATCTGAATGTTCAACAATTAATCCACACCCCCAGAGGGTGTTTAATGTTCCATTATTGGTTTCCAATCATCACCCGATCAAGCAACAAGTAATAAAATGAAGAGAAAAAAAATCAAGAGATGGGGTAGAAGGAACAAATCGTGATTTGAGCTTGATCTTTGTACGAAACAGTAATGAAATTTAAATCTCACGAGTCTGAGAACCAAAATCTCTTGATACAAATCAAAATATGCTCTAAAGTACTTTAAGATCTACTAAAAATCAAAACTAGGTTAAAGCTAAAGCGTTAAAGCGAAAAGTATGACTCAATCTCTGCTTGACTCCGGCTCTGCTCTAGCTCCAACTGCTCTAAGCTAAAAAAAAAAAAAGTTGTGCTAAAAAAAATTTGCTCTAAAAAACAAGCCCTAGCTAAAAAAAAAGGAAAAACTGAAAAAATGAGAAGGTTTTAGAGAGAGAAACCACATGAGAGGTGTTCTCCCACTTTTTTTTTTTGCCCTAAAAAATAAAAAAATGAGTATCTCTAGTCCTAGGGTGAAAATGGGCTTCAAAATAGGCTAAAATATCAATTTTTGGGTTTTTCTAGTTTTTCTAGCACTTGAGTCCTGACATCAACATTTTGGAGTCGCGACATCAGCCTTTTTAATTGTGACCTCGACTGTCCCCAGCTTTGTTCTTGGCTGCGCCGAGACATTTTTCTTTGTGTCGACTGATAGTGATTGTGGAATGCATTTTTAACTTTTTTTTAAAGATAAATAATTTGATTGATTCAAATTGGCAATATTTTCGATAAAAACATAAAATCAAATTCGTTAAAAACTTTAGAAGATGATATAACATCTAGGTTAATAGCATAAAGAATCGGCTCAAAGCATGCATACATATTTGATAATTTTATAATAACAAGAATACTTATGATTCCAATTTTAAATCGTATTGGGGCCAGTGATTTAATGTAACATCAGGTGAATATGTTTGTTATGCAAATCGCTCACCATAATACCAAGGCAGCACAACCACGCATGACAAGTTGCGACAAAACCACACTATGTAACAAGTCAACAACAAAATCACAAAAAAGAAAAAAAAAAGTTAAAAAATCATATGTATATGAAAGAATCACTTTATTGAGAAGAAAATGATAGAAATGGGTGATTTAAGGTCAATAATGACCAAACAATTACCCTTTTTTCCTTAAGAAAAAGGGGCTAGTAGAGAAAAAGAAGAGAAAAGAAAATAGGAGGCGGCTTAGCCAAGGACCTAAAAAGTGCTTTTATCCTAAAAATATTAGGAGTTTGGAAAATTTTAAGAAACACTTTTTTGTTGTAAATAATGGAGTTATTTACATGGTGAATGACCACATCCATGAACCTAATAACCTATTGAATAAGAATGAATAACCAAATGAGTAAAGCCAATTCATGAAGGCTTTCATGGGTGCTTAGGGCCTCATTTATATGGTTCATCATATAAGGGTTAGGTAAGCTTTATAAAGGCTCTCCCTTCTCTATATAATTGCATCTCTTTTTAAGAAAGAAAGAAAGGAAGAAAGAAAGAAAGTTCTCTCCCTCCATTTATCTCTCTTTCTTGTTCATTTATAAGTTCCCTCTCTTTTCCTCTATTTTTCTTGTTATGTACATAAAGGGAATAATATACTTCTCTTTAGCTTTGCACTGTATAATAATTTTACAACACATTATTAACACGAGTTTGCTCTGAAGGTATTATCTAATTCTAAACTTAAAGTTATTTTAAGTTTGCATAAATATCAATATTTGATTTTGATTAGAAACAAAAAGCTATATTATTGTTAGCAATTTATAATAGATTTGATTCTTATTATTTTGTCATACATAAAAAGTTTTTCAATAATATCAAAAACTCAAGTTTATGACATTTAACATTTTAGAAATGAATTATTATCTTGGAGAAACAATAAAAGAAGGAAATGAAGAGTCCCATCAGGACTGTGCAAAGGCATTAATTTTCATGAAGTAAATGCCGAGGATGAAAAATGAGTGTCTCCTTTATAAGATCCTTTTACTCTATGGAACTAACGAAGGATAGATTTGACTTCATCCAACCAAGCGGTGACTTTTACCAAAGCTCGCTATGACTAGATGTACCTAAGGTTGTAAGATTTTAAAACAGTCAGTGAGTATAACTCCGCTCTATTTAAAATAAGCTCCAGATTGAAGCTATGCGGAGAAAAAATCACGGATGAAGACATGCTGGAAAAAACATTCACAACGTTTCATGCCTTTAATGTGCTCTTGCAGCAGCCATATAGAGAGCGTAGATTTACTAAATATTCAGAGTTAATATCATGTCTTATAGTAGCTGAACAAAATAATGAGCTTTTGATGAAAAATCACCAATCCCGTCCAATTGGATTCGAACCATTCCCTGCAGTGATTGTGATATCGTCCCAAACCCACGGTTGTGGATGTGGTTGTGGTCGTGGGCAGAATTCGACACTATAATGTCGTCAACCTAGCCCACGCTAGAGAGATACTGTTCCCATGCATAAGTGGAATAATGATGAGACAAAATAAGAAATTTGCTTAGTTTTAAAGATATCCGCAAAAATAGATATCATATTGAAACTAGGAATGAAGGTAATAAAGAAAGTTTATATATTACCTCTATAATTTATGGGAAAAAGATTGTCGCGGAAAAGCTCTCAGCATTCTCCTTTGGTATATGATAAGACCATAAAGCCAATTGAGTCATATGCTGTAATAAAGTAGAAGTTCAATGATCCAAAAAAATTTACTCTTTGGCATAACAGGCTAGGTCACCCTGGATCTTGCGAATCATAAAACAATCACATGGGCATCCATTAAAGAACCAGATGATTCTTTTGCCCAATGAATTTTCTTGTGACCCTTGTTCCGCAAGGTAACTAATAATTCGGACCATCATTTAATAAAATCATGTACGAATCAACTAGTTTTAGAAAGAATACATGGACCTATGCATCCACAGTATGGACACTTTCGTTATTTTATAGTCGTAGATGCCTCCACTAGATGGTCACATGGATGTCTTATTTCCACAAGAAATGTTGCATTTGCTAAGCTCCTTGCACAAATGATCAAATTAAGAGCACAATTCCCTGATTATCCAATCAAGATAATAAGACTTGATAATGCTGGTGAATTTACTTCATAAACTCTCAAATGACTATTGTATGTCAATTGGGGTAAATATTGAGCATCATGTTGCTCATGTTCATACCCAAAATGGTTTAGTGGAGTCTTTAATCAAAAGTCTTCAATTAATAGTTAGACCATTTCGATAGAATAAACTATAGCATGCACAGGGGCGTATTTGTTATTCTTGCTACAAGTCTAATAAGAATTAAACCAACATCTTACCATGAGTACTCCCCTTCACAACTTGTACTAGGTAAACAACCAAATATTTCTCACTTACGAATCTTTGGTTGTGCGGTTCCTCTCCACCAGTGCACCTACAATGGCTAAAATAAGTTCCCAGTAGAGACTTTGGATTTATGTAGGTTTGATTACTGCAATACATCGCAAGATATCTTGAACCCTTAATGGAAGATATTTTTACAGTCTGCTTTGTGGATTGTCATTCTAATGAGAGTGTTTTTCTTCCATTAGGGGGAGAAAAGTTAGTTCCAGAAGAACGACGACAAATTACTTGTAATTTATCTGCAATGTCTCATTTTGATCCTCGTACAAATCAATGTGAACTGGAAGTTCAAAGGATCATTCATTTGCAAATTAAATATTGCAATTCAATTACCAGATGCTTTTATTGATACAAAGAAAGTGACAATGTAACACCCCAAATTATACCCTAACAGTTTTATAACATGTTTTAGGTATAAAAGTAAATGTATATTTTTTCCGGAATAAAATAATGATAAAACTAAAATAAGCAAAACCCATAATTTATACAAAAGACAAGGGTAAATTGGTCATTTACCAATTTAGGACTTAAGGGTCATAATCTCATAAGTTTGTATGCAAAGTAAGAGTGTATAGTATAAGTTGAATTGCAAATAGAAATGAAGATGAGGGACCAATGAGTAAATAAGGAAAGTAAAATCAATAAAAGAGATAAGATCAAGTTTGTTCTCATTTTTGAGAGAACAAAAACGTGAAGGAGAAAGGAAGAGAAGAGAAGAAGGAGAAGAAGAAGAAGAAGAGAAGGAGAAGAGGACTTCAAGAGAGAGCAAAGGTAAGGAAGTCTAGTTTTTGTATGGAATTAGTATGGTTTTGGGTATGGAAACTAAGATTTTTGTATGGTTTGTATGGATTGTTATGGGTTAGTGTGGATTTGTGGACTTTTATATTAAATTCCTCCTTGAGCTAGGGTTTGAGGTGCTATGGAGTGTGATTACTTGTTAGGAGTATGGAATTTTCCCTTTGAGGATGGATTTTAGTATGGAAGTATGGGTTTGTATGGATTAGTGTGGATTTTGTATGGACTTTGTTAGACTTTAGTATGAAACTTACTAAGGTTTGTGTAGAACTTGTATGGAGGCTATGCTTTGGTGTAGAATTTGTATGGATTTTGAACTTTGGTTTTATTCCTACTTTTAGGGTGATTTTGGGATTGATTGTAGGATGGTTTTATGCCTTGTTTTTGGCATGTTTGGTGCCATGTTTGTGGCATGTTTTGTGGCCTCAATTGGGAGGATAATGTGGTCGGTGGACAAGGGCTGTTCCGGGATGGTTTCGGGTCAAAATTGGCGTGTCTAGGACTGCGAGGCTCTACGCCTTATTTGGTGCGTGGAAGTCACGCTATTGCATGGCTGGGCTCAAAATTGCAGCTCTCTGGCACGTAGTTATGTGGAACCCACTCTATTACGTGGCTGGGCTCAAAATTGCAGGCCTCGGGTACGCAATTATGTGGGTTTCGCGCGATTGCGTGGCCTGCAGCGCTTGAACCTCAATTTGGACGGCCATAACTTGATGGTTCGAACCGTTTAGATGATTCGCAGGCTATGGAAAGCCCATTGAGTCAAGATTCCAACCATATACCTATGGAGGATAGTAGGTGAACATAACCCTGCTGAAATCTAGGTTTTTCTAGAGTTGCTGGTCGGCTAGGATTGGCTAGTCATGTGTGACCTCCAACTTCGGACGGTCATAACTTCTTCGTTCGAACTTTGTTTTGGATGTTCTTGGACTCTATGGAAATCCCTTTGAGTCTAGAATCCATATGTAACACCCCGAAATATACCCTAGTTGTTTCAACATGTTTAGGGTATTTTATAGGCATAAATTAAAATTTTCGTAAATTAAATGAGAAAAATGGAAAATTGAGAAACCCCAAAATTGTACAAGACTTGAGGACAAAATCGTAATTTGTCCAAAAAGGGGCATCAAAGACATGGATTAATGAGACTAGAGGTCAAAAATGAAATAATATAAACATTAATGCAAATAAGAGAATGGAGAGGACGAAAAGGTAAATGAGAAAATTTAATTGCGCAAGGATATGGGGAGACCCGAAAATGAGTTATTTTGGTCTCAAACATAAGACTTCTGGGGAAGGAGGAGAGGAAGAGGAAGGAGAGAAAGGAGGAAGAAGAGAGATCAAGTCAAGGTATGGATGCTGACTTTGGTATGGATTCTAATAGAGTATGATTTTTTGTACACAAACTACTTGGGTATGGATTACTGGGTTTTCTTTGCTAATTTGGTTCCCATATCTAGGGTTTTGTTGAGAAGACATCACTTAACTCTAGATTTAAGGGAAGTTTGGTTAAATCCCTAATTATTAATGGTAGATATGGAATCCTTCACCCAATTCGAGTTTGTAGAATTGGGTGAACTTGGGTAAGAATCCTTGGATTCTTTGACTAATTAAAAGGAATTGTGGAGTTGTTTGGAGGGATTTCATGTTGATTCTTGATGAAGAGTGAAATAGAAGTGATTTATGGATGAGAAGTGCATGAAAAATGGTGAAATCACCATTTAAGGCAAATTCGGAGGGCACAGCCCGGTACACCTTTGAACATACGGGTGATCACGTGTAATGTACTAGTACGGCCCTGGGCTATCTTGGGGTATAGCCCTCGAGGAAGCCAGGGCACAATAGGGTACAAGTCGGGCGTCTTAGAGTGCGGAGATGGTTCATGCAGCTCCTGTTTTTGCTCTTTTTGCATATTTAAGCTAAAATACGCATTCCGGAAGTATAGAAAATGATGAAATTAAGTGAGAAATGTACCGTACCTCGCGGCCTAGGCGAAGCTTCGTTCATGCCGAGATAATAAGATAGGAAGTTTACGAACACATGTCGTGGCGGGCCGTCCACTGATTAGTACTTTGATACTCCTTATTAGTGCTCTGACACTCCTGATTAGTGCTCTGGCACTCCTAATTAGTACTTCGGTACTCCTGATAGTGCTACGGCACTCCTGTCCTGATAGTGCTATGGCACTCCTGTCCTGTTAGTGCTACGGCACTCCTGTCCTGTTAGTGCTATGACACTCCTGTTCTGTTAGTGCTACAGCATACCTATTCTGATTAGTGCTACAACACTCCTGTTCTGATTAGTGCTTCGACACTCCTGCTTTGTGCTACGACATTTCCGTACTGTATAGTATCTTCGGATACTTATTGTGTTGTGTCTTACTCAGTTATTAGTACTGGTCTAGGTATTCCCATAGTTCTATGATAATAACCTGAATAATGAATAAGAGGAAATGAAGGTGTATCGTTCTGATCTGTAATACCTACGAGTATTTCTGAATACGAATAAGCTCTGTAACTCCTACGGGAGTCCCGAATAAACATAAGTCTGTTATAAGTATAAGTTCTGAATACGATTAAGCTCTGTTATAAGCATAAGTACTTGTATAAGTCCATGATATGAATGCATGAAATTTCTTATATCTGTTATTGTTATATGCTTATTATAACTGTGCATATGCATATTACCTATGTTTCCCACTAAGCGTAAAGCTTAGCACAAGTTTTTAATCAGGTGTAGGTACGAAAGAAAAGACGGCGATATTCGCATTCCTAGGAACTGACACACGAGTAGGGGTTAAATCATTTGTAGGTTTCGCACTCTGATCAGTAAATGTAAATGTATAATTTTTGAATATGTAAATGGGATTCAATACTATATTTATGATACTGTAAACACCACTACGGTGGTAGTTTTATTTTGGACTTTTGTATATGATATGTCGATATATTATAAGACTTGGATATACGATGCGATTAAGCGAGTAAAGAGTCGATGCCTGTTCTCGCACGAACTTCGGTTCGGATCCGTCAATCGGGTCGGACCGGGAATCGGGGTGTGACACCATCCATATATAGCTTGATATTGGAATGATAGTAAATAGTTCATAAGAATACATGGTAACCATAGTTATTCATGCATATAATGAAATACTTGAATGCAAGATCTGAATAAATGAGTGAAAATATCGTATATGATTACCGGATGAAAATAATCATTCGGGAATATGAGATATGTACTGAACATAAAATACACATGGATTGTCTACTTAGAACTTGGTAGAGGGATAGATGGGCATGTCTATTAGGGAAAAACAAGTCTGCAGCATACTGATCAGTTGGCCCCGTTTAGGTCATTACAGCGCCTTCAGGCCCTTATAGATGGTCATTGTCTCGTATAATGATAACCGCCTTCGAGCCCTTATAGACCCTTTGTTTCGTCTGAGTGAGTACAACTGGGTCGCTTATAGTTTCCTTTATCAAAGCCACAAGGTTTTACCGACATGAAACATAAAGTAAATGACAAATTATACGTAAATGGAAATGTATGACATATGACATGATATGAAGCATAACATTCTTATGTGATGATATGTAAGCATTGACAAATTACATGTTGACAAGAATAAGAAGAAAATGTAAATGACATGAAATGAAATATGATATGATAAGAAATTATAAGAATGCATAAGCATGTGTAAATTATAGGTATAAGAAACATATACTTAAGCATGTGTATATGACAAGATATGGAATCTGAAATAAGTATATGATATGTTATATGTATATGTATATGTGTAAAGTGTGATGACTCTTATTAAGAGTTCATCCGCAGTATCGATTTCTGAGTAAGTTATAAACAGCGCATGTGTTTCATTCGTGGCAGAGTCTGAAGAGGAAACCGGAGGACAATGATCCTTTGTCTGCGGTGAATGCACCACACATCACTAGGTGCCCACTAGGGGGCCTTTTGGTATAATGTATATGTATTTTGTTCCTTTTGTAAGCGATGTAAATGTTATGAAATGTTGAACAACGAAATTAATATGGGGCTTGTATATATATTTTATGTCAGTACTACGAATATATTCACAAAGTTAAATGTTTAACATTATATGAATGAATAAGCTTAAAGGCTATAAGTTTAAAAAAAATGACACCCCTACGCCGACACTAAGTCAGGGTTGGGGCGTCATAGACAAAATCACATATCCAGTGCGGAAGTATCGGCGCAGTTAATGTCACTGGACAGTGCTTGATAATTAAATACGCACAGGCGTGGAAGACTGTTGCTCAAAGAATCTCTTTCCACGAAAAGGAGAACCCTGAATGAGAATTAATACCCCTAAAAATGTACATAATAAACAAAAGGCCCTTGTATAGGCATTTGATAAACAAAAGGCCCCTGTAGAGGTATTTGGTGAACAAAAGGCCCTTGTAAAGGCATATATTGAACAAAAGACCCTTGAAGATGTTCGAAATAAAGAATTAGCCCTTGAAGAGGCATAGGTACCTGAAAATTATAAGATCTCAATAAATTATGTGCAAAATAGAGAAAAATGAGATCGAAATAAAGTTCTTCCTCAGAATATTTTGCTTCCCAAATGGCCTTGAACATCATAAGAAATGATGAGGATAGAGCCTGAAATGTGGAAGAATGTCGAAATAGAAATGGTAGGCAAAATGGAAGAAGTATGCAAGCGAATTAAACTCATTAATGAAGCGAGGCGTTTTAGACCTATAGTCAAACACTTAAAGGTATCAAGAGCACATTTGGAGTACAAATGGTATTTAATACGAAAGCGCAATAAAAATAATGAGATATAAGATATAAAGCGCGATTAGTAGCATAAGGTTTCTCACAGAGACGTGGTATTGACTACGAGGAAACATATTCTCCTGTCATGGGCACAATTACTTTCCACTTTATAATAAACGATCACGAAGGGTACCCACAGATGTCGTCATCATGGATCATCACAACTTATCTATATGGATCCATAGATAATGATATATATATATATATATATGAAAATCCCTAAAGGATTTAAATTGCCTTAAGCAAATAATACAAAACCTCGTAATATGTTCTCAAACAAATTACAACGATCTCTATATGGATTGAAGCAATTCGAAAGCATGTGGTACAATCGCCTCAGCGAGTATTTATTGAAAGAAGTGTATGCAAACAACCCTATATGCCCATGCATTTTTATTAAGAAATCAGAAACCGAATTTGCAATTATTGTTGTGTATTCCTGAAGAGTTCACAAGAACAGCAAAATATTTGAAATATAAATTTGAGATGAAAGATCTTAGGAAAGCAAAATTTTGTCTCGGCTTGTAGATCGAACATTTCCCATTGGAATTTTAGTTCATCAACCGACATATACTAAGAAAATTTTAAAATGTTTTTATATGAATAAAGCACACCCTTTAAGTTCGTCAATGATTGTCCGTTCACTTAATGTGAAAAAGGACCCATTTCGTCCTTATGAAAAGGATGAAGAATTACTTGGTCCTGAAGTATCATATCTTAGTGTCATTGGTGTACTTATGTATCTTGCTAACTTTACTCGCCCAGATATTGTTTTTCCTATCAATTTATCAGCTAGATATCGTTCCACTCCAACCCAAAGACATTGGAATGGTATCAAGCATATTTTGCGTTACCTCAAAGGAACAACTGATATGAATTTATTTTACTCAAAGAAATCAAAGCAACAATTGTTTGGATATGTTGATCTGAGATACTTTCAAACCAGCGTAAGTGAGATCAAACATGGTATGTGTTTAGTGCTTAATGGAACTCCTATTCATGATCGCTTAAGCAAACAATGGTGGCCACATCATCTAATCACTCATAGATTATAGCAATTCGCCCAAGCAAGTCATTGAATCGTATATGCAAGATCGATGGTCAATATATCCAAAATCATGCGGACTCCCTCACAGTAAAGACAACCCAATGACATTATTTGAAGATAATCACGCGTCGTGAATGAATGAGGTTATATCAAAAGAGATGGAACTAAATACATTTCTCCAACGTTCTTTTATACACATGAATTCGGAAAATTGGGTAGAGTGATGTTCATGAATCGTTCAAGTGATGTCCCAGCGGACTTATTCGAAGTCATTCTTAACCTCAGCGTTCGAGTAATACGTAAGACTAGAATGTGTCGGCAAAGATATCGACATGAGGGGAGCATGCTTAATGAGATGTTAGTGTATTGCGCTCTTTTCCGCCACGTCAGGGTTTTTTTCCCACTAGGTTTTACTAGCAAGGTTTTTAACGAGGCAGTCATAACAGACTAAGAACAATTTACAACATCATATGAATAATGTCTTCTTTTAAACATTTAGGTTTTATCGTGAGTTTTACTAGCAAGGTTTTAATGAGGCATGTTCTTAATGGTGGTCATTCAAAGGGAGTGTTGTAAATAAAGGAATTATTCATGTGGTGAATGACCACATACATGAACCTAATAACCTATTGAATAGGAATGATTGACCAAATGAGTAAAGCCAATTCATGAAGGCTTTCATGAATTCCCTTTATGAACCTCATTTATATGGTTCAAGTATAAGGGGATCCAGGTAAACTATAAAAGACTTCAGCCTTGTCTGATTCTGTCATTTTAAGAAGAAAGAAAGGAAGAAAGAAAGTTATCTCCCTCCATTTAACTCTCTTTTTTGTTCATTTATAAGTTCCCTCTCTTTTCTTCTATTTTTCTTGTTATGTACATAAAGAGAATAATATACTTCTCTTTGGCTTTGCACTGTATAATAATTTTACAACATTTTTTTTTTTGCATGAAGAAACACTTTTTAAAATCTAAAAAGTCACTTAGAAACATTTATAAGTGATTCTCCTAAAAATAAGAAATTATTTCATTAAACATTTTGAATGGAACTACTGTCAATGGGTTCGGTAGGATTGAATACTACATTATTCTGGATTGATATAGTTCTATCCTTCGATATGATATTTTATTCTGGTTTGGTATAGTTCTATCCTCGATTCGGACTAGTCCTAGAGTAGTCCAAACATCAAGGTTCTTTCCCAAAACCCTAATAATTCAAAAACCCTCACTGTCAGGATCAAATACAAAATTTTTCCGTTCCATTTTTTCTAAACAAGCCAAAGTTACATTGTAGATTGAGTTTAGCATGCTGCTTGCATAGCTTTTTCAGTCTTATGATTTATGGATCATTTCTTATTTATTAAATTTAGTTCTTTAGATCAAAGCTGGATGTGGTTGACTGTGTTAATGATTGGTCTCTAGTAGGCACAGTAAAATTCTTATGACAGCGAGCTTCTTAGCAGTTTTTATTTGAGTTGAGTATAATTGTGTTTGGATTATATTATTGTTGTGGCCTAGCGTTTAATAAATGGGTCGTATTAGTATTGGCGTAATACATGCGAATTTGATCGAATTAATCAGTTTAATTATTATATTAATTAATTAACGTATTTAATAAGTTATTTATGTTAAATATGATTAGTAATTATAATTCCCTACCAATTTAAATAATAAAATTAATAAACATGTTAAATTTAATAAGTTATTTATTATGAAACATGCATGGATGATTAATTATAATTTTTATTATTTTAAATAGCTCCAAATTAAAATAGGTCATGTCGATGTTGACATGTAACATGAATAATAAATGGGTTGTGTTTAGTGCTTGAATATTGACACGATCCAGGTACGGTGTGGCTTGAGCATGGCCGTCGACCATGAGTGCAGCTCACACAGTCTCTGGTTCTTGTGTAGAAGTCTTTTATCTATATATGAAAACCATAGAAATAGCTCATATGCCAAACAAATTATGGGAAAGGGTTAAATTTCCACAGAACTACGGGAAGGCTCTTGAGCTTATCGACAAGCATATGGTATTCGACTTCTTGCAATTTCATAGTGCTTTTATTTACTCTTCATTGTGTTGGAAAAAATGGGTTTGAGCATTAGGAATTAGCTATCTTTGAGTTAAAATTAAAATGGGTTTCACAAACTCTTTGTAGTGGGTCTACATGGGAATGTGTTCTCTTCCATGAGGAGATGAAGATTATCTATTAAAGTTCTTTAAAAACCATTAAAAATTGAATTAGAAATTACACTCAAACATCACCACTTGAAAATGGTAACAAAGATTTAAACTTGTGAAAAGCTTGTGTCCCTCATCGGATGGAACAAGAAACTTAAAAGGTATATATCGCTCTGTAGTTGAGTTTGGGCGCCGAGGGCGCTGAGTTTTGTGGAAAGGAGGACCTAGCTCATGTGGTTTCACCACCGCAGCGTCGCCCGCCCGAGGGCGGGTTCGAGTTGTTTGGCGTCAAGCCTTTGTCATCTCCACGCGAGGCCAGCGGCGTAATGCAATTACGCCGTAAGCGAGCGGACCACGGCCATTGAAGCTTCATGGTACAGCAGCGAGCGGTGTAGGTAAATCTATATAGGCCACACAATCACTCATTTTGCATTTATTCATTCATTTCAACCATCATCTTCGTTTTTTGAGAGACCGAGTTCTGCACTAGTTCTAGTTCAACAGCCAACCAAAAAGAAGTGCTTTCTTTTGTATTGGGAGATAGATCATTTTATCTTGGGAGACGAATTGCCAAGAACTCGAAGCACCACCACGAGGGCAATAATTTGTCTTAAGGATATTGTGTTCAACACAATACTTGATCATTCATGATTTCTGCAAACAGGTTCTATCAGTTTTCATTAACGTTTTATTTGTTCGTTTTATCTGTTTCTCATAGTCATATTGATATAGGCTCCAACTTCATTCTGTTCTATTGCTACTGCCTAACACATTGAACTTTTTTGAGGACATCCGATGCTTAATCCATATTTCTTTGGTTTTATGGTCTTATTGGCGAGGATTGCTTGTTCACAAAACAAAATTAACAGCGTCTCTCTAAAAAAAATGACCTAGATCTGAATTCGAGAGGAAGCTTGCTTTGAAAACAAGGTCCATGCCTTCTCTTTGTAGTAACTCCTTTTGATTTGGTTTACATGACCTAATCTTCACAATTTTGAACATCAGAGAAAATTGATTTTTTTTTGTTGATTGTGGACGCGAAATGGCATGCCACGGATCACCATAGTTAAACAAACATATTATCCAGGGAAAATTACCGATTCGCGTGCGCGGTTTAGGTCCAGTTATCAGCGATGCGGAGTTAAGCGTGATGCTACGACAGCGAACTCGAGTTCTTCTCCCCATCCCCTTAATTCAAAACAACGGCTAATGAGATTGCCACTCACGAGAGGAATGTTTTCTCTAAAACTGTATGTGAGTCAAAATGTGAATTGTATTGGTTAGGGGAGGGACTTAAGCACTATTTATAGAGTTTTCGACCACGGGCCCTCTCATTACGGGCCGGGCCGTACTCGGCCCACACCAGCCAGCCCCATATTAGACTGATTAAGAATCCATATATCTTACCTTTGTGGGCCAGATCAGTGAGTTAATTTCAATTAATAAACCCACATTAGGAAATTCTTACATTGATAGCTGACATGGATCAGTTCATCAATTTTGAGTTGGTTTGTTTATTTCCACTTGCTTTTTTAAATCCTTGAAAAATGATTCATGATTCATGAAGGGTGATGCAGGCGTGAGATTGGGAATGGCTCATGTTAATAACGTATTTCATACAACGTTACACTAGTGGTAAAGAACAAGTGTAATCTAATGCCTTTTGGAGGCCCTTTGGAAGAATCACTTTCAATGGAAGCACCTTTTACATTTTTCTTTTTAATTATTAAAACGAAATATACTAAAGGAAAGAGCGTCAACAAAAAATGTGGTAAAGAGGAAGCCACATTTTGTAAGTGATAGGTGGTGTGTTCAACTAAAAGCAAAGGGGATTAGGAGTTAAACGTTTATTCACTCTTAATAAGGCCCTCTTTAGTAAGAAGATACGATGATTTGCGGTGAAAGGGAGGCCCTTTGAGATAAGTCATTCAATGGGAGCACACTTTGTGCGATACTACCTTCCTCATGTACCTACGTATGTCTTCAGTAGTAATGTTTTAAAAATCAAATCAATGACTGAATTGAAAAAATTATCGGTTCATAGTTCATTGGTCGGACCGGCGATTGAATCGGTGACGTAATAAATATATTATTTATATTTTATTAAAAATTTAAAAAAATATAATTAATAATTTTAAAATATTATTATTACTTTTATATAAATAAAGTATTTTAAATTTTATTTTGAAAATATGTATAATGTTTAAATATGAAAACATATTTAAAAATTGAAGAAACTTATTTATATAAATATATACTTCATTTGTAGTAATATATAATTTTGTTAACATCTAAAATAATCACAATGGTAAAGTGGTTTCCTTATAACTTCCTCCTCCTATGTTCGAATCCAAGGGCCTATAGTATTTGATTGAATTTTTTTTAGTTACAAGCCTTCTAACCCTATAAGTCTTTTAATCATAAACAAATCGACGTCGTTTTGATGCTTTTTATATCGAAACGACATCGTTTTAACTTGGAAAAAATTGTGAGATGAGCAATTTGGTTAAACAATTCTCATCAGGTTCATTATGTGGTTTTGCATTGGAAACGGGACGGTTTGCTGTATTTGGTCGATGGTTCGCCGTCGATCAAAATCAGATTTTCAAAAGCGTTCAAAAGGTTTGGGTGGCAGAAGTTTGAGATTCTTTGGGTGAGGCGGAAGGTTGGTATGTCGCATCCCTATTGGTTAAGATGCTTCAAAAAAATACACTCCTTAAATTTGGAATAACTTTTGTCAACTATAGAAACAATAAATTGATAGAATTAGTGACAGACCTTTTTTACATGGTGTCAGTAACATTTATTTTGTAAAATTATATAAGAATTTGAATGATTTTTCTTTATTTTTAGATGATAAGATTAAAAAAAAAAATTATATATCTTTAACAAATAAAAGTATTTACCATAAAAATTCATGAAAACCATAATATACAAAATATTCATCATTCTTTTATAACAAAATTGGACAATTTACCGGTGCAAAAAGTTATAGAGAATTATATTTTATCAAAATAAAAAAATAAGAATATTTAAATTTTTAACTTTTAAGAGTAGGATGGTTTAGACTATTTTATATTATCTTGGTGAATCAATATCAAACTTATAAAATAGGATGTGACTTGCTGTAAAAAAAAAAAAAAAAAAAGGATGTGACTTATATTGAAATAATTTATTTCTATCTTTCTAAATTAACCCAATTTCTTAGTAGGAAATGATTGAGATTTTCTTCAGTTTTATACATAAACATATGAAACATTCTGATGAGGATTCACGTGAGTTCCTTATAAGGGTGTCGTCATATTAGCTAAATAACACCTCAATAATAAAAAATCAAGTTAAAGAAAAGAATGTGGCGTGATCGGAGGTGTGAAATATCGTCAGGGTTTTGGATTGACATGTTTGACTGTTTGAAAGTGAGAGGTTCTGAAATAGTGGGTTGGTATTTTATTATTTCTATAAAAATACGGAGAAGCAAAGGGGAAAGGAACTTACCTAAAAATCGATTTGTGTACTGCTTCCTTGAATCCTTACCTTTGATATTGAAAAGGCTAGCTTTCCTGAACCCTAAGTTCCTTGAACCCTACCCCTTGTCGTTAATCTTGGTGTACTGGCATAACTCCATTGTCGTTGTAATTATAAAAAGCCGTCGGAGAAAGGGAGGAAGAGGAAGAGGAAGAACAGTCAGTTTGGTAAGAAAGAAAGGAAGAGAAGAGCGATCTTTTATTTAGGGAAGAAATTGTGGCTGTAATTTTTGTTACATACCTTACATTCTTTATATAATTTAGAATTTGTAATATAATTTATAAATTGTTTATACTTTATATTGAATTTACATTTTAATTAAAGTAAATTTCATTTATTATAATTATTAATTGCTCATTCTTTAGAAATTAAAAAATTTGATTTTTAAATTAAAATTGATAAATTGATAATTTTCATTGATAATTATAATTCTTTAAATTGATTATAAATTTTATAATTGATAGATTTATTTGTATATACTATAAAATTGCTCATTCTTTAAATTGATTATAATTTTAATTAGTAAGTTGACAGTTGTTTTTAAATTTAAATTGGTATTATTTTTAGTGATAAATTGCATTCTTTAAATTGATTATAAATTTTGCAAGTGATAAATTTGTATTTGCTATAAAATTGCTCATTCTTTTAAATTGATTATATTTTTTTTTAATTGATAAATTGTCATTTCTTTGAAATTTGAAATTTGAAATTTTCTTATAAAATATATCAAATTAAAATTGCGATCGTTGTAGAAAAATATGCAATTAAGAGAAATATAGCTGTTAAGTTTAATTATATTTTTAATAAAAAACGTTGATTATTAAAATGATGTCTAAGTTTTGCTTTATCTGATAGCCAACTTATTTGTTAAAAAGATGCAAGAAAATTCATTAGTTTAATAAAATGTGATTTGATCACATGAATTTTGACACAACAATTGCCCTAATAATAGTAATGATAATTAGGCGGCAAGTATGAAAATATCCTATATTTTTTTGTTCTAAACAATGTTTTAAAAATCGAATGATTTAAACATCAAATCGACTGGGTAATCAAACTGCTTACAAATCGTGTGAGCCGGTTTAACGGTTGAACCGGTCAATCCGATCGATTCTGTCTGATTTGACTATCGATCGATTTTTCAGTCCAATTCTACTATTGAACCGCTCAACTCGGGTGATTCTGATAGAACCGTTGGTTCACACCACACTACAACTGTCAATCATAAGGAGAGAGCTATAAATCCTAACTCGGGATGCCACCAAGCTGCAGCTCAATTTGATTTAAGTTATATATGACAAAAAAAAAAGGTATAGTTGCATATTTTGAAAAATATAAATGCAAATATAAATATAAATATAATTTTATCTTTTCCATTTTTCATAAATGTTAATTTTAGGTAATATAGATATTATATTTAAAAGTTAAAATATTAATATCCATATATACAAATAAAATAAAATAAATATGTAAATACTAAATATATATATTTTAATTAAAAATATTCCTCTGTTTTTAAATATAAATTATATATTATTAATCTAAAGTTTTATGTGGTTCGCCATTAGTTTAACCAATGAACCGTGAACTAATAACTTTTCTGGTTCAGTAACAATTTAGTTTTTAAAACATTGGTTTTAAGAATCAAAATGAACGGTATAACATATAAAGTATGATTTAATATATTTTTGAAGTTATTTAAAATTTTAAATTTTAAAATAATAAGAAATATAATATCTTATGGGATAATTATGCTATGATTTATCATATGTTTCTCTTTTAAACTTATACAATTTATTTCAAAAAACAAACTTCCAAGAGTCCAAATTTTCAACAATTGGAATAAAATCAAGAACCTATAAATGAAAATAAAGATTTTTAAAAAAATCTACCCCGAAATGTCTTGAGCAAATTAGAAAAATACAAACAAATTAAAGAATAAATAATAAGGGAATAAAAATCTTGAGCAAATTGAAGGATTAAAAAAAAATCATTTTGTTTTGAGTTTTCTAACATTAAAAATATTTATTATTATTATTTTTAGTTTCTAATCCGTCACAAAAAAGGACTTTTTTTTTAACTTGCCCTTGGTTTCCCATACTTCATAAGCCTTTTTTAAAATATAATTATTTTGATAAACCATAACACAAGTTTCTCTTTAAAATAATCATGGAACACAAAAGAGTAGTGCAATTAGTGTAAAACATTGAGGCGAGGCTATCCAATGATCAGTTCCCTCGTAGCCTCTAAAGGTTTCCCCAAACATCCATGATTATTAAAAAAAAAAATTAAGACAATCATAAGTGTAAGACCCAAAAAATTCGATTTAAGGAAAAGTCTGAAAATCGTAATTCGATTCTGAAATTGTTATTCGGTTAAAAAAATCCGAATTTATTCTCAGATCTCGGATGGCGAAGCGGTTTCGCGTTGGAATCGTGCCATGAAATCTAGTGTAGCGTAAATTTGTCCGGTGAGAAAGTCGAATTTCTTGGCGTTTTCAGTATCACGGTTCGGGTCTTAGTAAAATGATTTTTGATCTGACCAGAGAGTCGCGTATAACATGTACTCATGTGCCGCCGTGGCATGGTGAAAGCGATGAGAATGAGCAGGCGGATAGTGCCGAATGTAGCTGGAGAAAGAAAGAGCATAAATATACATTTGAAAGATTTAAATGATAATATGCAAAAATAGTCGATAGTGGTCTTCTTCCTTTAAACCAGCCAAAAAGCGGGAGGCGAGCAGTTTTGGGAATTTTCTTTAGAGAGAAAAACTTCTACTCTAAAATATCTCGCGATCCGACCGTCGGCAGTCTTCAAGACAAGAAGGGGAAAATTTGCTCTACGCGGAGCGAGCTCTGTGTGGACACGGTTGAGTTTTGACAAACTCCTTGAGGTAGGGGTTTCTCCTTACTTGAGTTTTATTCATTCTTTAAGTACTTTGCGAATGTTTGAGTCAAATGAGGCCGTGAGGGGCCGTTTGATCGGTCCCAAACCTTGGGACCGAATTGATATGAATTTTTGAGATCCCAATGGTGCAATCGTGACTGACCAAGGCTGGTTTGGGTGTTAAATTGTGCTTTTACCTGATAAATCATGTATTGATTGGAATGAGGTCGGAAATGGCCGTGAAATGCAGGTTCACAAAGTGAACCGATGAATTAGATTTTCTGAATAGTAACCGAGGGTTTCACTATCTCAAACAAAGGTTCTCAAAATATATTTTTGTGTGAAATGTGTTTGATCGAAAGTGATTCAAGCAAATTGCTCGCGGGTTTGATCATTAGCCCGGGCTTTAACTAATTTTGATGTATGAAATGAGAATTTATATGACACTTATCAAGGCTAATTTATTGCTTTTGTAAATATATATGCGTGTTTATATATTTACATGTGAATTAGATCAGACGCACTGGCATACACGCATTCCATATAATCGAAACACCCTGTAACTATAGGAGTGAGAGTGCATGAGATGAGAGAGTAAATGGTTCGGAGCAGGTTGTTTAAAATGTTAATTATCTGAGTATAGTCTAAACTAAAAATATCAATCGTCTGAGACGAACCCAATCGATATACACCTGAGGTAGTCCACAACACATCAATCGTCTGAGACACCCAACTGATATATATACATCGGAGGGTCAGCCCACCAACAAAACCAAATAATAATCTCATAATGGCGCTTAGCGAAAGTGTGAGAGTCGGTGAGGACCTGGATCCAGTCAGTCATGGTGACATTCCAAGTAGGATCATACAATTGCTCAATGTGCTTATTTCGAACATTGCACGCACTTTAGTGTAGAGTATTCACTTAGGGCGATTCCACCATCGAAAGACATTAGCTCACCCCGTCGAGGATACTATTTTACGTGCACAGAAGGGTATGAGGGGACGGCTCACCCTAGAGATCGAGGATTAAGAAAAAGTCTAAGCCGTGGGCTTGGTTTATGATGTATACATGTATTGAAACTTCTAATTTTAGTATATGTATTGTATAAGAGTAAAAATATTTGAACTCTTGTAACTATTGGCCATAGTTGGATTCATAGTTGGTATGTATGATTAGTAACAGAGCTAAGGTAAACGATTACCTTGGGAGCTCGGTGTGTGTAGTTATAAGTGTAGTCTTGATACCAACAGCCACAACCACCGTGAAGCTAGTGTCGCGCTAAGGCGCTACCATGGAGTGGAGGAGCGCCCACGCAGCGACACATCGATGCGGGCCACCTATCATTTCTTGTTTAGGGACGTACGCACGCGCTACTGCTTAAGATTTAAATGACTATTTACATGCATGGTAGAAACAGACGCTGCATATACACGCGAAATGATTGCATTGTCCCTAATTTCGGGACGAAATTCCTTTTAAGGAGGGAGAATGTAAGACCCGAAATTCCAATTTCGGAAAATGGCAAATCCTACCGACACAAATCTGTTATTTCGCTAAAAACTGAATTTATTCTCTAGATCTCGGATGACGAAACGGATTTCACCGTTGGAATCGTCTCGCGAAATCTAGTTAGCACGTAAAATTTCGTCAAATTCCAAGAAAGTTGGAATTTACACGTTTTTCGAGGTATCGCGGTTCGGGTACCGTAAAATGATTTTTGATGCGACGAAAGTCACATATAACACGTACTCATGTGCCATAAGTGGCATGAGTAAAGAAACGATGAAAATGGACGGCCGAGATAGTGCTGAATGTCAAAACTGGAGAAAGAAATACAAATATTTTGAAAGCATTTAAACGATAATATGCCAAAATAGCCATGCGGCTCTTCTTCCTTAAACCAAAAGCCAAAAACGGGAGAGAGGCAAATAGGGAGATGCAGAATCTGATTTTGGGAGATGACCCTTTTAGAGAGAGAAACTTCTCTAAAATATCGCGCGATCCACCGTCTAGGCCCGAGACAAGAATGGTTCGCTCTACGCAGAGCAGCCACGCTGCGGATTGACCGTGACGAGGAGTTTTGACAAACTCCTTGAGGTAGGGGTTTCTCCCTACTTGGGTTTTATTCATTCTTTAAGTACTTTGCGAATGTTTGAGTCGAATGAGGCCGTGAGGGGCCGTTTGATCGGTCCCAAACCTTGGGACCGAATTGATATGAATTTTTGAAATCCCAATGGTGCAGCCGTGACTGACCACGGCTGGTTTGGGTGTTAAATTGTGCTTTTACACGATAAATCATGTATTGATTGGAATGAGGCCGAAAATGGCCGTGAAATGCGGGTTCACAAAGTGAACTGATGAATTAGATTTTTCGGGAATAAGTAGAATCGAGGGTTTCACTATTCCCAAACAGCGCTCTCAAAATATATTTTTGTATTTAAAACGGTTGATCGAAATGATTCAAGCTTAAATTGCCGTTGCTTGATCATTAGCCCAAGTGAGCTAATTTTGATGTATGAAATGAGAATTTACATGACATGATTGTATGAATTGATTGTTTTGTAAATATACGTGGCGCTTATATATTTACATGCGACTGGGGATCAGACGGAATTCCAGATACATGCATTCCATACGCACCTAACACCCTAACTACATAGAGCCGAGCGCATGAGATGAGTATAGGGAAATGGTCTGAGGTTGTCTAAAATGTTACTCATCTGGAGGCAGTCCAAACTAAAAATATCAATCATCTGAGACTCCACCCAATTGATATACATCGGAGGGTAGTCCACAACACATCAATCGCCGGAGACTACCAATTGATATATATACATCGGAGGGTCATTCACTAACAAACCAAATAATAATTTCATACGAGGCTAGGCGAGTGTGAGAGAGTCGGTGAGGACTCGATCCGAGTCATCGCGTAGACATTCAAGCAGGATCACGAATCGCCAATGTGTGTTTATTTTCGAACATCAGACCGCATCTTAGGTAGAGAGGCAGCCCACTTAGGCGATTCCACCATCGAGCATTAGCTCACCCCGGGCCGTAGGATACTATTTTACTGTGCAACAGAAGGCAGGCGAGGACGGCCCGCCCTAGAGATTGAGATCAAGAAAGCCGGGTTGTGGCTTGGTTTATGATGTATACATGTATTGAAACTTCTAATTTTAGTATATGTATTGTATAAGAGTAAAAATATTTGAACTCTTGTAACTATTGGCCATAGTTGGATTCATAGTTGGTATGTATGATGAGTATTGTTTCTGGGCCCAAGTGGGCCGCTTTTAATTATGGTTAGATTATATTTGCATTGTTTGGGACTGTGTTTTATGTGTTTTGTATTTGGGTAGAGCTCCCCGTACAAAGGAGACTCTGCCCGATTTTCGTGAAAAATGTCGTCACCCGACATTCACGGGTATTCCGCGGGTCGGGATGGTAGGGTAGTCAACGGACTTCTACAAGGCCACAATAAGAGGGTTCAAATTTTAACTAAACAAATAGTAGAATACCTATATAATTGGTTTTCATTATTCATAATTTAGATTAATAATTGTTGAACGTGCACCCTACAAAAGGCTAGAAAAAGACGAGGACAACGGTAGCAAATAGGAGTAGGAACAAGAACTAGAAGATCGTTGGAGGGCAGGTTGTGCCTGTAAAATCAACAGTAGGTTATGGAGAACAGAACAAACTAAGGTGTGTATAAAACACTGTCTTTAGGAATTTGATTCCCCATGATACATCAATTATTCAAAGCAGAAGATGAGCTTTGGAACATGAACAATAGAGTGAGAAAAAGAGCGAGATTCAAAGTTGCAGAAGAAAGGAGGTTGAAAGAAATATCTCTCAAACTTAGAACCCATTTGAAGAACTGTTTTGATTTTAAATACACAAAAATCAAGGTTTTTATTTAGTCAAGAAAAACCAAAATTAATTGGGAGCAAAACTGAATGTGTCCCGAGTCTATTCACGTGTAGGGGGGGGGGGGGGTGGTGCAAATCCACCGATTTGCACTGAATTCGAGTTTTTGACCAATTTCTTGTGCGCGTGAGGACTCCCATTTTCTTAAGTCGTGTACAAGCTCATAATTGGGTTTTAGTTTATAAACTCATAAAAGACTCTTATCTTTTTTCAATGTGGGACAACACCTTTTTAAAAACTATTGTTTACTAACAATCCCCCACATTTTTAAAAAAGATGGTTGTATTCAACAAAATTTTGTATTTAAAACACTTTGTTTGGAATATGGAAGAAGGTGTAAGTACCTTAAATTTGGTGTTTAATAAACTATGAACCAAATATAGATGAATATGATTTAATTTACAGAGTATTGGTGAAGCTTATAGCTTTTATGAACCAGAGTACTTTTGATCGTAAATTAGGGACCTTATCATTAGCACCACACCATGATTCTTGATGTTCAACACCGTTGTGCGCATTTAGGCCATGCGTGTGCCTGATTATTTCATAAGTGCTCTATAAATTTTGCCATATCACTTCATGAGAGTGGTCCCACTCAACACTTATATAGGTGATTTCATCAAGAACACACTACATTTATATGTATCACCCATAAGAGATATGAAATCATTAAGAATATTACTCATCCTCTCAAATTATGCATTCTAGCACCAAAACCACACCATAGGAAGGGACAATTTTGTTGGTGCTAGTAGGATTAGCAAGTGACTTTTTATTACCTATATGAACTTTCTTCATAGGATCTCCAATCACAAAGGTTAGGTTCTTATCACTGCTAATCTCTAATTGGCTGAAGTCTCATTCCACTCGATGTTTCCAAAATTAATTTTCTTCATAAAGGTTTAGTCAGAGGATCGACCAAATTCACTTATGACTTTACATAGTTAATGGAAATTAATTCAATCTTTCAACAGCTGTTTCACAATCTCATGTCTTAGACGAATGCGTCTGTTTTTCCCATTTAATGTTTTATTCTTTTTGATCGATATTGTTTCTTGGTAATCACAATGCATAAAGACTGAAGGTGTCGGCTACATTCCCAAAGGAATTCATGATAGGAAGTTCTTTAACCACTCAGCTTCTTTACCTGCATATTCAAGAGCTATAAACTCTAAGTCCATGGTAGAAGTAGCGATGAGGGTTTGTTTAGATGATTTCCAAGCAACAACACCACCTCCCAAAGTAAAGATATAACCTCTTGTGGATTTTATCTCATTCGAATAAGATATCTAATTAGCATCGCTATATCCTTCCAACACAGCGGGAAATCCACTATATAGGATACCATAGTTCATGGTACCTTTTAAGTATTTAATTAGTCTAGCTAATGCATTCCAATTATCATTATTGAGATTATGTGTATATCTACTTAATTTACACACCACATATGCTATGTCAAGTCTAGAAAAGTTCATCAAATGCATCGAATTCCCACACCATACTCTACCACCCATAGATCATCTCGAGCTTTTCATTAAATGGGTGTTAGCATCATAAGGGGTACTCACAGGTTTGACATTGAAATGTCCAAACCTCTTGAGTATTTTCTTAACATAATGTTCTTTTAATAGCATTCTACTATCACCCATCTTTGTAATCTTCACACCCAAAATTAGCTTAGCTGCACCTATATCTTTCATGTCAAACTGTGGATCTATAAATATCTTGGTACTATGTACCACATTCAGGCTAGTGCCAAAAATCAATATATCATTTACATAAAATGCAATGATTACACATTCTTTTTTTGCACACTTTGTATATACACATTTATCAACTTCAATAGATAAAAACCTGTTTTTCAACAAAGTATTATCAAATTTCTCATGCCACTGTTTAGGTGCTTATTTTAAACTATATAGAGACTTGTTCAATTTGCAAACTTTATTTTATTGTCCAGGTGTAATACAACCTTCAGGTTATAACATGTAAATTTATTCCTCTAAATCTCCATTTAAAAATTTTGTCTTAACATCCATTTGATACATACAAAGTTTATGGATAGAAGTCAAAACAATCAAAATACGAATGGAAGAAATTCTAGTAACGGGAGCAAACGTATCAAAATAGTCAACATTTTGTTTTTGCAAAAAACCTTTGGCTACTAACCTAGCTTTATATTTTTTTCAATAGAACCATATGACAAATATTTCTTTTGAAAATCCACTTGTAACCAATAGGTTTTGCTCATGAAGGTAAATCAACTAACTCCCATGTTGATTATTTAAAATAGATTCAAGCTCAGTTTTAATGACTTCTTTCCAAAGTAATGCGTCAGAGGAAGAAATTGCTTCAAAATAAGATGACGGTTCATTTTCAATCAAATAAGTATAAAAATCATCTCTAAAGGAAACTTTTTTTTTTTTTTTTTCTTACTCATTCTCAACTCATCATGAGAGCTTTCCATATCATCCACAGTAGTGGGCACATGCTCATCACATGAGTTTTCTATATCATTCACACTTGTGGGTGTATGAGAAATTTTTTCAGAAAATGGAAAAATATGTTCAAAAAAATCTACATTTTTTGTCTCAATAATAGTGTTGCATTAAAGAACATCACTTTTCAAAATTATAAATCTATAAGGCACACTATTTCTAGCATACCCAATAAACATGCAATCAGAAGTTTTTAATCCTATTTTCCTCTTTTTATGACTAGATAACATAACCTTAGCAAGACACCCCCACACTTTCAAATATTTAAGGTTAGGTGTATAACATTTCCATAACTCATAGGGTGTCTTACCAGTTTTCTTGTATGAAATTTTATTTTGTAGATGACATGCAGATAATATGACTTCACCCCACAGATTATTAGGTGTCGAAACACTAACAAGTAGAGAATTCATCATCTCTTTAAGAGTTATATTATTTCTTTCAGCTACTCAATTTGACTCAAGTGAATAAGGAGGAGTCACTTCACGAATTATTAATTCATTTTCATAATAATCATTTAAAGGGATGTATTCGCCCCCTCTATCAAATCTAATCATTTTGATTTTCTTATCAAGTTGATTTTCTGCTTCACTTTATAGCTTAAGAACATGACAAATGCTTCATCTTTATTTCTAAGCAAGCAAACTCTAGTGAATCTAGAATAATCATCAATGAAGGTCACATAGAATTTCTTACCTCCTCTAGTCATAGTTTGTTTTAAATATTCTAGATCAAAATGAATAAGTTATAACGGTTTTATTTCTCTAGTCACAGAGCCACATGTCTTTTTAGTTTGTTTAGAAGTGACACATATTTGACATTGGCTTAAGCTTGAATAATCAATATTATTGGTAAGGCCTAGAGTTTGCATTTTCTTAATATATCAAATACTCACATGTCATAATCTAGCATGCCATATATCATAGGATGGTAAGTCGACAAACCTTGTTCATGTGTGTCAACGTCTCTGAGTTGGGAAGCGTGTTTTCAGTGAACATGGTAAAAGAATTAAAGCGAAACGTTACGAATTAAATACAAACTTACTGCGTTTTTATGACTTGAACCATTTTGATTTTAAATACACAAAAATCAAGGTTTTTATTTAGGCAAAAAAAAAAAAACAAAATTAATTATGAGCAAAACCGAATATGTCCCGGGTTTATTCACGCATAGGGGGGAGGCACAAATCCACTGATTTGCACTGAATTCAAGCTTTTGGGCCATTTCTTGTGGGGCGAGGGATTCTATTTTCTCAAGTCATGTACAAGCTCATAATTGAATTTTAGTATATAAACCCATAAAAGATTCATGTATTTTTTCATCGTGGGACAACATCTTTTTTAAAACTATTGTTTACTAACAATAATAAGTTAAAATAATGATAAAATTTACCATATAGTCGACTAATCTTATTTTCTTAGTCAATTTATTGCTTTATAAATCTTAAAAAAAGAAAAAAAAAAAAAGAAAGGAAAGAAACCTTATCGTTCCAAAACAAACTTCTAAAAATCATTATACGAAAATCCGAGAGTTACACTTCACATGAATGATTTTGATGGCGTTTATTTTATTCAAGTTAATGTTGAATATATACCCAATGATAAAAATAATTAAGATAATCATAAGAGGGTTCAAATTTTAACTAAACAAATAATTAGTTAAAATAATGATCAAATTTATCATCTAGTCGATGAATCCTATTTTCTTGGTCAATTTATAGCTTTATAAATCTTAAAATAAATAGATAAGAAAAAGAAAATAAAGGAAAGAAACCTTACCACTTTCAAAACAAACTTCTAAAAACATTATACAAAAACCCAAGAGTTACACCTCACATGAATGAATTAGATAGCGTTTATTTTACAACTTAATTATTAAGTTATTTGTTTCGATTAAAAAAAAGTAATTTATTTTTTATAGGCTAAAAATCACCATTTTTACATTGTCGATCGAATCCATTTGGGACAATTTATTATCTTGAAAATTAGAGTGTATTAAAAAAATATAGTTTAATTAAATATTTATTTGTAATGATAATAACATTATCATTATGAATTATTTAAAAAAAAACTTCATCTGATAAAATAAAATATTTATATAATGTTTGTAAAACATTTTAATGCATTTATAAACAATAAAAATAAAATTATATGATAAATAATTTTTAAAAATAAAATAGCATGAGAAAAAAATCATCATCATTATACATGTTTATAATCTATAAAGATTTAACATTTTTATCCAAATTTTTAAAAATAAAAATAACTATCTATTTACCAAGAAGAAAAAAGAAATCAATCTTTTAATTTTTTCCTAAATGTTAAAATAAAAATCTCTTAAATAAAATATTAAAAATACACATGCTTTTCTTACACTTTTTTTTTCAAGAGCTTGAAAATCTTCTTTTTCCTAAAACCATTAGAAAAAGTCAAATATTTTGAATTTTTCATATATATATATATATAAAAACCCTGTGAAATGTAGAAACTAAATTATTTAAAACACTCTCTATTTTAAAAATACTATATTTTAAAACATAAAATAGATTATTAAGAATAAAATAATAATATTGTATTAAAAAATAATAAAATAATAACATTATATTATTTATATATTTGGTAAATAAGCACTTAATTTCAATGTGATATGACCATATCAAAATATTTATTTATTATTGCTTCAACATGATTAACATTGAGTAATTTGACCATTATTATCTCTCCACTGAATTCTTTTTTTGTTCCCAAATATTTGGAGTTATATGTTTGGTTAGGTTCTATGCAAAACGCAGCGTTTCAGTCTTATTCATTCGAGAAGCATGAAAAACATATAATTTCCCCATAGATAAACCGCCTGAACATTCGAGCGTATCCGTCTGTTTTGTTACTGGAAAACCTCAAGAAAACACCGGTGAAATTTTACGCTATCGAAGTGGTAAGTTTCGAATTCCTTTCAAGACTTTTCTAATTTCTTTATGTTTTTTTTTTTTTTTTAATCTTCTGTAAGCATAATGGAAAATTTCGTTGTCGTTGGTTTGATTGTTCGTAAGTTATTATTCACTTTGTCGATTATTGAATCAGCGTTTGATGATGATCGTTTTGTATGTTTTGTTTCGTTTTTTGGTATTAATTATGTTTTATCAATTAGGATTATGGAGTTTGTTGTTGACCTAGGGCTTGTTTGTATTTGTTTCGCATTTTCTGTTTACTTCAAAATCGCTGAAAACAACAGCTTTCTTGGGAATCACAGAGAAAAATCTGTTTTTTGAAGTACTGAAAACAGATAAAAACGCCTTTTCTCGGAGTAGTATGGTGTTGTTGCTTTTTAAAAAAAAAAAGAATTATGATTTGTTCCTCTTATTTGATCTTCTCATAGAATCTGATGCAGCAATCAAAGTTTTTATTACTCTTTTATATGTTTTAGTTTAAATATTAATAAAAGGGAGTCTCAGATTGTATCTATTTGATGATGCCTTTGGCGGGTTATGGCCTGAATTCATCCCCATGGTTAAAGTTTGGCGATTTTCCTGTATGTGTTTGATCCTTAATCTTATCGTTTTTTAATAAAACTTGATGATGGTCTCTCTAGGTAAAATGAGTAGCCGATCTAGCTGCACTGTCTATGCTGGCAATCTCCTGGTGATATTCGTGAGAAGGAGGTTGAAGATTTGTTTTACAAGGTAACTAGATGCCTGTTGATTCATGCACTATGTATCATGCCTGTTGATTCACCCAGTTGGGATGTCTTTATTTTAAAGTATCCTTTTTTTGTTTGAATTGTTTTTTTGGTCATGTTTTACATGTCTCCATTGTTGAAAGCTAATAACTATCTTTTCTTACAAAAAATATTCTCATTAATTATATATCCAACCTAATAGACTTTTTTCCCTTTCTACTGTTAACTATCTCTCACCTTACAGTTGGTACCTAATATGACTGTTATTAGGTGTCACATGTTAGAGTTTAATTATGAGTTATAAAACGTGAATACTGTTTTTGTTAAATTATTCACTTTATTTTAAGCATCACGAAACCAATCTTCTTTGGGTTATTCTCTCATTTATGGCTTTAAGCATCAAAATTGAAATTAAATCAATTATACTCATCAATCTACTGAGATCACTCATCATATTCATGTCTTAAAAGCTTATTTATTTCTATTTTATGATACCAATTTTCATTCGTATATTATTATCCTTGTTCATTTCTTTTATTTTTATAATTTTCTTTTTGGTACTTCTAGCTAGTGGTCAGTATTCATGTGATTACCATGTTTGTCCTCTATTACTTGATTTTATACAAACACACACACAAATATATGCATGCATGTATATATGTGCATGTACATACATACATACATACATACATACATACATACATACCTTTTCATTGCATATATATATATATATATATATATATATATATATATATATATAAAGAAAGAAAGATATATATATATATATATATATATATATATATATCACAATATATATTTAGTAAATGATATGATGATTATATCACAATATGATAAAATCATATATTTTAATCCTCTCTTTCTCTCTCTTTTCTTTTTGTGATAAGTATGCAGAAACAGTATTATAAAGTGCCAAACCTCAACACACTCCAAGCATAAATGGTATACGTAAGGCCACCAAAAGTACCTCAAAAGGCAGGAAACACAAAACTCCCTCCTTCAGGTCAATCCCACCCAATCGGTTAAATTAACTAAAGACATGGAAGTATTCTCTATAAACAATGTAGTCTAAGATATCAAACTGCACAAAAACAAAAATATCAGCCTTTGAATAGAAACCTCCTCATTCTCAAAAATTCTTCTAATACTTTCATTCCATATTATCCAAAAAAGACAAAGGCTGTTTCCTAAACTGATGCATGGAAAGTATAGTCCCTAGCTTGATATTGCACAAGGCCAAATGCACATACTTGAAGACAGCTGAGGCTCAAGGAAGTCCCAATCCTGATTGAGTTATAGGCACCTTTTTCGGCAACTTCAGTTGTTTTTTTTTACCGTCCCTTGTTTAGTTATCTAAATATTTTACATTCATCTCAACTTTTGATGAAGTTCCCTTTTAGAAAATTATTATAAAGTAATGGGTATGATCCACCAGTTTGTCTGTTGTTTCATGCAATGGATTTAAGAATCAACTGATCCATTGCTCTAAAATTGGCATCCCAGCAACCAATTTTTTGCTGTTTGGAGTGGTTTGGCTGTTGCATACTATAATGAGGAACCCTTCTTATTTGGCAATGATCCTTCAGGAAGTAATTGTGGTAAAGTGACTTGAGAGGGCTAAAAGGGCTTGGAGGCTGTGCCCTCTCATGTGTGTTTTTGATTGTTCTAAAGGAAAGGAATATGAGATGTTTCAAAGATGTGTGGACCAGTTGACTGCCATTCAAGTTTACGTTATGGGGTTTTTTTGTTAATAGGTTAGAATGTGTTAATCATCATAGAAGATTGGTGATGGGTTATATTGGCTTAGCCCCAACCGAAGAGAGTTTTTTTTTTTTTGGGTTTCCTTTCTTCTGTTTTTCACATTCAGGTGCAAATTTTGGTGTGCCCTTTTTAGGCAATACTGATATATATTTCTCTTTGATTATAAAAAATTATTTAAAAAAAATCCTTTTTGGGTTTGAATTCAAGGATTTTATTTCTTGATTTGGTGGGATGAAATGAATTTTCTATTCTGACCAGTATTAGCTATGGGTTTCTTTGAGATCTTTACAATTAGCAGGGAGAGAACAAATATGAGGATCGTGGTTATGCTGGCTGGAACTTTCAATGTGGCGAAGGTGCCAGGTTCCAAATTATTTAGTTGTGATGGGGTAATTGTTTGCTGAGCTGGGATATTTTTCTCTCCAAATCATTGGTTTTATCTGATTGGTTCTTTGCAGGGCCTACTATTGTTGACATTGATTTGAAGATCCTCCTGCAAGACCAATTCACCGGCTGGTGCTTGTTGAGGAGTCTTGGCATCGCCAATCCTGCATGAAACTTAGATCGCACCGAGAAATAAATTCTGCCTTCCTGTTTGATTGTTGCGCATTTGGGTTCATACCTGATCATAAAATGGCTAAGCATCAGGTCGCTCTTTCGACGAAAGTGACAGCCATGACTAATTTTCTGCTTTAAGAAGTAAAGGACCCATTTATTTTAGATTTTTACAACATATACTTGACTCTTTTTCCCAAATTATGTAGAATTAACCATTAATGTAATTGATAAAAGTACTTTATGTTTTTTTTTTTTTTTAATATCACTCTTTTATCTTTTATTTTTATTGTTCAATTATAGTTAGTGTTGTTAATATATGTTTTAACTTGTCATTTCTGAAAATCATTTTCACTTGTTTGAATTAGCTTAACCAAAATTTGCTTGGAATTGAGAGAAAAGGAATCCTGTATTTTCATTAATTTACAAAGGAGGAAACATACATATTTATACTCTAATGTTAGGGCAAAAGGAAATAAAGTTAGAGTCAAATTAGGAGATTAAAAAGAGAAGGAAAAGAATCCTAAATAGATTAGGAGACTAAACCTTAACATTCCCCCTCAAATTGGAGCATATACGTCAAAAGCACCAAGCTTTTCACATATATACTTTATCCTAGGACATCTAAGAGACTTAGTGAAGATATCTGCTAGTTGGTCATTAGAGTTGACAAAACTAGTAGTCATGCATCCCGATGCAATCTTCTCTAATAAAAATCCACTTCACTGCTTGGTCCTCTACTGAAACCAGTTAGATGAAATATGCAAGGTGGCTTGATTATCACATATAAGCTTCATCTGTTCATCCTTCCCAAATCTTAGCTCTTGGAGGAGATGCTTTAACCATATGAGTTCACATGTTGCTAAGGTTATTCGATACTCCTGGCCAAGACTATATATATATATCTCGCTTGCTACTATATCTCGTTTCTTACTCTTCCAGATATTAAGCTAATTTCTTAATGAACACACAATACCTTGATGTAGAATGTCTGCATCTATGGCGAACGCCGCTTTGCATCATTGTAGCCAACAACTGGGTATGACCTTCGGCTCACAACACCCTCGACCGTGTGTGCCTTTGACATAATCCGAGAATACGAACCGCAAAGATCCACGACTATCACAAGGTGATTGTAGGAAATGACTAACTATGCTCACAGGAAAAGAAATGTTAGGCCAAGTGATAGTGAGATAGTTCAGTTTACCTACAAGTCGTTGATATCTCCCTGGATCTCGTAGAGGCTCCCCCTGACCTAGTACAAGTTTGACATTCTGACTGTTAGGAGTGTCTACGCTTACAAATTCAACATACCAAAGGTTCCGCCAATATATATCCAGTATACTTCCTTGAAAATAACCACCAATTAATCGAAATACCTTAACGCGCCAAAATTTTGAGTTTCCCCTGCCTTTGTTTGAAAGTGGCTAAAGAGGTATTGTTCGAGTTTCCGATCATCTTATATCGGTCATTATCGTCAGGATAATAATATCATCCACATAAACAATCAAGTAAAGGGTACCATCCAGTGTGGAAAAGGATGATAAAAACGGAATGGTCTCACAGTTTCCCCGAATCATGCCAAACTCCTCGAACCACCTAGCTAAACCGATTAAAACCAAGTTCAAGGAGACCGGCTTTAGACTATGTGGGTGAACAATGCAATTTACATGCCAAACTGTGACCCTCGGTAGCAACAAAACCAGTGGTCGCCCATATAACCTCCCCTATGAGATCTCCATGAATGAAGTCATTCTTGATATCCAACTAAAAAAGGGCTATGAGCGCATAGCAGCCATAGAAAGAAGCAAGCGAACAAAGGGAATCTTGGCCATCGAGAAAAGTATCATAATCGTCCGAGCCATATTGCCGAGTGTAAATTCTCGGGTAAATCAACAGCCTGCTCACCCAGAATAATTGGGAACCACCTTCATATATAAAACTCACGACAACCAACTGGAGAAACTGCTTTGTATGAAGATACAAGCTCCCCATAAAAGCATCGAGTAAAGAGTATCCATTTCCTCGGCCATTGCATTCCAACCCTGATGAGAGAGTGTCTCAATTAGTACTTTAGGGAAAGAAGAGCTAAGACAAAAAAACAACACAAGCAAAATATTTTCTCAGAAAGTCATAAAACATAAAAACACATGCAACAAAGTAGATAAAACCGTTGATTTTCCAACAAACACGCCGCGAACCACGAGAGATCCGGCATAACACGTTTCGCGCAAGATTCGAGAAAGACGTTAACGCGCGCGAACCGCGGCGGCGTCGGTCACCAAACCGCGATACGCGGCGCCCAGAGATGGAAGAACAGAAACAGATGCGCCACGCATAACAGCGAACGTTTACGTGAGCGTCGAGCGAAACCAAGAGAAGTCGCGACCCATCGCGAGATCGGCGAATGAATGTCAATATTCATAACATTCGGAATGCTCACGGCAAGAGTTACTTCGCTTCATCGCCCGTTCTTCGAATGGAACGAATGCAACGCGGTTAAGATATGAAAAAGAGAGCGTTTGAACGAGGTAAAGCACACTGATGTCCTGATCGCCGTTAGTTTAGCGGTTCGAGCTAACCCAAACAACATACAAGATCCCAGTGTCATCGATATCTTACTATAAGGATAGAAACAAAGTCATTAACCAAACATTGTTTACATTCCCCCCACGCCCACATTCATTCTTCCTCATAGAGTGTTATGTGGTCCTCACAGCATGATCGCGAAGAACCCATGGGAAGACATAAAAGAAGAGGAATGGACATAGAGAAAGCCAGTCACTCAACTCACTCTTTCTAATGTTTACAACAACAGGTCACTTCAGTCAAATTCGAAATATAGCATCCGCGCACCATTGTTTATGCAATCAACATCAGAACGTCAGAATACAGCAATCAATCCGGGGCGACGAGAACCAGAATCAAACACCAGCGGATACTTCGGTCATATCCTTACTGAGCGATCGCTTCGGCGCGAATGAAAAATACTCATCATACCAACTACACCGCCGATAATCAAAACATGGAACGGTTTCGAACTGATGATCCGCGACGTCCATTCAACGGAGTACGGCGATCGCCCGGAAAGCAATATGACAGCAGGTTTGGGGTTTGAAAGAATGCGATCAGCCCTGATGTTATCCGCCTTCTCCCAGAACCGTTCCGGTGTCATAACAAAGACGAAAAGCATAACGAAACCGACAACCACATTAACATTGGTGGTTAAAACCACGGAATTGGCGCACGGTAATTTGGCAAAGAAGGGATATGGTTATGCCACTTTAACGCGTCAAGCATTAGTCAGCGAAACGGAATGAAGACGAAAGGCAGAGGAATACGCGCATCAAACAGCGGTATATGATCGAGTTTAGGTTCATCCAAGGTGACGGTCGCGGTGGTGCTGGCAGAAAGACGCTCATTCAGGTACGGCGCCATTAAGATTTTGACGTCAGTGGTACGGCACTCCAACGCTTCAGTTGTGCAACATCCCCTCAGTGTGGTTAGCTTCTCCTTCCGGCAATCGGAACTCATCGAATATCAGAAGATGTCGTCAACGAGTTATTATACATTTAGTCACGACAAATATTTGATTTGCAACTTCGCCGCACAAGAGATATATGTTATGACGCTGTTCTCATCTTCATTTATCATGTCCCGGAATCACTTGAACGACCACAACCAACGATATATGGTCAGCAACGCATACGATCTGAAAGAAGTTATATATTAGTTAATCGAGTGAGTCTCATCGCCCGAACAAATATTCGGAGTATTCATCCCTCCACGCCTCAAACCAAAACAGGTTGGTCGGCAAGAATGACAAAGACAGAGATCCATCTTCGCCCACGAAGTTCCAGTTGAAGGCAACAAGTCATCCAGCAAAGATTCATCCACGAAAGAAGAATACACATTGACGAACAAGATCGAGTTACGTTGTCAAAGTCAAGAACAAGAGAACGCGAACATCATCTCATCGTTCCATCGTTAATAACGCGTTAATCGTTATCTTCACCGGCATTTAACGGATCCGAAGACGCGAAGAAGATAGATCATCCAAACACGACCATTAAAGTCGTCACCTTCGAATCCACACCTTATCGGCAAAGAAACACGATAAAAACGTCAAAGATTTTTCCGCAGCTTGAAATAACTCGAGTAAATTTTGTCACGCGAGTGGTTTCGCGAACCGTTATGGAACACCAAAGAGTAATCCGTCGAAGTTCAAAGTCCGCGTGATCCATTGCCAACAATGATATTAACGCTCACTGTTTCACATGAACATCCGTCAGAAAGACTCTTCATCGTTCAGATAATGCTGTCTAAAGAGTCACAAGAACTATCTCAGGTAACTAATAAACCAAACACGTCGCCATGGAAACCAGAGGAGAACGACGCCTTAACATGATCTGGAAACCATCATTAACGTATTATCTTCAATAAGGTCTTCTTAGTCTTATCTATCCTTCGCATATAAGTCATATTAACCTTCTGTCCCACTTCAATCAGTTAAAGAGTTTCTAAAGACGCGGTTTAACTATCATCCACTTGGAAGAGTTCCATAAACTTCGCACCCCACTTTGACACATTCAGAAACACATTTATGTATTTACACACATTGATCTCCATCAGATCCTTCCATGTCCCAAATTTCATCGCTTTAAGATTAATAAAGGAGTATGATCATCAGAATACTTCTTATAATCTATACATAACCTCCCCAATATTAATCTACTCTACTATAATTAACTATCAACAGAACTTTATATTTATTAGAATGGCATTCACTTATAAATAGATTTTTAACTGATACTAATCTTCATCTCAAGATCCTCATATTTTTCTTATTAAAGAAAACCCGCTTTATCTGATTAGTAAAGATACGCCTTCTCTCAGATTGACTCTAAATCAATAAAGTCCCTCAACCTTTCCAACCTGATTAAACACCGCAAAGACCAACGAATAACAAACGTTGAGAACAAACATCGAAGACGCATCCTTCTTCCGACACCGTCGTCAAAGCACCTTGTATCCTTATGATCCATCTCAAAGTCAAGACGCTTTCAAGAGAAGACCGGCAATACTTCATAAGAGTATCTAACTTAATCGGTTCCAAAACGCGAACTCAGATATTTGAACCATCATTCCAGAATATCTGATTTTAATCCAATCAACAGTCAAACAACGAAACTATCCAGCATCGCGGTCGGCAATAGTTTCGCGTGGTGGATAAAGATTACTCGTAGATGCGATGAGATATAACAATATCTTCTCCGCTTTCTACGAAATTTACCAGATTAAACTTCCATCAAATACTGTACACTCATCGTACTCATTATACCAATAGCTAAAATACAAGAAGATAAGTCCTCTTTGTGTCCCAAAGCCCCTGTATCTTCCAATGTCCCGGTTAGCCATTAACCAGCACGGTGGTGCAGTTTGATAAAATCATTCATCCATCAGATCCACAAACAGAGTTGTCCCGATCCTCCCAACGGTGGTCGGAAACCAACCACATGGATCATGCCTTCAACATCCAACCGAGAATCCATTCTTCCTTCTTAGAGCAATCCACTCGCTTCATTAGTACAAGAACTCCATCGCGAATTTCGGGCTTTCCTTTCTACAAACGCATTTTTGGTGATCATGAAATTATCACCCCCATAACTCTTGATTCTGCTAGCCAACACTTTCGATAAAAATTTGTAATATTACTCCCACTAAACTGGCTGGTCTCAAATCTCAAATCCTCTACAAATTCTTCCTCGAATCATGACCAAGAATGTAGCATCTGAAGCTGACAAACTTGTTATGTTCGGTTGAATTCCTTAAAAACCCAAACCTCACCTTTCACAAAAATCCTGAATCGAAAGCACTGTGCGCTTCTGGAAACCATCGACCCTGGGGCTTTATCGCTATTAAGCCCGAGATTGTCGCAAGAATTTCTCCTTCAAAACATTTCTTCCAAATTTTACAATCTGTCAACCCCAACTTACTGAACCAAGATCGTGAGCAGCGGGCACCGCGTCGAGGCGTAGTGGGACTTTGGAAGGCTCAACTGCATTCTCTCAATCTCGGTTCCCATCTTCTACCATCGATGTCGATGTTCCTAACAATGGAGTTCCTCCTCCTATGAGAATTCCAAGGCCATCCTTGTGAAAGAATCTTGTTTCTCGTCTCCCCTCTTCAACCAAAGCCTTTAGATTTTTGTCTCCAGAGAGACCCTCTAGTCCACACCCACTTCCTAAACCCTCCTCAGCCTTTTCCTCTCGCTTCAAGGATAGGGCCTTTTCCTTCTCCAAGTCATCCCAAACGAGATTCACCAAGGCCTTCTTCTTTGACCTCAACTCGCGAAACATCTTAGAAACTCCGTGACCTCAAGATATTCCTTCAAAATAGTTTGGAAGCCAAGATACAATTCATTAAAGGAAACCGTGAGAAGTTCCAAGTTTGCCACCACCCTTGAGGAGGTCCTTAAAACCATCAAATTTCAACCACATACCTCAAAACGGAAGGGAATCTGACCTATATCCTCTAATCGTTCACAAATCTTCTGACAATGGTCGACATGTGTCTCGTGAGGGTACTTTGAACGACATCGAATCGACTTTCCCAATCTGCCGATACCAAAAATCTGTCCAGCCGAGACATGCACTGATTATTGAGGCCTCCCCTCCAGGTAAAAGGTCCCCCTTGTAAAGGAAGATCTCTGAGCCCTAACTCATTCATAACTTCCGTAGCCATAGAGGCGGAAAGTCCTCGTCCCTGTTCCTTTTCTTTTTTCTTATTAGGAGATGTGACCATTGAAGTCTCCGCCTATGCACCATGGCCCTCCCACAACCCTTTCACCGACCCCACCTCCTGCATCAGCCTCCATGAGTCTCCTCCACAGCCCATAGACTCCTAAGTGAATTACCTAAAGCCACTTCTCGTATTTTTAAAAATAAATACACGTAACCTGAGAAGTGACCGCTCAACTCCATCAATTCTAATTCTCTTTTTATCCCAAATACATGAATACCCCCGCAAATTCTCTCCTCGTCTCCACAACCCTCCACTCACCCAATCTTCCCACCCTCTAAACTTCTAGCTCGCCTCGTACACATCTCTTGAAACTTAGTTTCTGTAAGCACACCAAGTCCACCCTGTGACCTAATAAAAAATTTGATGATATTCCTTTTGTCCTAATTAGCCTCTAACGTTCCATGAAAGAGCTTTAACTTCATTTTAACTTCAACAAAATTCCCCTATCTCTTCCCTCCGCTGGCCCTTCCCGCTATAGTCATAGTGCATTCCAACTTCCTTAATCTCCTCAGCTTTGACTCAAGGATTTCCCTTTCTTTTATTACCAGGCTGCTGGGACACCATTTTACGAAACAACTCCATGTATTCCCGCACTCCAAACCCACCGGTAGTGGATCCCTTAGAAACTCGCTGAATTTAATCAACCGTCTCCTCCCACCATCATAACCCAAACACTCCGTACATGTCTTGGGACCCTCCTCCTTCCCATCCCCACAACTCTCAGTCTCTATAATATCGTCCGCAAAGTCCTCGGAAGTCTTCTCTCCCCATTCTATACCGTCGGGCCGAAGACAACTCTAACGGAGCCCAATCCCAACTCCTCATCCTCCGTGCAATCTCCCTGCCGACGCCCCCGAAAGAAGGGGCCGGCCGAAAACAGAGCAAAGAGAAGAAAAACTACTGGATGGAGGCTCCATTTCGTACCTTGAGCCGCAAGCGCTTCTTCCAATCCTCGACTTCGTAACCCCCAAGGTCTCCCGCTCCACTATAATTCCGCAGCTTGACTGCTCGGATATCCTTTCGCTGACCCTTGGCTCGGGGAAATTAAAAATGGGCGCCCAGAAGACATCTCCCACATCCCTGCCACCGCAGACTCGAATTATACGCTCCCGCCCCGCATCTCTCGTGTTCAACCGTAATGGAGCCCCACGCGCATATCCGCTGCGGATCATCCGTAACGGCCCGAGGCGAGTTCTTCACGCCGGTCGAACTCCCTATCTTCTTCGCTTTCTCCTTCACATTGTATCTTTCCGCTCAAGAAATAACCAGCCCCATTTTTCCTCCGGTCCCTTGTTTTCGCTTTTGGGCTTTAAGCATTTACATTTTCGCATCGTTGTCCAATGAAAGCAAAGTTCCACCCACCCAAGACAGCCTTATTGTGTACCCCAAGTCGTCTCTTTTTCTAGCCTCAAGGTTGAGGCGGTTTGATCCTCCTTTCCTGCTCTCGGCTGGCCCATACATGTGAGACCCGTTTAACTCCATTTCAGATCCACTGCTGCTACCGCAGTCGCCTGCTGGACCAGCCCTCTCACCACACCTTTTGTTCCTCCCTCTATCCTAATCTGCCCCAATCTCCCGTTTACACTGCGCCGCCCGCTTACCCCACCGCCCTCATCCACTGCCTCCGGCCGCCGCCGTGTCGCCGCCCTGCCTCCTCTCGCTTCACTTCATTGCGCGGCACAAACACGGCCCACGCCTCTCCGCGCGCATCTCCATCATCTTCTTCCTTTGACCTCAGAACCCGTAGCATACACGTGGATAAAACATCTCGGTTACCCATGACGATCTCCCACCAGATCCAAGCCCGGAAGATCTTGACCTTCCAATATGTCGACCGTGCTCGTCGAGGAGACCCCGCCGCTTTTACCGACTCCGCCCACTGCTTCCTCGACTCGTATTTCGCAATGGCTAAATGTCCTCCACAAGCGTCACCTATTTCTTAGGGACCTCCGTTCCACAGGGAAGTGGCTCCTAACACTCTTAACCCATTCTTCATAAGAAACTTTCTCCTCGATACACATCCGTATATGGATTCCATCATCTAACCCGCAATACCCTCCTCCTCAAATTTCTTCCCGATTCAAGGACCCGGCTTCGCCTCTACCGACGACCCAAACCCAAAATAGGATGTTCTCATTTAAGGGGCCACCCTCAACCCTCTTTAAGCCTCCGCATCTCTAAAGTCTCAAGCATATTTTCCTCAAAAATGGTTCTCGCGACCTTCCACGCCCCGATCAACTCCATCTGAGTACCCTATCTCCTTCCCCGCCCACAATCTCCAAACATCCACCCGCATCAAGGTTGTCCACCGCGCTTTTCTTCTCTCACCCCAAGCCTTATCATCGGGAAGTCCTCCAAACTGGATTTTTAACTTTACTGGGACCATTCCTCTCCTTCACTTCCTCCTTTGTCGGTACTGTGTTAATGATAGTCAGAGGAATTTCCTCCTGTCGCTTGATGCCCATCCCTCTTAACTTCTCTCGCCAAATGGCGCCCACCTGCTCACAAGACCCTCCCTTCGAAAACGGGCCTGTGGTTTTTTTCCTCAACGCCCCAGCGTAACAGCAGGAACCTCCCATCTTGGCTCTTACGCCTCCAACCAAGAAATCCACCGCTCTCCCTCCTCCATACCAAGCGAGATCACCCGTCGGGATGCACGCTGCTACGCACTCATCTACATTCTTTATAAGGCTGAACAACCCCTTTCACCGGTGCTGCATCCACGATACTTTTCCTCAATTCCGTCTCGAATGACACATATTTTGTTTTACCTTCACCATCCACCGTGACCAAGGATTTCAAGCCAACGGCAATCCGCCAGATTTCTTCATCCACGCGCATTTCTACATAAGATTATGTTATCCATACCAGTCGTTTCAAATAAGAAAGAGAGATATTATCTTTAGAGACGTCAATATCATTAGTGTACAATTTCTTCAGCTCTTGATTCCAAATAGTAGCTTAGTTTTATAGGCCCACATTATATGCGAGCCTCGCTTCAATAGATTGCCGGAGAATATTGCATAGTAAAGCATCAATTTTTCTCCACTGAGGATGTTGATCTTCAGGGATACTTGTGTCCGTAGAAATAAGATGATTCTCACAACCATTACCAAAAAACCAAAGGTCCACAGAATCTGCCCATGATTGATAATTATCGCTTCCTGTGAGTTTATCCAAGGTAATCATATGAGTTCCAGATACAAAGGAATTAACAGTCTGACCTTTCGCAACCATAGAGACATCTTTCTCGTCCATAGAGACACCTTGTTCAGCCGTAGAGATGAGAAATTAGTAGAGAGTCACAAAAGCAACAAAACTGGTTATTTAGATAAGAAAAACAACCCGACATGGTGAGGGGCTTTAATGGTGTCTACACTTCTGACAGCCGCCGGTTAAGTGATAAATCACTACAAGGCAGTGGGTTTGCAGCATGGAGGCGCGTGAGGGACCTAATGCTGGAGATTTTTGCACCGGCGGGGAGCTCAAGCTCCGGCAATCTTGGTGGAGTGTCCACGCGCCGAAGTAAGGGTTGCTAGAAAATCTCACCATAAAATTTTTCCGGCAACAGGTTGTTTCGACGTTGGCTGTAGCTCCTGAAAGGCTTTGCGACGACTATAATACGATTTGAGTGAGGCACAATCGTTGGATGGGTCGTCGGAATTGACCACATGACGAAACCCTAACCCTAATATTCCCAAACTCTTCTATGGCTCTAATACCATGTTGAGAGAAAAGGAATTATGTATTCTTATTAATTTACAAAGGAAGAAACATACATATTTATACTCTAGTGTTAGGGTAAAAAAGGAAATAAAGTTAGAGTCAAATTAGGAGACTAAAGAGAGAAGGAAAAGAATCCTAAATAGATTAGGAGACTACACCTTAATAGAACATTTTAAATTTGAGCAATATGGATCCAAACTTGAATGGATAAAAAAGATATTTCCAACCTGACTTATTTCTAGAGTGTGTGGAGTTGGTTGTACATATTTGACAGAAGTTTGTTATTCCTGCTCTGTTGTCTTTTGAAGTATTGATAACTTACAAATTAGTATTTGTTTTTCTTTATTCTTTTTTGATTTTGTGATCTGACTTCTGCTTCCCGTATCATGTAATTTCTTTATGCCACATTTATATATTGAAGTTTGAAGATGCTCGTGATGCTGAAGATGCTATTTGTGGTCGGGATGGGTATAATTTTGATGGACATCGACTGCGAGTAAATTACCACTCCTGTTTCTTCTTATACCTTTCATTTTTTGTTCTATTTTTTGAATAAATTTGGCATACTTTGTTGCTATCTCTGTTTATTTATTTACCTTTATTTTTACATCTTTGTAGGTTGAAATGGCACATGGTGAGAGAGGACACTCATCATCTGTTGAGACCGCTATAGCAGATACAGTAGTGGTAGCCGTGGGTGGACTTTCCCGCACTCTGAATACATCGAGGTAAAACTTTTTTGACTTGTATTGCACTCATCTCTAAAGAGGTTTACACTTGCTTTTCTTATCATGTTCAATGTGTTTAGAAATGACTTGAATTGCTTCTTGATGCAGTATTGGTTACTGGATTACCTAATTCTGCTTCCTGGCAAGATCTAAAGGTGAGCAGTGTGTTTGTACTTGGTAGTAATGTACTTTATATACGCATACACATGGACGAATAAATACTTATATACACACGTATACTTATGTACTCATGTTTTTATTTGTATGTGCCACTAATGTATATTGCTTTTGCTTCCTGTGGCAAGAGATGAGGCTGAGTACAACACTTTCTCCACTACATGATACACATATGTTTGCTTCAACACTAATCCCTTCTGTCATCAAACTGGGGAGGCCTTTCAAATATATGTGGGTACTGATAACTGTGTATTTGATTGTTAGGACCATATGCGTCGAGCTGGGGATGTTTGTTTCTCCCAAGTGTTCCGTGGTCGCGGTGGTAAGTTGATAAGCTTTGATGTTTTTTGTTATTTAGCATGATTGTTTATTCTAAATAGTATTTGTGTAATGAGAGAAATAGTTCAAATTAGTTATTCAAATGCAACATCCCTTAAATCCTCGAACCAAAAAAAAAAACCTGTTAAATCCTCATTAGTGGGGAGAACAGGATGATACTTGCAGTCTCTTGAATATACATGCATCGTCATTGACCTGCTTGAAAGGGTAAGTAACTATATTGATGCAAAGTCACTGAAGGGAGTGTGACTTGCGCAGCAAGAATTAGCAATTGAGCTTTTAACATTTGGATAGGGGATCTTGGGACATAGACATGACACATATAATGAACACTTGTCTAGGCGAGAAGAAGATAAACAAAAAATTCCTTTTCATTACCTTTCTCTTTTGGAGTGGAATGGACCCTTTGTGGCCTTGTGGGTAATGCAAAAAAATTTAGCGAGCAGGCTTGTTTGTATGTTTTGGACAGTTTGGTCGCCGACAAGAAATAGAATTGCTTTTGAAGATGATGTGATATCCATACAATAGTTAAAAGATCCTTCAATATACTTTCTTTGGTCAGACATCTAATTGTTTACTAAGGATCATCTTTTGACATTAGTTGATTCATTGATTGGGTGGGCTGCCATTGAGGGCTTGTTGTTCTTGATACATCCTTTCAGATGGTTATTGGCTGGGTTCAAATGTAAGGCAAAGGTTATTTTGTCTTGTAAGTATGCTGTGGCCATCATAAAAAAACCTTGTTTATGTCAAGCTGCTTTTTGAGCATCCCTTTGAAATATCTACACTTTAATTTACTTATCAAAACAAATTCCCTTTCCTTACATGAAGCTTATTCAATCTACAAGTTGGGATCCTTTATGTACACTGCAACCCTGCAACCCAATTCAATCAGATTAAATTGCTTGGTCTAACTTCAGCTTCAAAAAGCCCTTTGTCCCTCCTTCCAAAGAGTCCGTTAACAAGCACAAAGGTGTTCTCTAAGCTGTTTTTCACTTCTACCCCCATGTAAGAGTCATGTCAACGTTTCTTCTAAATGAAAAATACATCACCCAACTTATCCAAAAAAAACAAACATCACCCAGACCACTCTCAAGAGAGAGTATCTACAGTAGATGGATCTGACTGAAAAATTGCTGCTGTATCTCTATTCCTATTTGGGCATCTCCTACTATAGAGATCCAATGCTGTGTGATATCCTGTATATATTGCATACGTCATCTAAATAAACAAATAGTTTGTCGACGCTGTCAAAGACATCTTTGTCAATAGCCTATTTCCAGTCAAATGCTTATCACAACATCGCATCTATTCGCAGAAAATCCATCTGTTCCTCTTCTAATGCAGCTTTCATCTTTAAGGTCCATATTGGTTTCTTTAATACTATGATTTACATGGTTTTCTGCCCACTACTAATTGACTCTGATTCATAAGAACAATATCCATCTTTACTATAACTTAGAGTTCATCTCACAATATAGTGCTTACACAAACAGCTAAAACATATTATATAAACCTCATATCATAAAAACAGAAACTGTCATGATCTCCCTCTCCCCATTCTGGCTTCTGATAAGTTCTCCATGACCTGGTCCAAAAGGAAAGGAAAACACCAAAGAAAGAATCTCTGATGATCTATTTAAACTTCTTAATGTCCATGATGAGCTTCTGCTATTCCTAGTTGTTTATCTGCCACATGACATGTTGATTAAAATAAGGTGATAATTAGTTGTCTTTTTTCTTTTTATCCATTTGACTTCCTTCTGTTGTAAGCGTCTGGAAATAGATAGACAAAACTGTTGTCCTTTCCAACTTTTTGAAGGATTTTAATCATTGCCTTAAATGTTTCTGCAGGGATGACTGGAATTGTGGATTATACAAACTATGATGATGATACATGAAATATGCTGTAAGCTAGTTCTGTGCTGATCCCTTAATTATGTCTCGTAACCTTTTCTTTAAAAGATTTTTCTTGGAGCCATGGTGTTTGATCTATCAAGGCGGTTTTTAAAGAAATGCAATGGTTCTTGCATTTGAGCATTCTCTTCTGTTTCTTATCTAAGATAAGGAAACTTGATGACTCTCGATTTAAGAACCAGTTTTCCCAGTCTATATACGGTATTTATGCTGGACATCCGAGTATGAACCTGGAAGTTTCCCAAGTCCCAGCCGCAACCATCTGTGTTAAGAAGCAGAAGTCCAAGTCTCAGTCGTAGCTATAGTTATTCAAATCATTCACTGTGTATATCGTTTCTAGGTCTGTTTCTTCAGAGGCGCACTCAAGGTCAGTTCACTCTTTATCAAGCTATGCTTTTCTTTTGTGGCATAGCTTGACAAATATTTAGATGCTTCTTATGTTTTGCATTTATTTGATGAACTTTTTTTTATGAGCATTTATGTTTTACATTTATTATTGTTCATATTTAGTGGAATATATGGATTTCTTTATGCTATTCTGCCTTTGTTGGAAAGTATAACTCCCACTTGCTCAAATTCCGTAGGCGTGCATGCATAAATAATTTCTGCTTTTCTTTTGTTTGTGGTTTGTCAAGATATACTTTTGTTTCTAACCACATTCCATGCCCCCTTCTTTTGTGTGCATTTTTCTTCTGTGAAAAAGCCATTACTCATTAGCATCCCATAAGACCCACTTACCGTAGATATCCATCTCTCATTAAAATATGTTTCACTATTTTCTAATAATAGTACCTGCCTACCGTTTACTTATCTAATAAATAAATAAATAATAAAAAACTTACCTGCCTACAGTTGTTCTGGAGGAATTATTAGATCTATTATTTGACAGTTTCTTCTTTGTTGAGCAATGCCAAGGCATGGTAAATTGATGGTTGCTGCAGCATAGGGAAGCCCTGACTCTTCCCGCTTTTCAGCTTTCTTAAATATTAAGGCATTATGTCTTGTATTGACTCACTGCTGTCAATGTGAAAATTGTCTACTTTAATTGAAATTGTTTTTTTTTTCCAATCAATTTGAACATGTAAAATGATTCTATTCCGCCTTTCTCTCATGTTGCTTCAATTGGAGCCAAAGTCATATGGTGGTTATCCTCATTTTATAAATTCTTCAATCTGCTTTATTGCCATATAAAATAATGGATTAAACTTTTGTCAACCTGAAATTTCATGTTCACTGTTTAAAGCTTTATTCCCTGAAAGTTCTATGACTTTGCAAGTAACGATCTTCAAGAATTATATATTCAGCTTTGCTACATTAATTTTCCATTTCATTTGGTTGCAAATTTAACTGTGTAGATAGTGGCATAAGTTTCCTGAATTAATTTTATATCCTGTTAATATTAACAAAAAAATAGAACCAGTAGATAGTATGTTTTCCTGAATTAGTTTTATATCCTGTTGATATAAAAACAAATAGAACCAGTTTCATAGATGTCAGAAGTGCATCAATATATAAATGATTTAGTGCTGGAAATCAGAATAAAAAAGTGGTTGCATACTCAGTTTTTGAGAGTTATCATGGTTTTCTTTGCTGAAGATGATTTCTAGTCAAGAAATCTTGCTTCACAATATCTCAAGCTGCTTATTGTACTCCCTTCTACTGTTCCATGAGCTGGATCACCTGATTTGCATTGTTTAGAGGTGTATGGATTGAGAAAGGGGCTGCCTGGTGGCTGCTCCTCTTTGACATTCTTTGTTTATGGAAATTGTCTTCTTTTCTTTTTCTTTTTCCTTTTTCTAGATCTGGATTTTTGCGGCGATCTGGGGATTGCATATTAGGATCTTGATGGAATATGATGCCCAGATGCCTGCAACTCTGGTTGTGAGGTATGCTGTTTTGCTAATGAGCACCTGTAAAAAACTGTTAAATGACAGATATTAATTCTTAATATTCGCTATACTCTTGGTGCAACCTTCAGCTTAAACCAGAATCCTTAGTGATAATTATGATTTTAGAGCTGGATTACCACGAACTAATTGCTATTGGTACAATCAACTACAAAAATTCATATTAACGTACCAACGCTGATTTAGTATGCCTGCCTTGATTCTTTGTGGATTTTGGTGTTGCAAATGGAAGAGGATGTCACCAACTGTAATTGTTAGAAGCTTTGATACTAGTTCTCAGATCTTTGCATCTCTTGATGGGGGGTGGTCCATCTGTATTATCATGATCTGCTGGGTAAAAAGCTCATTGCCCTAACGGCGAGGTTGAATTTACTATGCACTGAATCCTGTGGCTAATCCTTTTTATGTTTGAGTCCACGGCTATTTCCATTTCCATTTCCATTTCCATTTCTATTTCTCGCTTTTGATTATGGTTAACACATTAAAAACCAAGTGGGAGTAGCATTGGGCTTTTGGATCAAAATTCTTATGAGGAAATGTTGTAGGATATTAAATCGGGTTTTTTTTTTTACAACCTTTTGCAGATCAGTTTCGAGGTCCAGATCTCCCAGCATTTCTGTAAGTGGTTTAACTCGCCATTTTCCATTTTTACTACACTCATAATTTTCTACATACACTGTAAATGCAGTCTCATCATCGTTGTCCCAAGTCAGCAGGAAAGCAGCTTCCAAAGATATAGCAGGATTATCTCAGATCCTGGATCCGATCCTCGCTCACCCTCGTGAGACTGTAGTCACCACCATGTGCTGATCTTCTCTCTCTCCTCTCCCCCCTTCCTGCCTTTTTAAATCGACGGCCCACTCAAGTTTAAGCCGGGTTTGTCTGATAAATGACTAGTTCACTTTTGCACAGCAGGGTTCTCACAGGAGCAGACCGTCCTGAACTTGAGGAGCTGAGCAGGATTAATGGGATGGAGATAACATGAAGAGGTATTCAGAGTAAGTTGTACGATGAACCAAGACTAGGCTCAGAGCCATATCATATTATTTATATTACCTTTAACTAGATAAAATTATATGTTCTTTTATAAATGGTGATAAAAACCAAAAAAAAAAAACTGGTGTAATAAAAACTTAGGCATATGCTTGTGTTGTGTGTGGAGAGCTGATACCAACACACATACCTGCACCAGGGGGGATTCGTTGGATTCTTTGTTTTTCTTTGCTGGGTTTTAGTATCGTAACCCCCTTTTTTATTCATGAAGGCTCAAGCTCATAGATTAAGATCTTTATTTGAATTTTATGATTGCTGTGGAGAGGTTTCTAAATTTTTGATGTCTGAATTCAGTTATAGGAAAGAAAAGGACTACTGGTTAGGTAGGTAAAGGGAGCACAATTGAATTAGATTTTGAATAATCTTTATGTAATGAATGATAATACTTCTAATATGGTAATGGGAATGTGTGACTTCTAGATCTGTCTCTTGTGCCTTTAAGATTATGCAATATATCTTTTGATTTAATTTTTATAGTCAATTCAATCATTTTTATTTAGGAATTTAGATTTGAGCAATATTAAAAAAGTATTATTTGTATTAATATAGGTTTCCATGATTTATTGTTATTTATGTTTTAATTAATTCATTATTATTTTTTAATATAAATAGATTTTTAATTACTTTATCCAAAAAAATAGTGAGACAAGCACATATTTTAATTAGTTATTCCCACCTATTGGCTGCCTAGTGATATACTCACCTGAAACAACAGTGTACATAAACTAAACCAAGTCATAATTAAAATGAGTTTTGGATTACATTAAAAGGGAAGCCATATTAAATAATATATATATATATATATATATATATATATATATATATATTAAAATAATCGGACGGTGGGTCACAGGGCGAAGACAACCTTAGGGGTTGAATTTCCAAAACGTACTCTTACGTACACTGACTTTTGATTAATTAATGGCGACATTTAACGCCACGATTCGCCGCTTATCGCCTGCCACGTAGCCCCAACATCCGATGGTGACTTGTTTCGTCCTAGATGTGATTGTTTACCTCTCACACTAGTTATGGATCACAATTTCTCATATTGTTTTCGGAACCAAACACACCTTCGTCAAAAATGTAATAAACGAGCTAGTCTAAAATATTTCTGCAAAAGCATCATCATAACGCCAGATGCGAACGCGCATCAACACCACGCAGTGTTTTTAATACCAACGGATCGCATTTGAATTCATGGCATCAATACACAGAACGCGTGATTTTTATTGCGTAACAAGAAAGTTGCCGTGTTTCAATTCATGTAATTCTAACGATCTGGTGTTTGGCCATCTCAACCGCGCGACCACGCACAGTTTCGCATAGCTGGTATTTACTTTCCTCTTCTCGCTTCCCACTTCTACGCCGTTCGATCCTGATCCGGCGCGCCGCCTCGCCCGGAGTTACCGCTTCCTCCTCTCCGGCTGGTTGCCTGGTCCGATCATTTATACGTATTGTACTTGTACGAAGAAGCAAAGGAATATAATTAATAAAGGGCAAATGGTTATTGACCTTCACCATTATCATCATTTTAGGACTTAGCGTTATGGTCTGCGATCTGCGTAAGGAGAAGGTTTCTATTTATTATTCTGCCTGTCTGGACGATCTTTTACGCCTGCATGTGCCTTGGGAACATGATGCCACACACATGGTGCTAACTATAAAAATTTCTAATGAAAATAACATATCTTGTTACTACCAAGGATCGCTTAATGGGATTAAGTCGAAATTAAATAGTCCACTTATTTTACATCCAATTCATGATAACGCGAATCCACCAAATTTAATTTTCACCTTTATCAATTAAAAAACCATATCAATATTTATAATTAATATTGAATCTCTCTCCCATTCCGAATTTTGAACCTTTGAGTCAAGATGACCACTCTTTCCCTCATGCTGCTAACCTAATGGTGATTTAATGCTTATTACATTTACCCAGATAAAGTTGATGTGATATATGATAATTACCTCCTTATAATGATCAATTTGGTATTAATTTGTGTTGTGTCACTACAATCGCTCAAACAATTCTGACATGCGTGTGTTATTATAATGAACTAAACTCAAGGTCGATTTCCTTGGAAGTACGGTTGAATGCACGTTTAAAAATTGATTGAGATGATATACTTAAAGACAACCATTGACAAACTAAGGTTTAAATTAGTACTCATTTGTGGTATCCCCTAGGAGTGGTGTAAAGTTCCAACCTTATCCGGCATGGTGATGGTACCATGAGGTGGTGGCGCAAAATGCCGGATCAAGCACACAACAAACCACAGGAAATTAATCGATACAAAAGTTATGTCTGAAGCCATGCACAATCGAATAACTGTGGGTGGCTATGTGCATATATTTGTTCGCGACACAGAATGCCACGCTTGACTATGGTGAAGTCGAGAGAGTGGTCCAAAGATCGACATCGGAATCGCAAACGGAGATTAATGAAGACGGAAGGCAGACATTAACTTGAATGATGAATATGGTGATGATGTCAAGAATGTTCTTATGGAGATGATGTGATGCTGGAAGTTTGACCTAGAGGCGTACCATCTCTTTCTGAGCCAACCAAGCCGGAGAATGCGCTGCTGATATATACCTCCGCACACACCATTCGTATGGTGAATCAAATCACCCGGGGATGATGATTATTGATGAGCCCATCCCCCTGCCGCTTTCATCACTACCAACAACCTTCACCAACATGTTAAAACCCGATAATGTCAAGCGTAGTTGTCGACTTTACGATGTTCTGGTCACCATAATTTGTCGAGAATTCGCCAGATCAAGCAAGTTTTTACCCCAAACTAATTTCGCGTGAGTCGCAAAGATTTCACCCTATTCAAGCACACCAAGAGTATGTCGTTGTTGCATCCTCAAAAATTGTCGTTTAGATGGTTATATATTAGCGGTCGAAGAATGCCACCATTCATGGAAGCTTCGCAATGGTTGTCAAAGATACTTCCTTATTTGTTATCAACAAATATACCGGTGTTTATTACTGCGTCAATCCTCGCTGAACCCGGACCATCATCAACTGTGGGACTCCCAATTGCTTCTACCATGCAAAAGGCATTAATCGCACAACTCACATTTGTTCCACGGTCATTTATTCAAAGCAAAAGATGGAAAACAGATATCAAATATCACAAAAAGGCGTTGACGGAAGCGATAAAGCAAATACGCTTATTGCGATTTCTCTCGCCATACGTAGTTTCAGCCACGCTATTCGCGCTGAAAGGCAAACTCGGATGCTGTTGTTCAAAACATGAACTACGAAAGCAAACAACTGGCGCGATTCAACGCGGCAATTCGGTCGATTCGCTTGAATTATTTAAGTAAAGGGTTTTAACATTGTCGCCCCGCTATGAAAGTATCGATGGTACACATTTATAAGGGCGTATAAAGGCAAGTTATTGATTGCTGGGCGGGGTGACTTAATAATCGGGCTATTTCGTCGGCATTTGCTATTACGCTAAGGCGAGAACATCGATAGTTGGGGATGGTTATCGGCATGGCAAGGTAAATAATGAGTTACTCAAAGGACGGAATTTGCCGCGGCATCGCATGCATATCCGTAACATGGCAGCAACGGCCGATCCTCATCTTGGTATCATCGCACCAAGTGCCTATCACAGATTTTGTAATGCGCCATTTTCACTAGCACGATGAACTTTTACCAAAGATGCCTTGAAGAATTTGGTATGCCGAGCAAATAGCCAAGACAGAATCACAAATTCAAAAAAGTATGAATACAATCGGGAATTGACCCGCCATTACAATGGTTAGAGGCAAAATCCTGCTCAGCTATGGGTTTTCTATTGACGACGGAGGTCGAAGATATGGTTTAATGACTACAAACATTTCGTAGGTGTTTAATAGTGTCCTTAAAGGAGCTCGGTCGAGAACTCCGTATTAGTACACGACCTTTTCCTACTCATCGCCATTTCTTGTATACAGGGAAGTGAAGTAAATAGATTGGCATCCATCGGTAGCATCACCCCATATGTTGATGCCAGATCCAGGGTCGCGGTTGTTAAGGTCGGGTTCGATGAATTGTCCTTACATCACGCGGAAGTGGCCTGACGCATGTAGTCAAGGAGCAGGGCCGAACTCATCAGCCAATTACGTAGGCACTGGCACATGCGGTTATCGGATATATGGCTTTCCATGTAGCCATATCATATCGCGCGCATGTCGCGATTTGCAGAGCGATTTCCGCTTGTCTGCAAGGCTACTACACTACTAAGTCGTACTATGACACATGGACACCCCTTTCCATCCACAATATCCACAATGAAGACAGTGGCCTTCATGATGGCACCAGCGACGCACCACATTTGCCAAGGCAACGCTGGAAGCGGACGCCTTAAACAACCGCCAATGAAATGGATGTTAGAGGGGAAAACCCCGATCACATGGTCAGGCAAACAACTGGTCACACCACAGCCTTGCAGCACTTCATGAACTGGTGTCAAGAAATGAACGTGTATCGAATATATGAAGGGAGGTACGTTTTCATTGTCTTATGGACCGCTTATTCTTGGGTTTTTTGATTTATCTATGAAATTGTATGATAACGATTATGAAATGTTTGATCTGTAATTTACATACATCGTTTTCTATAGCCAATCGGTGTTTACATTTATGGTGTAATTATAGAATTGTAAATGTGATGGGAGCTGGGATGAGGCGGTCAGATGATGTTCTCACAGAATGCTCAGAAAGGGAAGTGTTGGACCTCTCAATCACTAAGGTGTTCAAACCGACTGTATGACAGATGAAGTCCGCACTACATGTCCGTAACTCCTCATTCTCATGTACTCTTTGGCCATTTCCCGGGCATATTTACGATCATATTGTAAAAAAAAGAAAACATCGTTTCTAAGCAAGTCGGATCAGCTTTCGCCTAACTACCACTTTTTAGTTTACGTGTGCAAGCAAAAGCATGTATGATATGACATTACCACCCGCATTGTTTAACTCATGAGAGTCGTGTCATAATAGTTATTCACTTTGACTAATCAGTAGACCGCAACAGATTCCGTATTTTATCATTCCCAATCCGCATCAATGCTTAATTCCCTCCAACCTCGAAAATTTTCAAAGAGTACTTTAGGATCTAGTGTCTGGAAGCACATATAGGGATTTGAACAAGACATGCTCTACAATTTGACTAGTAGTGAATTTAGATGGTAGCAATTTTATACTACTAAAAACGGCTTGTAGATTTGGTAGCAATTTTATTCATCTACTTTATTTCTTCATCTCCATTTTCTACTCTTGTAATAAAACACATTTGAAATCGAAAATATATACATTTGATAATTTGCCATTTCATAAAACCGCTGAATTTATTTGAAAATTGACGTAAGAAAAAAAAAATCAGGTTGGTATTTTTTCGATATATATATTTTATAGATCAATTTTAAAAATCAAGAACTAAACTGAAATCGTTTCATTGAAAAGAACGTATTTAGAGTTTATATTTCTCTGAGTATTGATAAAGCATATGGAACAAATTGGTGTGCACCCCCAAGCCTATGAACCCGCCATTGGGCTCTTACAAAGATGTTCATTTAGTGAGAATTCCCATTGTGGACTACCAATTTTCAAGAAACATAAAAGCAGAGGGCTCCTTTTAGGGTGTATCATCATTTCAGTTTTCTGCACTAATGTTTATATATTCCTTTGTTCCTTTTGAAATTAATGATCTCTGGTCAAGGCTTGGTATAATGATCTTCATCAACATTATGATATCTAAATATCTCCATTATTCACCTAAGCTTCAGCCTATACAGTTTCGCCATCGTGATTCTAATAATGTGTTAAATTCTTATTAATAATGTTTAAAAACCGTATCTCACTTTGTTATTATTTTCTTACTTCTAATTGCATACATTGTTAAAAAATTGTACAATTATTAGACCTACAATTTATACATTAGACCCTAAAACCCTATGATGCTGAAATACCATAAAGTCTTAATCGAGACAATCGAAAATCCAAGATGCACATGTATAAAAAATAATCACATATATAAATAAAATCATGTATCAATGAGTCCCACAAGAAGACGCCTTAATAGTTCTCTTAGAACGACGCCTAGAATAAACAGCCTGTAGGGCAACAGGATCCTGTGCCGTGTGAGGCGGCGCCGAGGGAGCTGATGGAACCGAGGGAGCTGATGGAGCCGAGGCAAGTGGTGGATGAAGTGGTTGATGCACACGTGCCGAAGTCCGTACGCCTTTTACCCGGAAGTCTCAACCCACTCGTAAGGGTCCGTGCGTCATCGTGTAAGGGATGGATGGTGATGTGTCAATGTGGCGGGTATGGAAGGTGACGGTCACGCGCGGAAACAAAAATGTGGTGTGGAAGGTGACGGGTCAATGTTGGGGTAAGACCGTGGTGGAAGGTGAGGGGCATGAGAGGGTAACAAAGTAGTCAAACTCACATCAAGTGCACTGCATCTGCCTACGCCTACACCACGACCGCCTACCACCACGCACTTAACTCTAAGGCCAAACACCCCCTCTTACCTCTCTCCCTCTCCCTCTACCTCTAATGGTCAGATCCAGGATTCGAGTCGATGACACCGAGGCCGACTAGATGGTGGCGTGGGATGTGGATGCCTCCAGCGCACTCGTGATGCGCGATGTCCTTCTCCGACCGTCAACGCCATCGGGCAATATGGTATATGTCGACAAGGCACCGGGATGCAGAAAACGACCGATCGACTATGTCACCATGCGGCGGCGATCCGCGTGAACGTAAGAAATAATTATAACTACAAACTATATTGATATTAAAAATTGCAAACTATTTTAGAAACACATGCCTAACTTTACCATAACATTCATACAACCTACTGTAGAGTGGCTGAAAACCTCATATATCATCCCCTGTATGCAACCGTGGTGTCATAAAACGTCGTGTAATACGACGATACCACTACATGGCGGATCCCGAAGTCCACGATACCCACCATAGGGTGAAGCAAATGGATCCTCGTCGATCGTGCATCCCATAGTGCTGTAAGGAGCGGATATGTCGCCCAACTACCGGTGTCGCCCACTTGCATCGACCTATGTAGTCAACTCGTAGTTTAGTACCGGGAGGTATCTCCCGATGTTGCCCAACCGGCGCACACGCGCTCCGCATCATGCCACCTACGCCAAACATATGAGGGTGACATCGCGGCGCCTTTGCGATCCTGATCGCTCAAATACAGCACCGGGAAGTCGGCTCAACCACCTCCTCCGCACATACCTACCGCCATAAGACCCCAGCGCCAATACATTCAACCATCGATGTCAAATACTTTTATGTCAACAAGATCGGAATTACTATATGAATCCATATACTTCGTACATCATATAATTACAAATCCATATACTTTATATATAATTACCTGATCCGCTCAGGCGCCTAGTTGATCTCGGTATAGTAGGAGGACACCCCACGGGTTACAACCCGCGTCAAAGTAGTTTCCACCCACACCCTGATCCTAAGAGAGTCGGCTCGCTCTACCCTCAACTCCGGTTCCGCTGAACGCCAAAGCTCGCTCGGTAATCCATCGTCCATACCCCCGCCCACGACGTCGACATCGCCATCATGGGCAAGGCATGCCAATGGTAGGCCGGATATGGTGCGCATCTCCCTAAACCGCAACGCCCACGCTGAAGCCCCTCCCAAGACCATAGCTGAGTATACAATAAACATAAATTAAGCGATCTAATTTCATAGATGAAAGTTTATGAACTTACAATAAAAAATATATACATACCTATATAAGTGTAATACAACCACTAATACCGCATCTATGGTCTGCCGGCACGACATAATCTCCCGATGGTGTGCACTCACCACTCCAAGTATAGTCGACATGTCTGGCGCCAAATCACGATAGCGGAGAAAGCACGTGGGACCCCCTTCTGGTCCGTGAAACAAGAAGGATCCTATCGCGACAATAAGAACCCACGCAGACTGCCCCAAAGCGACCTCATCAAAGATCGTCCTGTGGTCGATAACCTGACATAACCACACCGATGGAGATGGTCAATCCCCGAGCATAGTTTTCGGTGGGGGTGACTCGAGCAGCTCACCGCATAACTCCCGGGCATATCGAGCATACATGTCCGAAGGTCACGACGAATTGGCCGATACGGTGCCTGGCACGCATAGCAACATCCTCAGAAGGCGTGATCGCCATCTCATCGACGACATGGAATGTAGGGTCTCGGCTCCATCTCTCGATCAGACAGCAATAAGCGGCCAATCTATGATGATGTGGCCTTAATCGAAGATCGTAGAATCCTCGCGCGGATCACGTGATGAATACGCGGGATCCATCCTCCATGCCGATAAGGCTCATCCGGCCGACGAGGTTCGAGAACTTCCTCAGAATCATAATTAATCTTAAATAACCATGTTTATAATTCACTATATATATAAATTAGAGAGTAAAACTAGAATGTTAATTCATGAATAATAAAATGCAAACCTCACGTCATTCTTAAACAAAGTGGATCAGGTTCGCCTTGCAATAGTGTTATTTATATCCAATGGATCAGCCGGGCCATGTAGCCTCTCGAACACCATATATGTATCCTGGATGTCTGAAATACACTATACATATTAGTAAAACACATTGTGGAAAGAGTATCACAATAATTAAAGGAACTAAGGTTAGAAACTTTTATTTTAGAAAATTTTATTTTTTTGATATAATGTCACTCATCTCTGGAAATCCAGATTTACAACACACACATATATAATATGAGCATAATAGAATCAAAATATGTAAATTCCTTTACATGCAGTATGTATTAATAGCCTTTACAATCAATAAAAGCACTTAATTAATTTCATGCTATTTATTAATACTTTGAAGTACAATTCTTTTTAAAAGAAATGTGAATCGAACACTCAATTTTTTTGTAAGATAATAACAAGGAAAATTTAATGTTAGATTAATTTCTGCATAATATCTCCAGATAATACATTTGTATCATATCTTCATACAACAAAGTCTTCCAGTATGGAAAACACTAAAAATCGAACACGACCATCAAGGTGATCAGTAATTAAAATGAGAGCAAGAAGTATCCATTTCTTGCCTTTTTTTTTTTTTTTTTTTTTTTATAGGCAAACTGAAGCAATTTATAAAAACAAAAAATATGGGAGCCAAGGCAACTACCCTGGAGTATACAGGGGGTATACCGGGAAGATAGCGGCTTCAGGACAAAGGAAAGGGCCGAAAAACCTTACAGCTCTACAAACAACTTAGAGAATGCAATAAAGAATTTTTACAAATGAAAAGTTCTCATTAGCAATTAACCCAACCCAAGAAGACAACAAACTAATGAAAGAAAGCTCAACCTATCAAATTTAAAGGAATGATAAACAACATTAGGAAATGAAAAAAAAGACAATTACAACATATATAAAGAGTAACCCTTCTAAAAGAGGGAAAACCCGAAAATAATAGTACACAGAAAAGCATACCAGAAATAAATAAAAATAAACAGAAAACCTTAAGGCTTTGGAAAAAATGGCCCTTAAGGTGATACCAACAAAGACCCTCCACTTCACTAAACAACACTCTTTGTTGTGTTACTGATATAAACACTAATCTCATATCCACTTTCTAATCTAAGAAACTATCATCACCTTCGTTTGGTCAACATATCTGAAAGAGTCCCACCTCCTCTCCCCAACTAACTAATGACAATAAAAGAGTTCACAATGTGAAATAAAAGCTAGATGTTTAAGGGCCTTACAATCATTTTCTAAACCTTATATCGGACTCAAACCGAATCAACTCCACCTCCATTACCAATCAAAAGTCAATAAATTAGTGGCTAAGGGAAGGAAGTACAATAGTTACACTATTAAAAACTCAAACCCAACCTCCCATACCACTTAACCAAAGGATCTCAAAAACCAAATACCCAACATCCTATATTCTTCATTGATTTAATAAACAACAAACTATTTATGTCCCAAGCTTCTCCAAAGAAATGTATCGTAGTGCGTTCCTTCCAAAGGGCCACAAAGAGTTTCTACAAAATGAGCTTCCTCCCGCTAGAACTTTATTTTTTTCACAACCTACTCTTACATGAAATCTAGCATGAATCACCGATCTCAACCAACCACAATCCCTCAACAACATAGCCACACCTTGTGTGGCCAACATATCATTATCTTAACCTTGCAACTTGCAAATCTCCCAGAGACTAAACCAGAATCAAACTCCACCTCCATCGTTCATCAAAAGTCGATGAATTAGTGATTAAAGGGAGAGTTAAAGACCCAAGAACCAATAAATTTATGAATCATACTGTGGTTATATTTTATCTTACAAAGAGAATAGCCACCATCACACGACACTACAAGCAGAATGACTATTCATTTTCTTGGAATATAATTCCACTACGCCAAAGATAAGCCTATGTCGATCACTATAAACACTCAACACCCATCTTCACATTTCTTGTAATCATTCTAAGTTTCCTTCCATTTTTAGTTTTCTTAACAAGGGCCCAAAGTGATCATTCAAAAGTGAGTTCTTCTCCTGCTAGTGCTATTTTCCAGATCATATAAGTTCCCAACATTTCCCACCGGTATAATAGAGCTATTTTCCAGATTTATTTTCAGCATACAGAGAGCTTCAAAAAACAATAAAATCCAACTGAGCAACAAAATACAGACCCTAAAAGCTTTTGCATAAGTAAATTTTCATTACACAATCCCAACTTCGTCCAATAATTTCCCAAACAACAAAAACAAATCGAGACGCCCAACATTCCCAAAATGCAAATAAACACCCATTTAAGCAAAAAAATAAGAACGGAGCAGGAAAAGTGTTACCCTAGCCTGGGGACTAGAAGGAGGAGCAGTGGCGACTCACCGTTGGGAGGATCAAGCACCTGAGCAAACAGGGGAGAAGAGAAGAAGTGACGGGGACGAAGCAAATGGGCAGCTCTGACGAGAGCACGCAGGAGCGATGAAGGCAAAGAGGAAGAGGGAGAATGGGGAGCCCCAGCCCGACAACTAGCTTCCAATTGCCGCCTGCCTAACGACCCGCTTTGGACTGTTGACTAGCCGCCGCGAGAATCCACGCATTTGAACACTGACCAAATGCTGCTGTGAACGACGCAATTACATTGTTCAAATGTCGCCGTTTCACCCATCGCGTAATTAACTCAAATTCAAATGCCGCCGCTGTGTTGCCGGCCAGATAATTCAATCACCGCCTCGCCCTATTGCCGTGATTATGATCTATTTTGGGAAATATTTCGACGAGCACTCATTTTTTTTTTTCCCCAAACAAAGGTATTTCGCACAAAACTCCACACAGCTTTAAATAATTGGTTGAGTTAGTGGTCACGACGTGTATTTTTAACTGAAAAGTATGGTCCAGGTTGTTTATTTTAAAATAAAAGATAAACAATTCAATTTACATTTGAAAAAAAAAAATTATCTTTGAGAAATAAAAAGGATAATTGGCTAAATAATACTGAAATTGCCCTTTTTAAATATTCAACTTATTTAAGTTGGATAAAAAGAAGAAAACATCAAAAAAAAATTTGCCCTAGGTCTTTCATCTTCCATCTTCCCCACCTTCCAGATTTCTTCTTTTTTCATCTTCATTGATCCTACAAGTAAAGAAAAAAATCTTAAATTGTCTATTGAGTTTAATTTCAGTGTAATAGAAAACACCCTACTCTCAGCGTGGCTATGTCGCCAATTTGTTGAAGCTCAGTTTTCCTGGTAAATTTTCAGAGCAAAGGGAAAAGTGTAATTTGTATCTTAGTTTCATGAAAAATAGTTTTTTGTTTTTGGATGGATAAGTGGTTGCGGAAAAAAATGATTATGAAGATTAATTTGATACATTAGGTATCACTTGTTAACATGTTTGTGTAATGTTTGTCTCCTACAACCTCATTTTTTCATAAGTACTAATCTAACAATCTGTAGGTACTACATCAATATGCATTAAGTATTACTTAATAAATACAAGTATTACTCCAATGAAGGTCCTCAAACCCCTTTCTTTATCATCTTTCCCGATCAATACCTAGCTTCATCATTTTTTTAAGCTTCATAAAAGACATGAATTATAGTTGCATCCTTGATGTATAATGAAATTACATATATGAGTTAGGAATCTTACTGCGGGCTAAGATTAGGTCCTTGGGGAAAATTGGTAAACTTTATCTCGTAATCACCTTCGGATGTTGTGCGGAAAAGTCCCTAAACCCCTATTTACCACATTTTGTTGTCCAAAAACTCAATTCTCATCTCATTTATATTTCATGAAATGCATGAATTATATTTGAACTTCTCGATGGAGAACCAAAGTAAGTATGTATTTGAAATGTTTAGAATTCATACTGAAAGGAGCATGGTCCTTAGCTATAGGAAAAAGTTGTAACCAGGTTATCTATAATAATGTTTAGGTAAAAATAAACTCAAACCCTTTTCCCTATGACCCAAGTGCATAGGTACTACTTTAATATAATTCAAGTACTACCTTAATGTAATGCAAGTACTACCTTACAAGTATCAGGTACTACCTTAATAGAAAGTCCCTAAACCCCTATTTCACTACATTTTGTCAAAAACCTGGCTTTCATCCCATTTATATTTCATGAAATGCATGAATTATATTTGACCTCATGGAGAACCAAAGCATGGGATGTGAAATGTTTAGAATTCATACTTCGAGTGAGCATGCGTCCCAGTTAGAGAAAAAGTTGTAACCAAGTTATCTGTAGTAATATTTAGGGAAAAATAAACGCAAACCCTTTTCCCTATGACCCAAGTGCACAGGTACTACTTTAATATAATTCAAGTACTACCTTAATGTAATGCAAGTACTACCTTACAAGTATCAGGTACTACCTTAATAGAAAGTCCCTAAACCCCTATTTACCACATTTTGCCGTCCAAACACTCAGTTGTCATCCCATTTATATTTCATGAAATGCATGAATTATATTTGGACTCCTCGATGTAGAACCAAAGTAACTATGTATGTGAAATGTTTGAGAATTCATACTTCAAGTGAGCATGTGGTCCTTAGCTAGGGGAAAAAGTTGTAACCAGGTTTTCTGTAGTAATGTTTAGGTAAAAAAAAACTCAAACCCTTTTCCTTATGACCCAAGTGCATAGGTACTACTTTAATATAATTCAAGTACTACCTTAACATAATGCAGGTACTACCTTATAAGTATCAACAGGTACTACCTTATAAGTATCAGGTACTACCTTAATAGAAAGTCCCTAAACCCCTATTTACCACGTTTTGTTGTCCAAAAACTCAGTTGTAATCCCATTTATATTTCATGAAATGCTACTCCTCGATGGAGAACCAAAGTAAGTATGTATGTGAAATGTTTAGGAATTCATACTTCGAGTGAGCATGCGGTCCTTAGCCAAGGAAAAATGTTGTAACCAGGTTATCTGTAGTAATGTTTAGGTAAAAATAAACTCAAACCCTTTTCCCTATGTGTAGCATCCTATGGGCCATCAAGACTTCTTACTTTTACGATGTATTCAAACACCAATACAAATACAAATACGTTTCAATATCGCAATCTATGCTACTCAGGCTTTGATACCATTCAAATCAAATTGCAATTTCATTTAAGACACATTTCAAATGCTCATTTTGTAAAAGTATGATTTAATCTTATGAAAATATATTTATATATACTAATTCAACTTAAAGGGGGCCTTATCATTTTGTTTTCAATACACATTTTCCATTAAATATCCTTATATGCCCATTCGTCAATTTCCCACCTTAAACAATATGACATTATTAGCCGTTAATATAAAAACATTTACAAAACAAAATCAGAGTTCACTTTTCGAATTATAGTTTCAATACAAAAATAGTCAAATCAAATTTATGTATCCATATGACGGAGCTTTACTTATCCTCCGTGTGACTTTGACGATGACTCTAAATCTCAGAGGCCCCCGCTCAGACTTGTTCTCTCGGTACTATTCGATGATAAAACAACGTGCAGCATTTTCATGTTTATGGTTCTATATAGTTCTCTTCCTACAAGGGCAAGGAAACAATGTCTTCACGGCCTCTGGCAAGATATAGAAAAATTTTCATATAATTTGTATACTTGTACGAACACATTTATATTTCAATTATCAGGTACTACCTTAATAGAAAGTCCCTAAACCCCTATTTACCACATTTTGCTGTCCAAAAACTCAGTTGTCATCCCATTTATATTTCATGAAATGCATGAATTACAAAGTGTTCATTTGGGTATTATATACTACTAAAATAATACAAATTACCAAATTGTATAAACTAAACACTATTACATGGGGAGAATTTGGGAAGAAAACAAAAAGAGAGGCAAAAAGTAAAAAAGAATGGCAAGCTAATTCGCAGGCTACGAAAATTGGCAAGGGCTTTCTGCAATTCTCTGTTTTTTTCTTTTGGTTATGTCTTCGGGTTCTGCAGCTCTGAGTTCAAATTGATTTCTTCATGCTTGAGCTAGATCCCTATCTTCAATATATATAGCCTGTGAAAACTACAAAAATTGCCATAAAATTTTATCAGAAGCATTGCTAGGTCCTTAACGTGCCAACCAGTCAATTCGCCAATTACTACACAAAGCGCTCAAAACCCGAGTGCTAAGAGTATGGACAACACTATTCGGGGTAGTAATCAATAAGCAATTACTTTAATATAATGCAAGTACTACCTATCAGTAATGCAGGTAATGTCTTATAAGAATCGTACTACCTTAGAAAGTCCCTAAACCATTATTTACCACATTTTTCTCATTCAAAACTCGCTTGTCATCCTATTTATATTTCATGAAATGTATGAATCTATATTTGGATTCCTCGTTGGAAAACTAGCAAGTATACGGAAATGTCTGGGAATTCATACTGAGGAGCATGGTCCCTAAGGAAAAAAGTTGTAACTGTGTTATCCGTAGTAATGTTGAGTCAAAATAAACTCAAACCCTTTTCCCTATGACCCAAGTGCACAGGTACTGCTTTAATATAATTCAAGTACTACCTTAATAGAAATTCCCTAGACCCCTATTTACCACGTTTTGTTGTCCAAAAACTCAGTTGTTATCCCATTTATATTTCATGAAATACATGAATTATATTTGGACTCCTCGATAGAAAACCAAAGTAAGTATGTATGTGAAATGTTTGGGAATTCAAACTTCGAGAGAGCATGCGGTCCTTAGCCAGTGGAAAAAGTCAGAATTCAGGGTTATCTCAGAGTAATGTTTAGGTAAAATAACTCAAACCCTTTTCCCTATGACCTAAGTGCACAGGTACTACTTTTAATATAACGGCATTACCTTAATGTAATGCAGTAATACCTATAAGTATCGTGCACTACCTTAATAGAAAGTCCTTAAACCTATTTACCACGCTAATACTGCCTAAAACTCGCCTGTCATCCCATTTATATTTCATGGAAATGCATGAATTATATTCGACTCCTCTAATTTATTTACTTGAATCACAATCCTTGAAAGATAGCAATTAATTTCAAAGCTCAATGAATGACTGCACTGATTGTTTCTAAATGAACTATTGAATGACAAAACCATCATAGTTGTTGATTCTAAGAACATATATCTACCATTCAAAATTAAGTGCCTTTTCTTGAACACCATTCTATGGCAACCCCAAGCATAAAATGAAAAAAGAATGTAGCAAACAGGAAAAGTTCTACCTTTTAAATGGGTAGCAACCTAACCAATTTAGTCATATGGTGAAAGTCTATGATATACAAAATGTGGGTGATACCTAACAGCATTGTTGGTTGATTGGGTAAATACTTCATCGCTTTTCAAACTTCTATAATATACAATGTAATAGAGTTTCCAAATGTTTCTGTTATCCAGAAGAACAAAAAATGGCTACCAAACAACTACAACGGTCAATTACACTTGCATGCTTTAATTCGCTCTCATTCACCATTATCATCGTGAATCACCAATGTACATAACAACTTTATCCTATAATAATCCATTATCTTCTACAAAACACAAATAAAACAAGTGTGAATCAATCTAGAGAGATATTGAATATATATATATATATATATATATATATATATATATATATATATATATATATATATATATATATATATATATAATGTATGATTATAATGCAAATGATTCGCAACAATTGATTTTGTTAGTGTTGTGCCATTCCAAAGTTCCATATATTTGGTCACATAAATTCCACAGTCATGCCTATACACATGAATTAAAATTTTCATTTTGTGAGAAAAAAAACAAATAATGATAATTGTGTTGTCTATAAACATCTTTGTTAACTTGAAATATGCTGTTAATATTACTAATTTTCTTACTATATAACATCCGGTAGACATGTCTAATTTCCATGTCCATATATGTACGCACATCATTGGCCTTCAAGCATTGTCCTAAAGAATGTGACAATCTTCTGGAATAGCCCTTTATGTACTTGTCACGGGTCATTGGCAATGAAAATAGGAACTCAACACGCTTTGCGTGAAGGTTAATTATGTGTACATGCCAATGAGTATCCACACATACAGACAAAAATAACTATAATAATGAATATATCATTTGTTAGTTTGATAATGGATTAACAAACATATAGCATTTAAAGATTATATAACATCCATACCTTTCCACAAGTGCCCAGTACTATTGTAGTGGTCAGTGGTTAAGATAATGTTTGGAGCGATCTAGCAACAATTCTTTTTGCTTGTCTAGGGATTGACCAGAACCACCTATAACGCAATTTCAAAATCAATTAATATAAAACAAGTTTAGTATATATTGTTGTTAAAGTAATATTGGTAAAACCACCGCTAATGAAGGATCAAAATAGTGATTCACTGTGATGGTTCTAGCAGCATCAAAGAAACGACAATACATTCCAATAACTTGCATATGGATATAACCATTAACAATGATTGATAAAATAATTTACTAATAAAATAATTGAATTGCTTTGTAGAGGAAACATAAACCATGTGATATACGCACTACAAAATTGACAAATGATCGTTTCTGTGCATGCCATCTCATAACGAGTGACAAACATTCCATACATTCAACATAATGCCTCCCTGTTACATCAAATAGTAAAAGAAAATGATGTATAAAACACAAAATTTCATAAACGTAGCACAATTGCAACGATATTACCCTTCATCACCCTTAGGATCTAAGGCGAAATCAGCTACAAATTTATGTTTGGGGGAAAGCCTAGGGTACTCTTGCACACATTGTTGGACGAAAGGTGATTTGGTAAGTCGCAGCCACTTGATCAGCCTTCGTGCCATCCTCTTGCTCTTTTATTGGGCTACTCACTGAAGAATTTTTTGCATCATCTTGGCATCTATTTCAACGTGATTTTTTCATCTACCGAGGCGCAGAGACGTATGAACAACCTTCAATTGTTGGAGCTTCATAATGCGGTGTCATTAGCCTGGCCGCAACTTCTACTCCCATCATCCAACTGAGGTTCATTTGTTGGATGAGGAATATTTTGTTGCATTAATGACATCTCATTTCTCACAACGACTTCCACATCAAAGTCATTTGTTGGAGACTCATAATGTTGATCTCTCAGTGAGGATGTAGCCCCAAATTCAATAGCAAAATCGTTGTTATGATATGCATGTGTTGGTTGAGAATGAATAGAGGGAGAATTAATGGATGGTGAATCACATTTTGTTGTTCTCTCTATCATGAACGCTCTTAAGTGTGGTGAACGCAAATCATCGAGGACGCCAATTGTGTACTTGTTGTGTTGATTGACGAAGACGACGTTGAATGCCCTATCAAGTTAAGAGAAAGAAAACTCAAACTTGAATGCTTATAGTATAATGTCATGAAAATTAATTAACCTAATGCAATTAGATCCTTACAATAGTGGAGTCATCATAATGTCTACCGAATCAGATTTGTATTTCGCACGCGTCATTGCCTTAGAAAATGGAGGTGCATGATCGTTCATGTACTTTGATCAAAATGGAGTGTGGAAACTTTGCCCAATTTGGATTTTTAATCTATATTTCAGGAGACTTTAAAATTCCAATTTTCAAAAAGAAAATCAGTAATTTCGTAAAAATCCAAAATTTTTCTAGATCTTGATGATGAAACTACTACCGCTCGAATCACTTCGCAAAAATCTAGCTAAACACGTCAATCTCTCGTGAATTCGAGACGTTTAACTGACGAAGCTGGCGACCAAAGATTCGCATCATAAACTTAAATTTGATGCATTAAAAGCCACATATAACATATACTCAGCCGATACATGTTGCATGAAAGAGGCAGACAAGATTAAATGAACGTCGAGAAATACAGGTCAAAATCCAAAAGAAGGGACACGGATGGCATTTTGGAATTGTTTAATGAGGATGAGACCAAAGAGTGTATAGTGGTCTTCTTCTTCAAAATAGGAGACCAAAACGTGAGGGGCTGAAAACGACTTGCAGAGAGTTAGGTTTTGATATTTTAGAGAGAGAGAGTGTCTTCTTTCTAAGATCCCTGCGACTTGACAATCTGGATTCCTTCACAAGCATGGTACCGGTTTACGCTGGCGAGGAACGGGGCACCCTGGGCTTCTTAGAGTTTCGAAAACTCCGTGAAGTAGGGGTTTCATCCTACTGCTTTACTCCTTGTTTAATGTGTTTATGATGTTTGAGTTGGATTGAGGCAGCTGAAATATCAAAACATTTGGCCCCAAAACTCGTGACCACTATTGGAATTTTTTGGAGCCATTTGGAGTAGCTTTAAATGACACAGCCACGATCATTGGGGAAATCGGTGGTATAAATTAAGAATTAAATTGTGTTTTGGTGAGTAGGAGACCTGAATGACGTGAAATTAGTTCCGCAAAGAAGAACCGTTGTCGATGAGTGGGTTGTCACTGACAAATTTCATCGTGTTATTCTCGACCAAAACAAATTCCGGAGCCAGGTGAATGGACCAAAAATGTCCATGTGTCGGGCATGGAAATTGGCGAAATGAATGACTTGATTTGTGTGGAAATGGATAGGTTAATGCATGAACTTCGTGTATTAGTAGGATGTCACAATTATATGGAATATAATTATGTATAGGCCATTGGAAATGGAATTTTGATTAGTTCAAGTGAGCTACTTTGGGGGAGTTGGTTGATCGTTAGAAATTAATAGGTTAATGCTTGAGGTGTTAATGATAGATGTCACAATTATATGGAATATAATTGTGTGTGTGCTTTCATTGGAGATGAGATTGGGATTTGCTCAAGTGAGAAAATTTAGTGATGGTCGATATTATTGAATTACCCGGTGGTGTAATTGTAAATTAGAATATATGGTCTTATATATATTGGTATAAAAATGGTTGAAATGGCATAATGTATTTTCATATACGTCGTGTAACCTAGAAATTAGGTGTGAGTGCATGACACGTAGTTTTTCAAAAACGAACATGATCAAGGGTATGAATTTCACAGATGATTTTCCGAGAACGGGTCGGAGATACCCAACAGATCATTTCGGAGGACCATGATCAAGCTGGGAAATTCCCTCCAACACATTCGCCTGAGGGTAGTCAGTCCCATCTTTTTTACCGACCAGATATTTTCAAGAATAAATGCTGCTTAAATGGGTTTTTTTTTTCTCTCATACGGCTTATAAAAGTGTGAGGAGCCTGAGGATTCGAGACATGGGAACTGGTATGCACATCAAATAGGATCACGTATTTACTTGAGTGTGTGTTTAAATTGGAGCATTGCATATGCACTTAGGTGGGGAGTAACCCATTTGTGGATTCACCACCGGGCGATAACTCACCCCGCCGAGGGAATATTTTTCTGAAGATGCGAGCGCTCGGTATGAATGCCTGTTCTGTAGACCTATTTTGAAGAAAGTCAGTTGTGGCTTTGATAGTTTTTGATAATAAGGTGTATTAGAATTATAGATTTTAATATGTATTTGTATTAAGAGAAATGTTATAACTCTTGAACTATTGGAATATAGTTGGGTGTATATTTTGATGAGTATTGGTTTATGGGCCAAAGAGGCCATTTTTACTCATGTATGAGTCTCGTGATATGAAACGTATAGATTTTCCGTAGGTTGACTCGGGCAGTCAAACAACAGACACTCCTGATTAGGGCGCTACAATATTTGTAGTATGTCAACATTAACAAAAAATAATAATATAAGATATATTAAAAATACAAGTCTACCATGAAATATTGATATGCGTTTAACTATCTTACATCGATTTGGCCATATCCACCTAACATTGTTATTTCATTAGTTAGTCGTCGTTGACTAACTGGTCATTCTAGATAGAACAAAATGGCATTGCTATAGGAACATCCACCGATGCACATATGTTTTTGACAAGTAAAAAATTTGCAAATTGAGGACAAATGAGTACTCATTATAAACCAGATTATAGCACATTCATAACAACAAGCATCAACTCAAAAGTGAGATACCAGAAGAGCAAACAACATGTATGTCATTGCTACTATGGAATTTCCGATTCCATTTTTTAAGTATCGAGCACAAATTTGCTCCAATTTCTCTGTACATTAACCTCACCATCCCATATAAGGTCCTATAAGTCATGTATGCCCTCCAACTTGTTGTTTGGTGCCAAAATCGTTGTGCATGCAAAAATAATAAACACCTTCTGGAATTCATTATCGACTTCTAAGTCTATTAGACTTTCTTCCAACCTATTAAGCGAATATACCCGAGATGTTAATCCACACCGCGGATGAACAATAACATCGAGTCCAACTAATGGGATCACCATAACATTCATGACATCATCTATTGTCACATCAAGAGTACGATCTCTCTCTAATCTTATATGATGATATGTCACTTCGTAGTGTGATATAAGATAGTGGCATAACTCGTAGCGGATCTCTAGACATGCAAGCTGTATGAGTCCACCAAACCCGAACCCCCTAATAACTTCCAACTTATGCTTAGGAAATTGATGAATAATAGATAAGAACTTCTTCCCCGAACAACGAGATTTTGGGAGCTTCACCTAAAGTTACATACAAAACAAACCAAATTATGCACTTAATACAATCTAAATCATGATAATGTCTCATGTTACAAAGAATGATATGAGTTATATCTCATCAATTCTTTGCCTTGCTTCGCAGAAGATGTTATTACGTTTGGCAATTTATCCATGCTTAATAAAACTTGATGATAATATATAAAATTATACATATTATCTACAAAACGAATATTAACATAGCGCACACAAAAGAGAAACATAATTCCACATAATAATATAGCATTTTTTTTACCTAAACTTCCAGAAAGCATGCCACATAGTTCATAATACATTAATTAACAAAAGAAAGCACAAACCAAATGGAATGTGTATGGTAGTTCACTAATATGAAAATCAGCAACATTAATCATACCAATGGATTTTTGTAAGTTTTTCTTATCAGGCTCAAATGCCATATTGTATCACTTAGCAATAAACAAATTAATATCTTGAAATCGTGACTCAATGCGCTTTTCGTCTTCCAGAGGTCTTTTAACGCAGGTGACTTAAAGAGAAGAATACATTTCATAACATCTCGAACAACACCATCGTCTTGGACTTTTGGCATGTTATGTGTCTCAATACCATGAAAAGTGCTTGAGTATACCAATTGTTGTGCTAGGGATTTGAAGATTTCATCAACAAAATCTGCTACATTTTGCCCTATGGAGAGTAAAACTGGCATGCATGATCACATGGAATGCCCGACATTTTCCAACCACGATATGTACATGATTGTTCCTTAATGTCTACATTTACCACTAAATCACCTACAAATATAGCATAAAAGGTTTCCATGAATGGATTGACCGAGTAAACCTCCCCTTTTCCAATATTGATTTTTACTTTCTCTTCAATTTTTGTCCCTATAATACCCTTCCATGCATTTGACTGGCTTTATGCGAGCATTACTGCAAGTTAGTCATATGCTCGATAATGAAGCTACAAAATGTATTGATGTGGATTCATTTCTTAACCAAAGCATTGAAAGATTCGTAGAGATTAGTAGTCATTTTATCCGTCTTTTCTTAGGGAATTTACGACATGGCCTAATCACTCGAGGTTCATTTGCTCAATCCATGCGTAATGATTAGTTTTCACTTTGCAATTCAAACATCTTGATAATTGTGTCAGTCTCATGCCATAGGCAATTTTATCTAACCATTCAAGTGCATTTTCCTTCCCTTGTTCCCACTGTGTTATGCTTATTCAAAATAGCTACTAAGTTCTCCTTCAAGTGGCAGAGATAACAATAAGCTTGGTTCTCGCTCCCGAATATTTTTAGTTTTTACGAAGAAGACTGGATACCTATCGATATAATGACAACCTTCTTATACAGAAAATTTCTTTAAATTATGCAAGAATGACGATGACCATCACTTAATTCTACGAGCTCATAACTCCCACACTAATGGAAACATGTATCATTGGCATCATAAGATGTAGCGAGAATAAGGCACCACCATAGGGCCCACTCATGTGAGATGAGTCAATGGCAATGATTGGCCGACACCCCATCAAAAACCCTTGTATGGACACATCATGTGCGATAAACAGTTGTTCAAAATTACAATCGCCTGAGTAGGTCAACTCAACGATTGATCCTAGATTCCTTTGGACTATCCGTTCACACATCCAAGGCAACAACTTATAGTAATTCTTGGGTTGACCATATATTCTCTCCTTAGCCTTACTCAGCCCGATTTGCCGCAGCAATATGATAAGTGATCTGTCCCATGTTCTCACGTGAAATCTTTACAAATTTGTGCAGTGGTTGGTACTCGAGATGCGTCGAATAACCTCATCAATGACCCGCAGACACGGTTAGATCTCACTCTGGTTGAGCGGCCACATCATTCACGGTATATTGTACTCATTTCGGGTGTAATGCGCTTGAATGACATCAGATGCACGACAACGACAAGTTATTTTCCAAGGACGGTTGGTCAACTGTGCATGCGATAATGTGCTTATAACTATTTCTTTTGTAGTAGTACCGAAATCTCTGATAAAGACATTAGGTATAAAGCATCACAAAATCGACATTTGAAACGTTTGTAACACCGAGTCAGGAGAGTTGTGCGGTATGCTTAGGTATGTGCACGAGCTTCATGAGTGGCTAGTGTCATAATAAATTTTGAAAGTCGTTTAAGAGGGTGAAATTATAACGTTTTCAAATAATTGTGGCACTTTTGCAGTCAGGAAAGTGAATGGAGTGAAATTCAATTATGTAATTTTAAAGGGATAAAATAATAATAAATTATCGAATTGTTAGAGCCACAAAATTCTCTAGATCTCGGATGTGAGAAGCGGTGCGTCGTTAAGTAGATCTCGCGAAATCTAGTGACCTAGAAAAGTTTCGTTTAATTCCGAGATAGTCGGAATATTTTACGAATTTTTTGAGCAACGAGTGTAAAGTGAAACACAGCGGAGTTTTGAAAATTCGAAAATTGCAAATATTTAAATAATATTCAATTAGGATAAAGGAGAGTGAAAGCAGGGACAAGATAAATTGTTTGAGGCCCAGAGAAACTGGACCAAGAAGAGAGAAAGAAAAAAGGGATATGTGGGTCCCACTTAAAAAAAAAAAAAAAAGATGAAAAACAAACGTAAAGGAGAAAGAAGGGTGAGGCGTGGAGAGGCGTCGGGAGAGATTTTTAATTTTTTCTTCTTAGTTTGCTACCGGTTATGGAGACAGACCGTAGGAACTTTTCGTCGGAGCAGAAAGCAAAGTTGGACTACGCGAAGAGAGCTACGCATAGGTACCAATATCTTAGCCTTTTGTCAAACTTTAAAAGGTAGGAAATTTTCCTACTTGTATTATTTCGAGCCTAAAGGCTATGTAATGGCTTGAAATTTTTTTAAAGGCCGTAAAGACAGTAAACCCGATCACAATTTTTGGGCGAGTTTAGAAATTTTGGGGCGTATTCGGACAATGTTGAATTTGGTTTGTTTTCGAGACAGTTTGGGTTGCGAAATTTCAGGAGTAGTGGATGAGTCGGACAAAATTTTCAGAAATGTTTGGGTATTTTTAGACTCTGGAAAGTCCTTAGACGAAGTTGGCTCAACGAGATAGTTTTATGGGGCATTTAATGTGTGTAGGGACATTTTGGTCAATTTCACATCATGTGCTCCCGATGTCTATCGAATCGGACCCCAGCACGTAAAGTTTGTTAGAATGTCAGTTAGTTCGATATAGTCGACTGAAAGCCTTGTGTATGTTTTATGGTTAAAAACGTTGAGCGAGGGCATTTTGTGCTGTGTGTGGATTGTGTGGCGATTTGAACATCAGACGAGAATCTAGAGTGCTTGACAAGATTTGAAAGAAATTAGTCGAGAAAAAGGTGAGTACTAAAAATCCTTTTCATGAGTGTTTAAATTACAAGTTTGTAAGTCTTTGAAAATATAAATTTATAAGCATTTTTCTGCTCCACTTGTTATATTTCAGTGAAAAGTTCGATTCGTTATTTAAGAAACAGTTTGGCCTAGTTTAGCAAAACCTCTAGATGTACATTTCGGTTTCGGTCAGATGTATTTCGGATTGTACATGGCAAAGGTTATAGGATGTATAACTAACTATATTGCTGGTCGGTGGGGGTTAGATCTGGAATATATAGTGAGTTGCCCTCTTGCACATTCGGGGTGTATATAGTTAGCGCGACTTAGTACATGGCGATGAGGTGTTGGTTCGGGGTTCCATCAGAGTATTTTGGTCCAGAGGTTCCATTATGTTTATAGAGATCCTTGTGTTCTGGACCATCTTGGAGTAGTGTTCAGGAGTTCACCTCTAGATGTCGAGGTTAGGGTTCCATGGCATCATCTGGGTATTTAAATGGGTCCGCAGTGGTTGGTACTTGATTTCCAGTATAGAACTTTGGATATTCAACCACCATTTGAAACGATTTCCCGGCGGCGAAATAGTTGAGCAGTTTCAGCGGCGAAATAGTTTTGAAATTTCAGCAACATAAATAGTTTCGGCCACGGTTTGAAGTAGTTTCCATAACAGCTTCGGTTTTCTCGCCACTTGAGTTTTCTGACAATTTATGTACAAATTTCTCATATTGGGAGGTACAAGCGGAGACAACAACATTTAGAATTTATAGTACTCGGGCCCATTTAGCTCACGGTTTGTTTGACCATTTTTTGAAGTCTGGGTGTTGAAGCGAAGGAACCTTTCCAGTCATAGTCTAAATGTATTTGTGATTATATATATAGAATAAGTTGTAAATTAAAAATAGTAAAAGAAAGTTAAAATGTGGCATTTTGTATAGGTAAAATATCTTTTATGAAATATTGCATGCATGGTTTTGAGAAAAACAGAAGTTGTGACAAAATTATGTTGGATTGATCCTTATCTTATATTTTGATGAGTGAGAGGTCCTTTTATTGTTGTAGTTGGACATTTGGAAAAACATTGGGAGTGTATATTTTTGTTATACAGGTGATTTTGTATTTTGGGCGACCACCCAGTGCGGTCGTTATCTTGGTTTTCGTTAAATCTAAAGTGTGATTTTGTTGCAGAAAAGTGAAAAATTTTATAGCGCGTTTCGAATGGTTCTGGCGGTTTTAACGGCAGCTTCATGGTAACTTGTCGGTCGGCGAGCTTGGTACGGGAGGTTCTTGTGGAGTTCTTGACAGATTTCTGTCACTAGGAGAGTCTGTCAAGTTGGTATCGCGTGACGATTTTAGGCGATAGTTCGCTGTTTTCATACGATTTTCGCGGTATTTCCTATAGACTTGTTTTTATAATAATGATTTCTATTCTGACCTATATTGTTTTCTTTGAAATCCTTGCGTGCATCAAATGACGAAAGTGTCTTTGAATCTTTTAATCTTGAAATTCACGACGTATGTGCGGACGAGGTCGGTAAAGGTCGATCTAGGACTTAATGGGAGGCACCACCAGAGAGATATGGCTAGAGCACACCCACAGGTCTGAAAGTAAAAGCGATAGATATTTGTGAAACATCAAGGCGCGAGACCCGGTGGCGGTACCTTGGCGATGAATCCAAGTTATGCAGTTGTTACGTGACTACCGTCGAGGCGGGAGCCTCCCAGAAAAGCGAGGGCATGATAGAATGCTCTAAAATTAGGGGCTAAAACATGATGGTAGGCGACCTGGGACGGCGTACTTATGGCTGAACGAGGTTAAAGTGAAATTTATGCGGTGATAGGGTGTTCGGATGAGACGAGAAAGTCCTCTTTTCAGGGTTCTTGATGGCAGCCAGGGCTAAGGACTAGTGGGAGGCCATTAAGAGGAGACACCCTATAGGAGTCACTTGGGACCAGTTCTGACAGGCATTGACAACATATTTTATCTGCGTAGTTATCAGGATGTTTCCATTGCGGGCGGGGAAGGTCCTTTGTCAGGAGCGTCCCACGGTAGTGGTCGTAGAGACCTCGGGGTGGTCTGATAGCATCTGGGCGCGACGATTTGGTCGGTACGGTAGGGGGTGGTTCGAGACGAGGTGTGATCCTGACACTGGTAGAGGTCGCGGTAAGGGTGTAGGAGCGAAGGCGGTACGGTGGCCAAATTCAGAGTGGTACTCGTGCTCGGGCTCGGGTATTCACGGTCACACAGCGGGCGGATACATCGCAGGCGTGATTACGGCGCCGTTTCGGTTTACGATCATAATGCATATGCATTGGTGGACCAGAGCCACTCATTCATTTATTTCGGTACCATTCACTAAGAGGCACCCGGATGAGGTCTATTTATAGATGGTCGTATGGTAGTTTCCGTACCCAATGGGGATACTATGATATCCGAAAGGATAGTTCTAGGTAGTAGATTGGTGATCTAGAATAAGGATTTTCCAACAGACTTGATAGTGTTAGGTATCCATGATTTCGATATAATCTTGGGTATGGACTGGTTATCTAGGCATAGAGCCACCTTAGATTGCTATAAGAAAGAAGTAAGATTGGTTCGACCAGAGGAACCAGGCGTGAGATTTCGGAGAATTAGAAGAGAGATCTCCCCTAGTCTCATTAATGCCATGGCCAAGCCCATAAAATGCTTGGAGGGAAAGGTTGCTAGGGTTATTTTGCATTTTTGTAGTGGATAGGAGACAAGAGGGACACGGATTTGGAAGACATCCGTAGTCGAGAGTTTCAGGATGTCTTTCCAAATGATATTTCAGGTTTACCCTCGGATAGAGCAATTGAGTTCGTTATTGAATTAATTCCAGGGGGCCAGAAATTGATATCCATTCCTCCATACAGAATGGCGCCGTGATTGAAAGAATTGAAGGCACAATTGGAGGAATTGCTAAGCAAGAGCTTCATCCGACCTAGTACCTCACCGTGGGGAGCTCCAGTTCTCTTCGTAAAGAAGAAAGATGGAAGCTTACGGTTGGGTATAGACTATAGACAACTGAATCGGGCAACAGCGTAACCCGATTATCCGGCTTCCCTCGTATAGATAGGCTATTTGACCAATTGCATGGATCTGGGTATATTCTAAGATTGACCCTAAGGTCGAGGCTACCATCGATTGAGGGTCAGAGAGAATGATGTTTCTAGATACCCAGCCCGGGGACAAGATCACGGTCCACTTCTGAGTTCTAGTGATGCCATTCGGATTATTGTTAATGCTGACTACGTTCATGGATTTGATGAACAGGGTATTCAGTCCGTATTTAGATAAGTTTGTGATCGTATTCATTGATGACATTCTAGTGTACTCAGGCAATCCAGAGGAACATGCAGAGGGTTCCTATGCTTATCTGCAGACAATATATCTCCCATTGTTGATAGAGTTGAGATCTTTGGGATTCGATTCTTTGAAGTAAAAACGTCTGAGACACTATTGGCATCATTTTATGTTCGTCCTCTTCTCGTGGATCAGATCGAGGAAGGTCAGAAGCAGGTTTCAGAGATGATTAAGTTGAGGGCGGGATTGGGGTTGGTAGAAAGCAGGTTCATCGAGAGACGATAGGCGTAATAGTTAGAAGTCGAATGTGTGTACTGAAATAGGTGAACTAAAGGAAATCTGGAAGAGATACTCTTCAACATGCCATGCACCACAGTAGCGCAAAGATGTATCATGCTACGAAGGAGCATTATTGGTGGAAGGGTATGAAAAGAAGTGCGATTTCGTATCCGGATGCCTAACACAGCCGACGGGTGAAGCGAGCACGAGCCCGCGGGGAAAGATCTGACCCTTCCGATTCGTATGGAAGTGGGATAAGATTACTATGGATTTTGTTATCGAGACCACGAGAACTCGGAGCGACACGATGCCATATGGGTGATTGTGGATAGACTAACGAGAAAATCGTAGCATTTTCTCCCGGGTTAAGCGATGATGACTTGTTTAGACCAGAGTTGGCGATTATATGTGGAGGAGATAGTTAGATTACAAGGAGTTCCTATATCGAAGTAGTCTCAAAGCGAGACCCAGTTCACATCCGATTTTGGTCGGTTACGAGGATGCCATGGGGACTCGATTGCACTTTAACCACTGACTTTCCATCCTCGGGCCCGATGGTGGGTGGAGAACTGTCGAAGCTAGAGGATATCTTAGGCGTGCGTGATAGAGTTTAAGGGAAAATTTGGGATACATTTATCTCGATGGAGTTCGCCTCTGACAGTTATCAATCCGGTATAGGCATGGCTCCATTTGAAGCATTGTATGTAGGAAGTGTCATACTCCGTATCTTTGGGATGGTAGAGAGGGGCGTGGGCCCGGAGTTGAAATCTGATTACCTTAGATAAGATCCAGTTATTAGAGACGGACTTAAGATAGCCGAGGGACGGGATGAGAAAAAGTTATGCGGACAAACGTCGTAGGGATCTCCAGTTTAAAGTGGGCAATAGGGTCTTCCTCAAAGTTTCCCCTTGGAAAGGTGTCCTCAAATTTGGAAGACGAGGAAAGCTGAGGCCCAGATACATAGGGCCATATGAGATTATTGCCAGAGTGGGACCAGTAGCATATAGATTAGACATTCCTCCAGAGTTGTCTAAGGTTCATAATGTGTTTCATGTATCCATGCTCATGAAACTCTACATTCTAGATCCCTCCGTGTACTTAGAGATCAGCCGAGTAGAACTAAAGGATAATTTGACATAAGGAGCGACCAATCACGAGATAGTAGATCGCAAAGAAGCGAGATTTTGCGGAATAAGGTCATTCCGTTAGTCAAAGTTTATGGGGAATCATGGGATTAAAGAGGCTACGTAAATTCGAGGAGGCTCGGATGCGCGTCGATATCTTAGTTGTTTTACGATTAAGGTATCACTCTTTATATTAGTTTGTTCATTTCGAGGACAAAATGTTCTTAAGGAGGAGAATTTATAACAAAGATCACGAGAGGGTGTATGCGGTAGCATATATAACCGTATGTGCACAGGCTTCCTTAATTATTTTAGTGCCATAATAGAATTTTGAAAGTCGTTTTAAGGGTGAAATTATAACGTTTTCAAATAATTGTAGCACTTTTGCAATTAAGGAAAGTGGATGGGTGAAATTCCAATTATGTAATTTTAAAAGGATAATAATAATAATAAATTACCATAATTGTTCGAGGGAAGCTAGAAAATTAGATATTCGGATGTGAAACGGTTTGCGTCGTTAAATTCGATCTCATGAAATCTAGTGACCTAGAAAAGTTCGTTTAATTAGAGACGGTCGGAATGTTTCACAATTTACAGGCAACGAGTGTAAAGAGTGAAACACAGCGAGATTTTTAGAAAAATTAGAAAAATGGAAAATATTTTAAATAATATTCGAGTGGGATAAAGGAAATTGAAATAGGAATGAAAATAAATTGTTTCGGAGCTGAAACGGACCAAGAAGAGAAAGAAAAAGGGATATGTGGGTCCCACTTAAAAAAAAAAAAGATGAAAAGCAAACGTAAAGGAGAAGACGGAATTGAAGGCGTGGAGAGAGAACGTCCAGGAGAGAGATTTTTAATTTTTTTTTTTCTTGTAGTTTCTTCTCGGTTATGAAGTGGACCATGAGCTTTCGTGGACGGTAATGGTATTCTACCTTGAAGAAATTTACGCATAGTACCGATATCTTAGCCTTTTGTCAAACTTTAAAAGGTAGGAATTTTTCTACTTTGTATTATTCGGCGCAAAAATTTATGTAATGGAAACGAAATTTTTTTAAAAGCTAGTAAAAGGTAAGTAAACTTGATCCCAAAATTTTAAATGAGTTTAGAATTTTGGGAATTTGTATTCGGTTGATCGAAATTTGAATTTCGGTTGTTTAAGCCAATTGGGTTGAAATTCCCGGGAGTGTAGTCGGACAGTCGGACAAAATTTTTCGAAATATTTTGGAGTATTTTTAGACTCTGGAAAGTCCCTTTAGTCAAAGTTGACTAAAGCGATAGTTTTTATGGGGCATTTAATGTGTGGAGACATTTTGGTCAATTTCGCCATGTGCTCCGATGTCCTTATCGAATCGATTGTAGCGTAAAGTTTTGTTATAATCAGTTCGTTCGATATAGTCGCTTTGAAAGTTCTGTGTATGTTTTATGGTTAAAAAACGTTGAGCGAGGCGTTTTCGTACTGTGTGGATTGTGTGGCGATTTGAGCGTCAGGCGCGAGAATCACAGAGTGTTTAGTGATTTGAAAGAAATTAGTCGAAAAAGGTGAGCTCAAAATCCTTTTCTAAAGCGAAAGTGTTTAAATTACAAGTTTGTAAAGTGCTTTGAAAATATAAATTTATAAAGCATTTTTTACCTCCACTTGTTATACTCGCGAGAAAAGTTCGATTTAGTATTTAAGAAGCAGTTTGGCTGGTTTCATGAAAACCTACAGATGTACCCGGCTCGGTTCCCGTCGGATGTATTTCGGATTGTGCATGGTAAGGTTATGGGATATTATGACTAACTATATTGCACAGTCGTGATTGGGGGTTAGATTTAGAATATATAGTGAGTGTCGCCCTACGCACATTCGGGGTATATAGTTAAGCCTTGACTTAGTACATGGCGATGAGGTGTTGGTTCAGGGTTCCATCAGAATTTTGGTTGAGGTTCCATTATGTTTATAGAGATCCTGCGCCCAGGTGTTCAGGACCATGCTTGCCAGGGTAGTGTTAGGGTTCACTAGATGTCGGGTCCAGGGTTCCATGGCATCACGTCTAGGGTATTTCAGAAATGGGCCACAGTGGTTGGTACTTGATTTCTAGTATAGCACTTTCAGATATTAACCACCAACCCAAAGCTTGATTTTAAACGACATAAATAGTTTCGAAACGAGTTTGACGAAATAGTTTTCAGAATACTTTTCAGCAATATAAATAGTTTTCAGCACAGTTTTCAAAAATGGTTTTCATAGCAAAAACTCAGTTTTCTCATAAACAGTTTTACAACCATTTCTGTACAGATTTTCATATTGGGAGGTACAAGCGGACAAGCAACATTTTAGAGCTTATAGTACTCACTTGGGCCGTTTGGCTCACGGTTTGTTTTTAAAACAATTTTCATGTACGAGGTGTTGAAGCTAGAAAGACCTTTCCGAGATCCTCAGTCTAGACGCGTATTTGTGATTATATATAAGATAAGGTGTAAATTAAAAATATTAAAAGTTAAAATGTGGCATTTTGTATAGGTAAATATCTTGTAAAATATGCATGCATGGTTTGAGAAAAAACGGTCTGACAAATTATGTTGGATTGATCCTTATCTTATATTTTGATGAGGACCAGAGGTCCTTTATTGTTGTAGTTGGACATTTGGAAAACATTGGGAGTGTATATTTTTTTTTTATACAGGTGATTTTGTATTTTGGGCTTGACCACTGTTCAGTCGTTATGCTGCCGGATTTTCGTTAAATCTAAAGGTGTGATTTTTTGATGAAAAGTGAAAAATTTTATAACCGCGTTTCCAATACGATTTAAGCCGGTTGCTGGCAGCTTCATGGTAACTTGTCGATCGGCGACTTGGGCGGGAGTTCTGTGGAGTTCTTGGGTAGATTTCCTGTCACTAGGAAGGGGGTCTATCAACGTTTGTCCACTGGCCATAATTGCATTTTGAAATCACTTAGTACTACGTTGAAGGGCATCTATTTCAACTCCTCTATTAGACAACCTATAAGACTCTATTATTGGGCCATTTGCCGAAATATCCATTGACAAGTGCAGATTTGGAGTCCTATTTCCATGAATGTGTTCATAATTAGAACCCACATTAGGTGTGGGGTAACTATTAATAAGACATGGGAAACCTTTAGTTATTCTTGAACATATATTTTACAAATTAAATAGGCAATTCCATGACAATGATGAGTTTAGCTTAATATACCTCGAAGGTAGGATTACACCATTCGCATACTCGATTCGGTAATACTACATTATACACGACAATAACTGTCATTGAATCTGAACATCTTCATCAATTCTTTATCATCATTTAACAACACCATTAAAGATGGATAAAATTTACATGTGTAGTGAAATTTCACCGAATTTGATTCAACCCTCAACTTAGCACAAACTAATGAAACAAATTCGTCGTATGAAATATTCACATTCACAAATATTGTAATGACTTGTCCACCCTTATATTCAATTAACAGAACATTTCGTTCACCCATTTGCATCCTTCACCATTTTCCCACCTTCAAAGGCATAACAGAACATTTCGTTCTCCATCTTCTTCAAATTTATACTTCTTGTTTGAGACACATATACAATTTGAAGGAATATTAGTTACATAGTTAAACATATGGGATATAAAAGTCTTTAATGCTAGATCATGTTATATTAGATCATACACTCGTTTTTTTTTGCTAATTAACATATCTAAATGACATGTTTAATATCACAATAAATGGGTAACTTACAAATTATGTATGTAAGAATGGCATAGGAAATACTGCATGGTCATGGGATGGGAGGGTTATGTCTTTGCTTTATATGTTTCTACACATATAAATGCTCTTGGAAGGTACAACAGGTAAATTTCATCATATCCCATGGGTTTTAAGCTATTACGGATCTTAAACCAAACTCTCTAATGAACTAGCTTTTAATCCCAAAATGCATAAACCATTATTGAAGTAAGCATATATATATATATATATATATATATATATATATATATATATATATATATATATATATATATATATATATATATATATATATTATACAACATAAGCTAGTATATCCATGGAGAAACATTTCAGTGAATAATGCCTAAGAATGTATAGAAAAGAAGGGACTCTACCTAAAATGCTTATCCGTCCTGGCAAGTTCACATCAACTGTGTATTAACCTCTGATAAAATATAACAAAAATTACGGTTAATACCTAATACGAGAGACAAATTGCACCGACTTTACTACGTTCATATTGTAGATACCAGTGATTCCTTTGCTGACTCTTATTGTAACTAATCGGGAAGTTAGTAAGTCCTCATTCACCGACGTATGCCATTATTTGTTCCATATTTATAGTTGATGACAATCTTCAATGATAAAAGGGCACTTATGATTGAATGGATGTTTATATGTCAATTATCTTCTCTTTGATCCTTACCATTTCTACTTTATGTCAAGTTTATTCATAAAGAATTCAAAAAATTATTTCCATACTTTGCTATTACCATTTCTTTCTGACTTATGCCTTAGAGTTTACTAAAGCATTTGCGGGTGAGGGTTGACCATATGGCTACTGCTTTGTCCAAGACTTTTAGATCACCAATAGTAGACACTTGCAATCTCTTCCACAACACCAACATGTATACTTGGCCTCGTTTTCGTATTATTATTATTTTTAACAACATTTATTTCTGAATATATATTGCAATAATATTCATTAACCTGTTTTTCATGTAAATTATTCTTTGCTCTACTGAGGGGTTTTTTCGATGAGGAAGAAAGGATACAACAATAGGAGAGGTACATATCTTCTCACCATTGGTGATAAAAGACTTGTGAATCACAATGATGGCAATTGGCTTATTTTTGTAGTTTCTTACATGATGATGCAGTTGAATAAATCTTATGTGGACATATGCAAATGAGTACTAGTTCCACCAATTGGAATTCTAGAACTTTCAAGCATGTACAGGGTATTAGCATTGTTATAGCAAAGTACACAAACTTTACTACATCAAAAGTCTAGATCTATCAACCAATCAAGCCACAATACAATTCTGACAACAAACAAAATGAACTCTTTAGATTTATTACTATGATAATTTTAAAACCAAATGCTAGGTTTTTCATATCTAATCTACAGACGTTTTTTTTTCTTTTTATGGTGGGTAAATGATAAAAACTCTACGAAATAGAAACCCAAATAGAACCATAAAAAAAAAAACAAAACAAAACCCTCAAAGCAAACACAAAGCCAAATAGAACCATAAACAATGTTTTTCTAGTAACTTCGGCACAAAGATGAGTTTTTTAGCCCAATATATGATCGGATTTCTCCTTTGCAAATGATGAAGACACCAACGAGAGGCAAATGGATCGTGGGTCTCAAAGATAGCTTAAGGCAGGAAGCGAAGCGCCTCAAAAATGCAAGGGTTTGGACTTGAGAGGGTGAAAACTGGCTTAAGCCTTGTGACGATATGATTTCTTTTTCCACTTTAGAAGATCGGAAACGAGCGGAGCGAGAAGTATATAGGGTTAGGGCTTTCTTCCTTTGGCCCTGCTCGTGAGAGGGGAAGACGAAGGAGTTAGGAGTGAAAGAACATTTGATGTCAAATGTTTTCTTGTTTTTATCTAGCTTGTTTAGAGGGGCAGTTTCGGTATTGTTTGCCCAATTATCCCTTTTGTTCCTTAAAGACAATTTTTTTTTTCAAATGTATTTGACTTATGCAATTAAAGTTCTTTGTACTTATTTAACATTTTCGATATGATCCCGATACATACTTCCTTGCAATTACTTTATCTAAAAAATAGTAGGATGATTGTGAAACCCCAAAATCGAATTTTCGAAAAGGGTAACTTGATAATTTCGATCAAAAAATTGGAATTTTCTAGAGCTGGGATGTGAAATGAACTTCACCATTGATGATCTCCACGAATCTAGCTACCACGTCGAATTAAGAGACGATCGGGGGTATACGTTTCGAGGCGTATGGTGTCGGATGACCGTGGCATGGTTAAGGGGGATGTACGCCCAGCATACTAGAGAGTGACGCATGGCAAGATCATGTGATGCACTTGAATGTGTAGGCTCACAATTAGCCACATGTGTGATGATGCAATAAAGAAATAAAAGAAAAAGGAAGGAAAATTAAGGGCAACACAAATGGCATGAGGAAAGGGGGAGGAAGCTTCCTCCCTTGACCAATTCGGTCAATAATATTCCAAAGGGGCGTGAAAATGCCAAAGAAGAAGAGAAAATGAGAAGGAAAAGAATGAGAAGAAGAAATAATGGGAAAATGAGAAGGAAAATAAAGAAAAGCAAAAAAGAAAGAAAAGAATTCATAGAAAAAAAAAAGGAGTTCGTAGAAAGGGAAGGAAAGGAGAAAAGGAAGGAAAAGAAGAGGAAAACAAAGGGAGGATTTCCCTAAGCTCAGACGGTCGACTCGACGGTGAGAGTACTAAAGTTGTTTTCTGGCGTGATCTACGTGGACACTAAAAACTTGGGTTTTCAACAAACTCCATAAGGTGGGGATTTTCTACTCGGTTTACTTTTAGCCCTAAAAGGTTGTATAATGGTATGGGTTTATGGGGAGGCGTAGGGGGGAAGGCCAGTAATTTGGATTCCCAAAATTTAGGGCCCCGGATGGTTGAGGTTTACAACTGGTTTTCACATAGTCTTAGACTGTTGTGGGTTGGGGTTTGAACTCGAGATCGATGTCTCCGGGTTTGGTTGCTTGTTTTGTGATATAATGATTGTATGGATGTGTGGAACCAAACTAGTTCAGGTTTATGAAGGGACCGTGAGGTACCCTGTTGGATGAGTCCAAGATTGTGACCTTGTTGTGTGTTATGGCTTTTATGAATACATGCAATGTGTGAGAATTATGTTGATGCATGCTAATTGATGTATTAACATGGATTGCATAGATGTAGATTATGTAAAAATTATAATTATCCATGGTATGTAAATGTTTCATGTAGCACTCATATATACATGTAACATGAAGGAAAATGCATTGGCATCATGCATTTCATGTGCACGGTCACATCGCGTCAAGTCGGGTGTGGGTGCAAGGTATTATTTATTCACCGGTGTAGGTGAATAGATCGTGAGTTCGGAAAATGGGACAAAGTCCAAGGTAGAGATTCACGAGGGAGTAAAATGATCAAAATGATAAATTACATATTTTAGGTGGAGCAAGTTGGGGTAGATCCCCCCAAGGATGAAAGACTTGTTATTCATGGTTAGACAAGAATCCAGGCGATGTAAGTTCACGAAAATGTTGGAAAGGCGTGCGGCGTCCTGCGGTGAAAACAAAAATCCGTGGCCCACAAAAGAAAAAGAAAATCATGAAATGATAAATTAAAATTGGAGGGTTGTCCAATGGTTTAAGTCATTGGGTTAAATACCAATGGTTGGTTTCCACACTGGGCAATTGTAGGTGTGGGAGAGTCGGTTGGGACTCAAGTTGTGAGCATAAGGGGTCGCATCTCATGCATGACACGGAACATTTTATATAATGTTGCATAAATTGTATGAAATGTGATTGATGTTTATGTACGCCATTGCATGTGCATTTTAGGTGGGGAGTAACCCTTGTAGGAAAACTTTCTACTGAGCATTGCTCACCCCGTGTGGGAAACTATTTTTTTAGGTGTGCGGGGAGGTAACTGGTTCAAGAGCTTAGTTGTGAACTAGGCCGGATTGTGGCCTTTTTAAGTTATTTTGTAATATTTTGGATAAAATATCCAGTTTTTACATGTAAATAAGGTGTTTTGTAATAGAAAATGAGTTTCGGGATGTTCCAGTGTTATGTTAATATTTTTCCTAGATTTTATATTGCCTGAAAAATGAGTAAAATAGGATGCAATATTGAAAAATATTGCATCTGAGTGTTTTTATATTTGTGAATTAAATATGCAGGAATGGGTCTTAATAAATGAGTGTGATATCTAGACACCCGATATTTACAGGTTTCCGCAAGTTGACGGGTTGTCAACGGGACCCTCGGAATAGGGATGTCATAGAAGTACATATTTTTAATTAATTATTATACCTAGTGGTTGTCATTTGGTCACCTGAAATGTACATAAACTAAACCAAGTCATAGTTAAATGAGAGTTTCGGATTAAAATAGTGTTTTTCAAAAATAAAATTACAAAATTAGTTATGAATTGAAACTATTGCTCAAAGTAGTGTGTTTGGGCCACGTAGGCGGCAACATGGCAAATGTCGTTGTCCTGAACAACGGCTTCATCATATTTTTGAATTCAATTGCTACTCTCATGGATAGTGGCTTCATCATTTTTTAAAAGTTCAATTGTCATTTTGTCTGAACGACAATTTCATATATTATTGAATTCAATTGTTGTTGTCATGGATATAGCCAGCGTATGATCATTATCTGGAAATTTACAAAAAAATTTATTATTATTATTTTTTACCTTAACTTATTTAAAAATTATTGAGATAAATTACATCAACTAATGGATTCGAACACAGATTTGATAAGTTAATATTTAAATAGTATATATTTACTATTTGATATTAAAAATAATTTTATTTATCAATACAAATTAGCACACAAGTTATTTATTAATTTAAATATATTTGTAAATATTTTTAAATTTTCACAACAAGCACATCCATGGTAGTCTTAAATCTCAAATAAACCTGCAAGTTTTATTTTAAAATATTTGTAAGTTTTATTTTTTATTTCACAAGTTGTATCCAGTTGTGTATATTATCATTTTAAAATACTTATGGAATGTTCAATGAATTTTTGCATGAAGCTCGATTATGACTGAGTTAGCCTTCGAGAGCAATATATATATAAATCATCACCCACATGCATCGAGTATAACTAATTATTAAACAAGAAACTATGATTTCATGATAAACGAGAATCCATATAAATATATAAAAAAAATTGTATACGAATATCAATATATACAAATATCAGCATATATCGTGAGTCCCGTAAGATGGAGTCGCGCATATTTTATAACTTTGGGGCGGCGCGCAGAATACCGACTAGTTTATCTATGGTCGTGCAATCTCGAAATAGAACTAATGGAGCCCAGTGGAGCGAGGAGGCGATGGATGAAGTACTCAACGTATACATGGAGCATGAGGTCGCCTAGTTGGAAGTGCACCCAACTCTGATACAAGGTCAACCATGGTCTCATCGATGGGAGGTAATGTAGGGGATGATAAAGGGTGGGATGATAAGGTGATGTCTACTGCCATGGACGTTGGCTCTGGTGACATCGGAGATGGTAAAGATGTGTAAGTGTGTGGGGGTATGGAAGGTGATGTGTAAGTTTGTGGGGGCATAAAAGTATCTGGTGATGGGTAAGTATGGGAAAGTACAGAAGTATCAGGTGATGGGTAAGTATGGGGGGTATGGAAGTAGGTAATGTCGAACGGGTGTACCGTGACCTCTCTCGCCATCGACCATGACCTCGCCTACCATCTCGACCACTGACCTCACCAGCCAAACTCTCCTCTCCTCTCCCTCTCCTTTACCTCAGATACTGGGTACGCATACGAGGCTGGAGTGGATGACACCGAAGGTCTAAATGAATGGTCCATATGAAGTAGATGCCTCTTGATGCGGTAGCCCGATGCGTGCCGTCTTGATATGGTGTAATATTGATCGATTGATATGATGTAAAGTCGTACACCAAGCTAGGTGGTGGCCAGAGTACTACCTTGACGGTAGCTATGTCGGCCGTGCGGAGATACAAAGAAACCGTAAGCGATTATAAATCACGTAATCTATTTATTCAAATTTGAAAAACTCTTTAGAAACATAGGACTGTAACTTACCAAATCCTAAGTAGTACCGATTGTAGTATGGAACCTCATATCATCCCTATGGAGTGGTGGTGTCATAAAATGTCGTGTGATACGACAATACCACTGCATATATGGATCATGGAAGTTCATAATACCCACCATATGAGGGTGCAATGATGATCCTGCCCGCTCGCATATCACATAAGGCAATGTATGGAGCATGATATGTCGCCTAATATCTGCAGAGAAGTCATCACATTGCATCCACTCTATGTAGTTGTTGCTCATAAGAGCACGATAGAGGTCTCTCCTACTGTAGCCCAAACTGGCACAAGACTCGCTCTGGATGATCCCACTCAACAGTCCCAAAACGTATAAGCGGTGACATCGTCCACCATATCTCCTGATCAGATAAGCAAATATCTGGTAGCTGGTCAACCAACTCTCCGACGTATAGCTTCCATAAGACTTACACATTTACACTTGACTTCAATAACGTATATGTAAATATGAATGAAATTACTATAGAAACATATACTTTTACATATACCATTACCTTATCAAGAGTCTGTGCATCTAGTTGATCTCGGTATAGGAGGAGCACACCGAATGGGTTATGCACCCGTGTCAAAGGTACTCTCCACCTACACCACAATGGAAGAGCTGGCTTTGGCTTGAGGTAAGCCATCGTGGGCCTGACCTCGGCCTTTCGTCTCCATCGGCCAAATACTTGGCGTCGATCATACATGTAAGGCATGGTGACTAGAAGTCTTTGGATATGTTGCTAGTCGCCCAAAATAGGGTCGCCCCACATGAAGCCTCTCCTAAGACCATAGTTGAATACAAAATAAACAAAAAGTAAGCAAACTAATGATGTGTTCTGTATATGAATGTGTTGTGTATATTTATAAAATAAAGTTATGGATACCTGTAGTAGTGTAATGCAACCGCTACTACTACGTCTACGATCCAAGCTGGCTCAACATAACTCTCCATATGTATGTGCTAGTCTTGCACCACTGACTATAAGCCCTTGGTCCTTGAGTCTGCATCAGTCTCGTAGAGTGGAGAAAGCACGGATGCATGCACTCCCTTCTTGTCCCATAAACAAAAGGATCCCATCGGCCTAAGATGAAACCATGCGCACTCAGCTTTAAAAGAGTGACCTCATGCGTCGGGTCTTTGGGGTGGATAGCTGGTCACATAACCACCACATATGAGATAGAGGGACCTTACGAGAGCATCGTGGGTGGGGTGAAACTCCCACAACTCATACACATCAAAACACATGTCCTAGTCTTTGGTCCATGGATACGGGCCCTAAGGATGATAGCGAGAAAGCATCCAATGCGTGATTGTCATCTCTCAGACGAATTTTTACATGAAACATGTGTGTCTCGAGCCGCCATCTCTCGGCGAGACAAGAGTATTAAAAATTGTCGATCATGATGTGGCTCAAGCGATATATACTATAGAATCCTGCGCGGATCACGTATGGATGAATACACGGATCCATCCTTCACATACTAATAAAGGTTTTCATCTACTGGCGAGGGTGGAATACTTCCTGGAACTACAAGTAACGAAGAAACGGATTTTATAATTGATTATATATGAATTACATGTTACAATATGTAATAGTATTTGATATTTAATCAAATACATGCCTTTTTAAAGTATCTACTAAGTGCAACTGTGTCTATCCTGCAATACGAAGACAAATGGATGCGCAATGAAGCGTTCACGCCATATACGCAACAGAGATAACATGATCTCGTATAATTATTAACAAAAACATTGAGATAATAGTATCCCTTAATCATGAATGGAATTACTAATTATAAGGCAATGAACAAAACCAGTACAACAATGTTGTATCATTTGCTTAAATAAGGTACACCGTCTTTTATAATCGAAATACACATTGGAAATGCATGAAGTCTTGCTCTGAAGCAACTACAAACATAATAAATAATTGTCTTTAAAAAAAAAATTAAGTTACTCACATCTTTCACTAAACTTGATTTCTATTCTTACAAGACCGCCGATTGTGACCTACAACCCATATGTGATAGTAGTTTTCCCCTCCCTAACATCCATTTCATTATGCAAACGGGTTGATTTAGGACGTCTACTGATTATGTGTTTCATTATGCTAATCTATTAGCACATTGTTCCCTTCTTACAACAAAGTAACTATTAAAGCGGAAAAATGTCAATTGAACTAATGCAGTGATTGGTAAGTTACGAGCTCCTTTCAGAACACTGTTAAATATTTCGGACATGTTGGTTGTCATTATCCCATATCTTCTACCTCCATCATGTGAAAGTGCCCATAACTCAAGAGGCATCGCCTCTAACCAGTGTTGTGTTTCAGAATTAATTCTCTCAATTGTAGCCATATGCCTATTAAATTTGTGTTGTGTATTCGCTAAAGCAGCTCTGCATACCAAATTCTTCAAGAGTTTATTTTTGAAGCGGGTCATAAAATTTCTTGCAAGATGACGCATGTAAATCCTATGATAGGCGAGATGATGGAATGACGAATGAGGATCGACTCATTCTTTTTGCCATAATACTGAATGTCCTATCATATATAATGCAAATCCCATCTGTTCGGGTTATATGACTTGCATTACTTCTGATACATGCAAGAACCATCCTGTATTAATATTCCTTTTCTGTAATAGCAAATATCGAAAATGGAAGCAAATGAATTGCTCATCACCTTATCTTGTCAGTAACGATGTCTTTTTATACTTCCCCAAACAAATGTATACCATTAATACTTCGATGCGGGATAACAATGTTCAAACCCTTGATAAATGGCAGACTGACCCAGCAGTTGAAATATCTCAGTGTTTGGCATATTACTATCAAATGTTTTCCAAATTACAACGCATCTAAGATTTGCTTGCTTTAAGGCCAAGAACAAACGTGGCAGCTCTATATATGATTGAGAAAAGTCGCCAAATAAGTGTCTATGTGCTTTATGCTTTCCATCCAACACCTTTTTGTATGAAATTTCATATCCCCGCTTCTCCTTCACACTTGCTTGAATAGCGATTCTGAACCGATAATGGTGTGCTTTAATAATTCCCTTGATGAGCGGCAACCAGAGTTTTGGTCCCAATTGATGATGGTCAGATTCAAGCAATGATTGATACAAGTATGCGGACCTTTATATTTGTTGATAACAAATAAACAAGTGTCTTTCACAAGCATGGCACGAAGCTTCCATAGACATTGACATTCTTCGGCCTTCTTACATCTTAAAACTATCAATTTTTTGAGGATGCAACAACCACAAACTCTTGGTGTGCTTTAATTGAGTAAATCTTTGCAACCTCTTGCAAATCAGATTTGGAATTAAAAACTTGGTCAGCTACAAATTTTCCACATAAGTATCCAGTAGTATGCTACACCCATGAGTCGATCACTTGAAATATAGCATTACGAAGCTTTCAAAGCATGTTGAATCGAGGTGATGGTGGTAAGTGATAATGAGCAGTGGATGACTCTTACGGTTCCTCGGCATACGGGTTATTTGATACATCAAAGATCACTTTTGCATATCACGAAAGAACATATATCCGCACACTCATTCTCTAAAAACTTGGTTGAAAGTGCGAAGAAGATGATACATGTCCATCAGCTTAAACATCTAAGTCTCCATTAGATTCATCGTGACATCTTCGATTAAGATTCAACATTGGCTTGCCTTCCTTATTCACAGTCTTCATCATCTCCATATACTCCACATCTGTTAGTATCGTGCTAGGCCAGCTAGTAAATACAACCATAGTCAGGGGAATTCAGCAACGTATCATTTTATAAACGATAAATTTGTATGGCTGCCCACATATTGATTCACTTGTGGCTTGACTCGAACGACCTCAATATATGATTCAATTTCATCCATGTCAGTTGTGTTAACCATGTTCAACATTCGGTACACACTACTATCATCCCATATTAGAAAATGTTGGAACCTATTTCCACTTTTTAGGGGATGCTTAAAATTAAGGACTAATTTGAGCATTTGTTTGTCAATGGTTGTCTTTGAGTATATTATATCACACAACTGTTCAAACGTGCAATCAACCGGTACATCCAAAGACATAATGATAGCTTTGTTCCTGGCATATTTGACATATGTTTCAATTCTCAGTATATTTCCATTGTAATAACATATCATGAGAATAATCGAAACATACATAATTGACCTATATAAAATGGTCCCAATAAATTAAATAATATAAGAGGTCATTATCCTTATCATTTAAACTACATTCATGGATGCTACAATCAATATGGTAATATTTTATAATTAACAAAAATCCTAAAAGGTTAAATCCTAGAAAATCCAAAACACTACAGATTTAATATTTTTATAATCGTAAAAATAATTATTTTACGTTTTTATAAATATAAATATTTACATATGTTTATTCATGCATTTTTGGTAAAATCACTATCGTTTACGATGCATGAGTTTATGATTAAAAGTCATGGGGGCAAAGTTTAAGAAAAAAAGTTTTACAAAAACCTTAATCCAATTACTTAGTAGTTGCATGTTTTAGAGGGCATAATATAGAACTTTGGTTTGAATCCTTTTGGATGCAATAGGAAAATCTTTTTCAAAAAAATTACCAAGTGGAATGGGGGGCCTTTACTGGCTTCGTTTGTTCTTCACCCATCTCCTTTTACCACTTGAGCCAACAAGGGCACAAAAAACCATATTGTTTATATTTTGATTATATTATAAAATAAGTAGTAAATCAATAAATAAAAAAAAATCCAAATCTTAAAAAATTAGTTGCAAGCAATAAAAAGTTCAAGAAACAAATAATACTTTAACATCATACAAAAAAATGAATAAAGAGTTTGGCTATATGAAAGTTCACATGGGAGTAATAATTAAGAAAAACGTATAGAATTAACGAGGAAGGCAGTTGAAGATTTAAATGGGTGGAAAGGGTTGCAAGTTGTAGAACTAAATGCAATCATGAGACTAAAAGTCCAAGCCTAGTTTCAATATATATTTAGGGAAAATAAATAAAAAAAGATGGGTGATTTTAGGTGTTTTTACCCAAAATAGTACTTTTCCATTACAAAAATAGTACTTTTTAATTACAAAAATATCAATCAAATACATATTTGAAAAAAAAAATTACCCAAATTAATGCATAAAACTATACTTAATACCCATGAAATAAATTACAAATGCTTAAAACCAGAACAATCAATACCCCCAACAATAAAATCAAGAAACACATCACATAAAACCTTTAATTTATACTCATTTTCTACTCACATAAAACCTTTTGATCAATATCCATAGGAGACAAAATTATAAACAATTTAGGACAACCCAGAAATTTAAAAAAAAAACCTTATGACCTAAAATACAACTACCAAACAAGGCCTTATGCACCTAAAAAACAACTACCAAATGCAGCGTTATGCATCTAAAAAACAGTTATCAAACAAGACCTTATGCACCTAAAAAACAGCTACCAAACAAGGCCTTATGCACTATATGTTTGTTTCTCAATAAAATACACATTTAATCACCACATTATCAACAAAACACACCAACAAAACCAACAAATTAAGAAATTTTCAACATAAAACATTTCAATGTAGGAGGGGTTTACACAGCGTGAGTCGAATGGGGTACGAAGAGAAAATATGGGCAATCGGCTTGATTTCCAATACTAATCGGTTACCGGTAGAGGAACGGGTGAAGAACCAAAGAGAAATGGGAGAAATGGGGGAGGAAGAAGGGTTGGGTAGAATTTTAATACCTGATAATGTCGCTGTTCAGAACAACGACACTTGAATTTTTAAAAAGTGGTGAAGCCGTTGTTCAGGACAATGGCATTTGCCATGTTGTCACTTACATGGCCCAAAAGCACTACTTTGGGCAATAGTTTCAATTCAAAACTAATTTTGTAATTTTTTTTTTTAAAACACTATTTTAATTCAAAACTCGTTAAATGAAATCTTCATCTCTTTGAATTTGTTTTAGAAACTGGATTTGTTGGAAAGTCAATCCGTGATCTTGTCGATATGGTTCCAATTCGATTTTTTTTGGTCTGGTTTTAATTAGATTCAATTGCGGTTTAATCATTGGTTCAACAACCCTTTAAATCAACAATTTTTCTAATTCAATTATCGACCCTTTAAACCAATAATTTTTTTAATTCAGTCATCGATATATAATGATTGGCGTATGAAATACAATCATGGGGGTAATCAACAAAGGATCGTCATCTACAACCCAATCCAATCCAATCATATCAAGGAATTAAATCCATTCCGCAATCTTTTTCTCCAAGGCGGAAATAAGTCAATGATAATTAGTTATTATTGATTATTGTTCTTATGGTGATTATTATCATTAGTCATGGTAGTTGTTGGGGTTTGCTTGGCAAACTACGTTCATATATACGAAGCAGAACTTGCACCTTTAAATTCAATTTTATTTCTTGGGATTTGAGAGCTACGCGTTAGATTGATTTTATATCGAAAGCTGAGATCTGAAAATAAAATTGAATCGCAGTCCTCTTCGTTCGCATATCTGATAAACCTTAATTGTTATTGTTGAATAGATTTTTATTTGTGTATACATCCCAAAGCTTCATCATGTCCCACATCTATTAAGAATGGGAAGATGGAAAGATTTATGAGTTTAAGCCTTTTGGTGGTTATTAATTATTATTGAATCATAGCTATTATTATTTCAAACTCATATCGTTTATTTTGATTTATTAAAATACAAATTAAGTAATTTAAAAATATATAAAGTTCTATCTCATTCTTTAATTATGTTTTGTTTTATTTTTCTTTAGGAATTTTTGTATGACTAAAGATGATTCAAATCCTAAGCATTTTTGTTTTGCTAATTTATAAGTTTCAGAAACAAAACATAACTCTTAAAAGATAGTAGGTTTTGGCGATCATGTCTAGCCTACAACCACGATCATTAAAATGGCAAAAGGCTTTTCAACCTTTGGCTACTACTCGTAGTTGCAAGTTTAAAGCATATCATCACAATCATCAATGGCCCATGGAAGAAAAAAAACCCATATAGCTATGTTTAAGGGCATATAATAAGGTTTTGGGTATATCCTCCCATAACCCTAATGGGTGCTCAATTGGTATAAAACCTTAAGGTATATCCCCTTAGGTTACTAGAGGTTTACTCGTCTGTTAGCTTTTAGGCCCCACGGGATTAATCAAGGGACGTGTAAGCTAAAACTAATCAGGACATCCACAGTTATCAAAAAATAAAAAATAAAAAATAAAAAATGGGGTTTTGAGAGTCATATAATTTCCAACAGGCAAATCTTATTTTATATCCTCTGGGCAAAAGAAACTAGAGGAAGCTTATAGTCCATCACACAGCCAACGTGGCTGCCAAAAGATCACTTTCGGGGCCCTCCACAGTTTTTAGAGTCTGTCAGAGGGGGCGGGAGGCCTGACAAGAACTCAAGCATTATATCGTTTTTCTCAAACATACATAATTTCTTTTGTTTGTTTCCAGTCATAGTAGGAGAGATTAGGTTGCTTCACCAAAGAGGATAAAGATAGATGACGAAAGTGTCATGACCGATTCTGTTGACGTCCTCTCCGATCCATGCCTCTGTCAGGCTGCCGGGCCTGATGCCTGAATCTGATCCGCTTCCGGCAGGTGGAATGCCCCAACCTGAATCTCTCTCTACTTGAGTAAGCGGGAGCAGAGAAGCGGCAAATGCTCTCTTTCCCATCCATGGAATCGGTCGACAGAGGATTTTCTGCCTCTTGATGATAGCTCCTGCCTAATGTTCTGATGGGAATAAGTAAACCGCTACTCTGCTCAGATGATGAGGCCACTGGCCCTCGCCGAGCCAGAGGCTTCGCCTCTATGACTTCCTGATCTTCGGGCGCCCGAAATCATGGGTGGCAGGCATTGCTGGTGGTAACTGGGTTGTTGTTGCTGATAGTATGCTTGAAGAGCCTGGACTCTGTCACGGTTACGAGCAGTGCTGCCTGGGTATGGAGGAATCATTGACGACGGTACTGAGCTCCCAGCTCTACCACCAGAACTGTGGAATAAGATGCCGTGTAAAGGTGATACCAAAAGAGAGATGGGCACATTTCACCAAAGAAGAAAGGAATTTTGCAGGTTGGTCAGAATGCAGGAAGAAAATTAGGACAGAAATGGAACAAGCAGCCAAAACTAAGAAAAACTTTGAAACCAACCAACCCATTGTTTCTCAACAACTTTAAAAAATAATAGTCTATTTTGGAATTGTTTTCGGTCATGTTATTTATTTATTTTTCAATGAAAAACAACAATGTAGTGTATATCAACAAAATGTGCAAGAGAGAATGACAAAAACACAACTGATCAGAAAATGACTTAGAAACACCTCACCACACTCACCACCTCACTTCACCTCAACTACAACTATTTATCATAATTGATATAAGTCCTTCAAGAACTTGTACTAAAAATGAATATTTTCTGATTAAAATGTTTCAATTATTTTTACTTGTTTTGAATAAAATATTGTAGATAAAGTTATTTTGAAAGAAATATTTATAAATTAAGTAAATAGACTGAAAACATTCTAAGCTCTTAAACAGATTTTTGTTAAAAAACTTCTTACAGATGTTTTCAAAAGCATTTCTTTATTTGTCAAGTAGAAGTGTCCAAGTTTGTGATGGGGACAATAATGCTTGTATGAAAACCCCATGCCAGAAGACATCATGGTAGACTTAGCATTTAAAACACGAAATCCTTTCAAAAAAAAAAAGTATTACCTAAAAACTACTTCAAATATTAATCAAGGATCGATTACCTGTGACCAACAACAAAAGGCTGCATAAAAGATCCTGATCTCGGTATGTCAGAATTGGGCCTAGCTGGCCTCTGAGTTACAGGCGGAATTGAGAGTTGATCAGCACCACCAATACGGCTACTGTTTGTGAAATGGAGGGAATGGTGCTCCCAACTGTAGTATGAAAATCCATGGTGGGAATGCATGAATGTTGGTATCTCACTAGGTACCGATGGGCCATTCCAGTGATTGTTGAAACTAGATCCATCTGATACACTGCCACTAGAGTTTGATGACGAGGGATGAATTGGTCGGAAGTAGGCGATGTACGGGCATGGATGAGTAGCAGAAAAGAAACTGCTGTGTGTTCAGCAAAGATAGCATGCTGCCCCAGAAGATCGTTATCTGCATCCGTCAGAAGTCCAACAATTAAAGTTTGGCTAGATGGGTCTCTTAGCTGGCTCATACAGAAATGGAACTCAAGGAAGAAGGAGAAGAATCTTACATGAAGCTGAGGAGAAATCCCCTTCACTGCAGCACACGTTCACATATGTCAAGTAATTTTATTTTATCTAAAAAGACAAAAAAACAAAAAACAACACCAACAATAAATGAAACAAAATACCACTTGAGTAAAACACAAAAGTGTCATACAGAGCTTTCTTAACTTCTAAAAATGTAAAACTTCTAAGTTCATCAGTTAACTAGATTTACACATTGATCTAATCAAGCATCACCTAAAAATTTAGCCATACTATTGAATCCAAGCATCACTAAAGAAATTTAGCCTTATTGGTCTTGTTTAGGCGTGATATTACGTAATGCCCAAATCTTAGAAGCTTGAAACTTAGGAGAATTGGTCGATTAACGTAATTGTCGAGGCTTTGGTTTAGCAGGAGGTCCTAAAAGCTCAAACTTGTAGGATTTTGGTTTAATATGGAATATCATGTGACACCACTCCCTCGCGTGCACCTTATTGTCTGCAGCGTGGAATCAAAGTCCATTATGGACTTTCAAATAAACATGGGGATTAAATTGCAAGGAGATGGTCGAACGGAGATCTGCCAAACCAAAGAAACTCTTATACCATGTTAAAAGACCAACTTCTCCTAAAGCTAAAGGCTTTGTGGGATTTGGGTTTAATATGAATGTCGTCTTCAGCCTTTGCTCCCTCTTGTTTGTAGCCCCATGCACGCACGTGGAGAGTCGAGTCGAATTATAGACTTTGAATAAATATGGGGGTTAAATTGCAAGGAGAGGTTAGAACCCGGGACCTCTAACGAGCACAGCCCTCGATACCATGTTAAATGACCAACTCTCCTAAAAACTCAAGCTTGTAAGATTTGGGTTTAATATGAATATCATCTTCAATAGGTCTAATCAAGCATGAGATATTGGGAGATAAATCAGAATCACCAATGCATGTGAAAATTAGAATGGGCCAGTTTTTCTGTTAAATCATGTTTGATCATTATTCTAGAAAAAAACTTAGGTTATAAACTTTTCACCACGCTCTTACGGTCAAATATTTAGTAGGAAAACTTTTTTCCTCTGTTCTTTAACTTAGTGATTGAAATTTCAACTTTGTTGAAATATCCATGATATATTACTGAATTAACCATCCTTTCTTCTCCATTTTGTTCTCACATGATTCCTAGACCATGATCTCTTGAGCCTATAATTATTAATTTTGTTTCCTACTCTACAGTCGATCCAACATCACTGCAAACTGCATATGAAAGATGAATGTTGTCCAAAAATATGGCCTTTATTTGGAAACGGCAATATAGAGATATCAGCCATTATGTAGGCCATGTTCTATGCACTCAAATTTGCACGTAAATGGGGCATTATAAGTGCATTGGCCACTAGGCCTCACATATAAATCTGAAATTTATGATACTTAGAAAGAGTTGCATTTCAAAACATGTGGTTGGACTTCTTTTATACCTTAAGTAAAACAAGGTATCCATGGCGAACTTGTCCAACACCAGTCCCATGGTTGTTAAAGGCCCATCTTTGTTAAAGGCACAAAGCACTGCCTAAGCAAACTGAGATGCGGTTATGTATTATTCAAACTAAAATAATACTTCAAATCTGCAATAGAGACCAATGCAAAGAGCGAGAAAATTTCATTTCCCAGAACCCAAGGGCCAAAACAATGTTCCCTTTAGAGTAATAACATATATTTTTCATAGGGAGATAGGACAAAATACCTAGCAAAAAAGGGGAAGCTACTCCAGTACAGGGGAAGTATAAGAGGTAGATAAAGATTATAAGAAAATCCCATGTACAGGCAAGGATACAGAAACATAAACTAAAAGAGGAAGAATTTCAGGAAAAAGGGAAATAGATATTCCAATAAATAGAACAAACAAACAAAAAACTTGTAAAATGGAAGTTTCAGTGAGAAAAAAAATCCAAATATATAAGCCAAAAAGACTACCAAAATAGTTGGGAGAAAAAAAAATCAGGAAAGGAGTCCAAAACCCAAATTTACTATTTGAAAAGCATCATAAACAGTCCATGTTTAATGGCCAGAAGAAAATTTTGCCCAAAACTTCAAGCAAGATGAAGAAGACTGAGGGAATGCTTTGGCCTTTTAAAATGAGGATTACTAGGAAAAAACAGAAGAATCAAAAGGTTTGACAGAAAGAATGGACAGACCCTACTCCACCACCAAAAATAAAATAAAATAATAATAATAACTATAATAAAAACAACACACCACCTTGAACAACAGCTAAAACAGAACAAATAACATTTGCTTTGGGATTAAAGTGGCTAAATCGATGAACCACATACCCAGGTGGACCCACAGAACCTTGTTTTAGGCTTTAGCAACAGAATGGCACTGAAAGGCAGATCACACACCTGTTGTTTGCAGATGATACTCTTGTTTTCTGTAAGGACACGGAAGACCAAATGGCTTATCTGAGTTGGATTTTGGCTTGGTTTGAAGCTATGTCTGGGTTGAGTATCAATTTGGATAAAAGCTCCTTGATACCAGTGGGGAGGGTTGAGAACGTGGAAAATTTAGCCTTTGAGTTGGGATGCAAAGTTGAGTATCTACCAGCAACTTACCTGGGGTTGTCGTTGGGAGCTAATCGAAAAGATTCTAGTGTGTGGGATGGGGTTGAAGAGAGGTTTCGAAAAAGATTGGCTAAGTGGAAGAGGCAATACATTTCTAAAGGCGGAAGACTTACTTTGATTAGAAGTTGTTTGTCCAATCTGCCCACCTATGTCATGTCCCTGTTTTTTGAATGCTAGGAAAGTCAGATCATCTTTGGAAAAAATTCAAAGAGATTTCCTATGGGGAGTGGCAACCTTGAGAGGAAGATACATCTAGTTAAGTGAGATATTGTTTGCTCGAGCAAAGTGAAAGGTGGTCTCGGCATTCGTAACCTTTCAAATTTCAACAAGGCCTTATTAAGAAAATGGACTTGGAGATTTGCCTATGGAGAGAAAATTCGGGTATGGAGGAATATTATTGTTTTTTGAAGTATGGTATGGAAGATGGGGATGGTTCTCTAATAACTCTGTAGAGAGGCAATTATAGGAGTTGGCCTTTAGAAGGATATCGACAAAGGCGATTTAGATAGCGAAGCGTTCTTTGTAGTGGGAAATGGGCGCAAAGTCAGATTTTGGGAGGATGTCTGGCGCGGTGAAACCCCTCTTTGTTCCTCTTTCCCTTCTCTCTATGAGGTGGCTAGCTCAAAAGGGGATATGGCGACGGTTTTGTGGGAAATCACAGGAGAAGGAGGAGGGTGGAATTTTAGATTCGAGAGACACTTTAATGATTGGGAATTAGAGGAGACACAAAGATTTATAGTTACTGTTAGTACCAAAAGCTTAAGCCAACTCACAGTTGATAGAATGTGGTGGAATGGGGCGAAGGATGGTAGTTTCTCTGTCAAGTCCGTTATGACGTTTTGGATGTCTGCGAACCTTGTGCCCTGGTCAAGATGATTCGAATCCTACTGCGCCCACAAAGGTGGGTTTTGTGTGGGAGGTGTGGTGGGGGAAGATTTTGATCATGGATCAACCCAAACGAGGCTATTCTCTTGCAAGGTGTGTCCTTTTTTGTGGGCAAAAGGAAGATATGGAGCACCTCTTGATTCATTGCCCTAAGGTTTGGGAATTATGGACTCACTCGCTCTCCTTATCTGAAGGAGAATGGGTTTGTCCCTACCTGGTCAAAGAGCCGCTTAATGGCTAGGGTCCGTCCCCCTAAGAAAAAGGGAAGCAAAGCCGCGGAGGGTAGTTCCCGTGTTTGGCCGTGGCAACTGATCGAGAGGAACAAAGTGGTCTTTTGAGGATATGCGCTCGCTAGATAGGCTGAAAACCTTTCTTTTTATAAGGTCATTTCTGCGGAATGGGCTACTATGATTCCCGATGTGAATCTCTCCTTTTAAGAGGAGGTTGGGTTCTATGTAGTTTGTGCTATGGGTTGTTTGTTCAGATAATTTATAAGTGTACTCGTGGGGTGCCCGGTTGTGGCTTTCCCAATTTTTTTAATATATAGTTTTATTTGCCTATCAAAAAATAATATTGGCATTGTTTATAACAAATATTTTATGTAACAGAGCAGAGTACACATCTAGGATAACTTCCAGATAAAACAAGTCTGTGTCCTTTTTATTACAAGTCTGTCCTTTTATTACTTCTTCCATTTTGTCGATTGATATAACAAGTCATGTCAGATACAACCCATCCCATACATAAGTGGGAGTCATTACTACATTCCTTGCAAGTGCTCATGTAACAAAGAAATGGTAGTAAAGGTGGCCGACTCTAAATGCTCTTTCATCCTTCATTTTCCATGCACCACTTGATGCAGCTATTTTTGACAATATTTTACAGGGTCATAATGCCTAGATGTATTTTTCTAGACAGGCAAGGATAAGCCAAAGGAGGGTCGTGCAGGTTTTCCTGACACAAAAGAAATCCTACAAGTGCCCAATGTAACAAAGAACTTTTTTTCTTATCAGACTATGTAACAAAGAATTTTGTAATGCAAAGCAACTCTAAATACGCTTTTCATCTCTTCTTTATGCACAAGACTACTCAAACACATTTGGTTTGGCAGTACTTTGGATGTCCATCTTTCCAACTTTAGATGGCAAGGAAAAACAATCGAAGGATTACAGGTTTTCTTTGAAAGGCATCCATTGGCGAGCATTATCACTCTTCTCTTAATCTAATCCAAAGTCATCACTTTTCCTGTCAAGCTTCCAAACCAAAAACTCAAATTTGTGAGAACAAACGAACACCAAATGATTTTTCTTGGGATTGGAATAACAAAAATTTCATGACATTAGAGAAGTGATTTAAAGGACTGCTCTATTGTAAACCTTTTTTTCAATATTTAAAGTAGGTATAAATAAATAGAAAGGTGCCAAAAATAGGGGCTTAGCCAACTGGCAGTAAAAGTATACAGGTTACAAATAGGCAACAAGGGGTAAGCAGAGAGAGGAGGAGAGGCAAAAACAATATGCATCATCAAACTGTTGCTTACTCCAAAAATAATCTACTAACCAAGAAACTACCATCAGCCATACAAACAAGGATTTTAACTCATTCTTCTTCAGTTTCCAAATGGGATTTTCATCCCCTCAGAAGTTCCACAGTGTTCCTTCTATATGCACCATGATAATGGTGTTAACTTGTACACTTTCCTGCTTCTGCTAATCAGCCCCAGACAAACCAGTGTTAAAAAGTGTCAGATGCATGACACACCAAAAGACTCTTGACCAGCAAACCATATAAAAGAATGTGATCAGCACTCTCCCTCTATTTCTTCATTGAACATTGTGGCAATCTAGTCATCTAAAGCCCTATAGAACAGTTAAATTATAATCGGCAATCAGGATGTTCCTCATATTTCTTATCAGAAGATGTGGCAAGTTTACACCCATCCAGGATATCTAAAGTCTACAAAAGGGAATCACAAAGAAATCTCAAATCTTTAATTCAAATATAACTTCCATTGTAAAACAAAATCTCTGTTTTATTTAATATACAGGTAAATATAGAAGTGTATTAAAAAAAGAAGGTATACCACAAAATCTATAAAATCTGCACCCATGCTTTACACAGAGCCCAGTCAATCCATAAAATCTACCAATGACACGGATCCAGCTTCACCATACAATCTAACTACTCCCAAAGAAGATAAAACAAAGAAATTTAATCAAATTATCAATATTTCACAATTATCAAAGCTCCCCCTATTTCCTCCAAATGGTCCAAAACAAGCACAATCAAGCAGTCTTCCAATCTTTCCTTCTCTTTTTACCAACAGAAATCTCACACCAGCTCAAGATAATAGTGCAATGCATCACCAACTGAACCCCAGAGAGAGCAAAATCCAATGCCATGAACACTGCATCTGCGGACAACGCAGGAGAATAGATCAGTTGTTTCTTCTTTTGTTTTACATAAGTAGCATATAGTAGGAATCTTCCAACCCCTTCAAGCTGATTCTCAAGGGCACCCACAAGTTCCAAATCATGTGAAACGAAAGCATCTCTGCCCTCTTAAAAAAGCCAAAGAAGGGTAAAAGGGCTTCAAGAGCAATTACCATTCTTTGTAACCAGCCACACCATAATATCTTATGTTCCCGCAATAATGGAGTATTCATACAACCTCCCATAAAGGAGTTCTACCTCTTCTAATTCCCAATCATGCAATTGCATCCCCAATCTAGAATTCTAGCCAGTGTTGTCCCAGACATCTAACAACCAAGCATTTTTGCAGAGGCTACAGAAAAGATATCCAGAAAGAACTCTATCAAAGGTGTGTTCCCACATCATTTGTTCTTCCAGAATTTCACTAAGTCCAGTTTTATCACTAAAATCCTCCCAAACACCGCCCCCCCCCCCTTCTCCCTGTTTTCCCATGCTCGCAAGGGGATTCTTTTCACTTGCCACTTATCAAAGACTTCATTTCTACGTTTCATCCCACATAACTGACATGTAAAACATGTAAAAAGAGGCAGTTCCTCTACTCCTCAATCTTCAACACCCCATATGAAAGCTCAGAATCAACACCACAGCCTCCACCCACTATCCTCCTTTTTCCAAATATCCCGTCAGCTGCTTTTCTGAACATATTAGGGAACCATCCTTTCAACAGTCTCTCTCCACCCCACTAGCCAGCCTGCCGATAAAAAAATGTGTATAATAAATGAGGGAACAAAGCTCCATATGAGGGAACAAAGCTCCATATTACTGTTGGCTGCTACACTGAGCATATTCAGGAACCATGACTTTATCGATCTTTTCCCACACCACTCAAGCCAACATTTATATTGAAAACCAGCTTCCAATTAATAACCTTAATCTCATTACATCTTCTAAAAGTCACCAAAAAAAACCACCCATTGAATAACTCTAACAGCTCCATCAGAGAACCCAAAATAGTAAGTGGCATGAAATCTGCACATATGGTCATAGGCATTTGCTTTAAGTTATCCTGCCCCCTTTAGTAGGATCATCTTCCTGCAGCCAGCCTCTTCCCAACCCTCAAAGCAACAATCTATAGACCTCTAGCCTTGGAAAAAGCCCCAACAGAAGAACTAGGTGCGTTGTAGCAACCACACGATGATTAAATTGTTCAGTATTTCTCACCCTAACTTTGATCATGCAACCTTTATCTAGGAAAACATTGATTACTATACTCATAGGATGATTGAAGTAGGAATGCTGATGGTTGCTTCCAAGGAGGTCCAAAGACAAGGAGTAACAGAGTTGGTGAGGGTATTCAGGTTCCCATTCGTACAAGGATTTCTAGAGTGGAGCTCAAACCATCACTTCAGCATTTTAGAGGCAAAAGGGAACAATTTTTGGCCTTTGCATGGAAGAAAAACGTTGTCTGATATCCAAACATTTCTTATCTTCCATGGACCTAAACTGTATCTTTCTAAGGGTCCAATAATGATAACCGAAAAGTGAAACTTTCCTGGAAAATATTCCACAAAGTAGTCATTGCATTTTCTACTCTAGTGGTGAAGGATTATTTTCCCCTTAAAAACTTCCTCAATCATAACCTCTCTCCAAAAAAATTTCTGTTTCCTAGCAGACAGCAAAACTTGACTCCAAGTTTAAAGTCAAACCTTAGCTTGAGAACATGTAAGGAAGTGCCAGAAAAAGCAGGAAAATAAATAAATCAATAAGAATACTAACAAAGTAGGATGCACCCTTGGGAATAAAAAAAAAAAAAAAAAAAAAAAAAAAAAAAAAAAAAAAAAATAAGAAAATAAAAAATTGAAAAAGCACTGAAGTGGAAGAATACTTGGCTATGGAAGCCATAATATGTGAGATCATCCCCACTCAAAAGATGAAGGAAGCCGTGTCAATCCACTAAATGGGCACCAGTGAACTCCAAAGGACTGCAAAAACCAATCAGAAACCTGAATAAATTAAGGTAGTAAGTAAAATCCAATAAAATATTCTTGCATTTATATACATGAAAAGAATCTTTTTTTTATAAGAACCATATTAATGACAACTCAGAATAATAACTAACTATATAGCGGAAGTAAAAATAAGAATGCAAGCAATTCAAAAGCATGTAGAAACATAATCTAGAGTGTCATAAAGTTGCATCAGCAACATGGTGCAGCTGAAGGCCTTTTTAAAAATTAAAAAAAAATAAAAAATAAAAAACTTAAAAAGAACACCACAATATGTGTGTGTGTGTGTTTTGGTACTACATGGTGCAACTACAAATTTGTAGTTTCATCATGTACAATGACCTGAATTTTAATGAGTTCCTTTTAGTACGTTATACTGATAGGCCCCAAATTCAAATCACTTAAGCAAGGAGGAAGAAAGGGAAGTTAGCAATACCAGGTGCATCTGAAAAAATGCATTCCCAGGTGGTATTAAAGATTGTTATTGATTTTTTGAGGCCTGCTTTGTGGGCAATCCCCTGTGTTTCCCGTGACCTTAAGGTGAGGTCAGTTTGGTATTTTTGTGTCTTTTTTCTAGAAGCAGTTTGTTAGGAGGGTGTAGGGAGCAGTAGGTGGGTGGGGGGAGGATTTTTCTGAGGATTGAGGGGAGGGGGGGCAGCCTTGATATCTGCCTATAGAGTAAACATAGAGTTGATGCAAATCTAAATTTTCCTTGTTGATAAATAAACATCAGTTTTTGGAATCCCGAATTGCTTACTTGTGTTAAAAACTGTGGGGATCCATCATATACATCCAGGTATCTAACATAATTAGGCACTATCAACCATATAACTTTAGTCTAACAATTTACAGTGTGCAAACATATTTTAGAATACTTCAATTAGATAGTAGCGATTAGATGCAACAGAATTACTTGATGATGGGTTCAAATCTTTTTCCTTTTTATAGTTGCACAGTTGAATGTGTCATTGATAAGCACTTTCTTTACTATAGTTCACTTGATGTTAAGGGGGAAAGAACCATTAGTGCTGAGAGATGTATGTGAAAGAAGGCAATGAACAGGCAGATTGAACAGCATTACTGTAAGAACACTTCAAGCTGCTACATGACTTTTAGCTTGACATAATAGTACAAGCAGTAGAACAAATAAAAGTAGATTTTCTCGTAACTACCACAACATGAGTAAATATATATGCACAGGATAGAGCCATAGGTAGCCTCTAATCAGGCAGGAAAACCAACCCAAACCAATGACAAGTAATCACCACATCTATCTAGTATTTTATGCTGAGCCAAAGCAATCCAACAACTAGTATTTTTACAAAGGCAAGCTTATCAAAAAAAAGTATTTTCACAAAGGCAAAAAATTAGATGATGATGGTGATGATAACATTATAATGATGATAATTCCATCTATATGTGAATTGATTGAACCTTCTTGTTTATTCAACTAAGTAAATATTTCAAGAATTTCTCCATGCAATGGTGGAGAGACAGCAGAGCTGCAAAAAATACTCTGTTATTTTATTTTATTTTATTTTGATAGGTTCCTCTGTTAGTTAATTTTAAAATGGAAATGAAGTAATAATCTTTCTTCTTAAAAAATTCTAAGGCCCTGTATCACCTCTGGTATCCTACTCTGCTTACTATAATTCCATAAGCAATCAAGGCAAGTCATCTCATTTTAACTTTTGATATACTTTTGCTGCATGTGTTCCAGCTAAAATTTATCTTGCTTAAGAATTATTAGTACCCTTTTTGAAGCCATTGGATTTTCAAGCATCCTTCCCATATTTCTAATTTTACACAAGGGTGAACAATCCATTCTCTTGGATTATCAACAAGAATATTTCATTTCTTATGTGACACACACAAAACTCTAACTTGGATTGATGCTATAAATAGATTTCAGATCAATCGATTCAGAGACAAGCCCATATATGGACCTAAGTTATGAAACTAACGTAGCAAGAAACACATTTCCTTTCAGCAACTATCTTTCTCAACACTGCTGGCTTCCAACTACCATAGCAAAGCCGGAGCGCAAACAAAAAGGGAAAAGTTAGAAAACCATTTCACGCTTCAGAATAGCCTGACTATAAAGATCTTCATCATGGGCCCAATCATCCATGTTAAACTCAGAAAAAGTACGACAACCATTTGCATAAAGCCATTGCCCTTTCTCAATTTTCCGACAATTAGGACATTGCATTGCCCCTTTGATATTGAATGCATACGCTGAACCACGCACTTGCAGTGCCCTATACATTAATCACAAAAATTAAGCCATGGGAGAAGGAAAATATGCAATTGTGGTGATACCTCGGTCACTAATAAAACATTAAAAAAATGATAAAATGGCACTAGCAATGATCAATTTCAATAACACAGGTATGACTAAATTGTTGCCGTCCCAAACAGGTTAACATCCTGTGGATTCATAACATGGAAGTAAACAACACCAAAAGAAGGAAGAATGGTTACTGCTAACTATCCATGCATAGGTGTCACCCAAACAAATAAATGGAAATTGAGGGAAATTTTCCTCTCTTAGTGAAGGAACATAAGCAAAGACATGATAGTTTCCCCCAATTAGTTTTGAAAAAAAAGAAACCAAAACTATATATCTTTCTGTTGTTTTTGCAAACAATTCGACCAATCCAGTTCCAGCTAGATAAATAGCTCATTAGCCTGCTCTCCTCATCTCTTTCACGCACCTCTCATCTTCCTCTCCCCTCCTTGTTCCCTTTTCCATCCCTGTCGTGCCATTTCAGGGGTGCTTCGCAACATTGTTCTTTTTCCTTCTGTGTTTTGATTCCTATTTTGATCAATAACAGTAATCTCAATGTTTCTTTAAAATGGAATCAAAGTGTATCCTTACACCCAAACCAAAAATTATAGCAAGAGCTATGCATGTGCAGCTTGGAAGCTTGAACTCGCTTCAACCTCTGATACTGAGGTCCATTTTCCCGGATCCCAGTGACAGCTCTGGCAAGCCTGTAGGTCCAAAGTATCAAATCTCCCAGAAAATGTACAATCCATCAAGATGAGGGACATATTTCAAAGCTAATTTAATTTACCAAACGTTGACATCAATCAGAAGAAATTGCACAAAATTGAACCTTACGATTCCCCAAATAGAGATCTGGCAACAATAATCATCTACCATAACCACCCTTTGGATGCCGTAAGAAGCTTAGCAACTAAAATTAAAGAGAAAAATAAATTTTCAAATTTTTGCACAAAAATGAATTCCAACAAGATCCTTCATTCCCAAAAATTTTCTCACCAGCATAACCCCTTATAGCCAGATCTCAGCTATTCCAATCCAAATTAATGATTTTCCCCCAACAAAAATGAAAATTTCACTCACCTAGATGAAATTGATGTCCGCATTGAAGCTTGGCCCAGGCCCGATCCCTATTATCCGCTCACGATTTCGAGGCAAATCGAAAGAGAGACAGATCCAAAGCAGCGCTGGGCTGGGCTGGGCTGGCTTTACCTTCACCATCGCCATCATCAGGGAGATCAGCATCATCCAATCCCATGCCTTTGACTCCAACAAAACCCTATCGATGAACGCGAAATCGTCCAAATCTCCCGCAGCTAGTCGAAGGACGATTTCAGCAATCAATAGACGAATCACAGGAAGAACTGATGGAAGACGTGTTTGGTAAGGATGAAATTTTAGAGGAAAATTTTTCTGAGAATCCAAAGAGCAGAGAAAAAATGTCTGGTTGGGTAGAGAGAAATGGCTTTGAAGGGAAAAACTGACCGCTCTCTTTCCTCACCTCCCTCACCCACCGTCAGATTTGTCGAATTTTAGGCAAATATAATAACTGCGGTCCAAATCGAGATTAGATCGACGGCCTAGATTTCTTCGACCTTTGTCTGTGGATGCGCTTTAGTGGAAATTGTTGTCCTTAGACAATTTATCTACGTCATTTCAGATTTTTTTTCTTTTTTTTACTATTTTTATTATTAATATTTAACTTTTTTTTCTTTTTTTATTATTATAATTATTTTTTTTACTCCTAATCACTTTAGGTCAATGTAATATTATTTTTTTTATAGGATTCAAGCCAAAGACCTCAAGGGCATTTTAAATATTATTGTTATTAGTAATTATTGTTTTCATTATTCAATTTATTATTCTCATTATAAGATACAAATCAATGAACTTATACATAATATTTTTTATTAAATACATTCATGTACCTAAATTAACTTTTGCATATTTTACATTTAATTAGCTACTAACTTCAAGACAATAAAAGGGGAAGAAAATTTTAAGAGCCCATTTAATTCATGTTTTTAAAAATTGTTTTATATTCTAAAAAGCATGAAGAACATTTTTTTGTGTTTTGAAAAACACAAAAATCGTATTTTTGAAAGACCATCAAAATGATATTTTCAAAAACTATTTTCAATAATAGTTTAAAAAAAAAAAAGAACCAAACAACCTTTATTATTATTATTATGTGAAGTTTAAATATTAGAAAATAAATATTTCATTTCATAAAAATTATTTGTACGGTCAACCAAGTTTCCATTATAGAAGTAATCTACAAGCTAAAATCTTGGTGCTGACTGTTGAGTTGATGTTGAATTTTGCCCCATTTTACGGGGTTATTGGAATTTTGTTTCAAAAAAAAAAAATTTTGACATTTTTTTCAACATCAATGTTATTTATTTTTCATTTTATAGAAAACGAAAGGATATTACAAATGTATCAAAATATTATGAAATATATTTCCATTAATTTTATCGTAATAATATATATAAAATTTTTAAAATTTTTTATTTTTTAAGCTTTATATAAATATTTGAAATAACAATAGACAGCTAAAATGTGTTTGAAGGAAACAATAGATTTCTCGTTCATTTAGCAATTTTTTGGGTTTGGAGAGTAAAATTATTTTAAAAGTAATTACGAACTACACCCATAGCTTATAGAAAATACACGATTTTAGGATGTTCAACTTTTAATGAAATTATTTTTTCAGAATCTTATCTCAAGTACCTCGCTTTCTCAAAGAACGATGGGCCATTTTTTTCTTCTATTATTTACGGATGAAATCCTTATATCTATCTATTTCTTAATGGTGTTCGTAGATTTAGGTTTTATTTGTCGGCTATTGATTTAGTCGTTGTCTTAGATAAGTGTATGATTTTGTAGATCTTTGTATGAGTCGAAGTTTATGTCGTGTTGGTATAGGATGTGGTTGTGTTATTTCGATACAACGGTTTAGTTTTCATTATTGTGGTGCGACGTTTAATTGTATATGAACGATTCAAATGAGTAAAATATATCATATCAAATACAATAAATCAAATAAATGATAGTCGATATGTCATATTATTTGAGTCATAGGTATTCCAGTCATAATGATATCAAATGTGTAGGTTTTGAGCAAATTCATTATGCTATTAACCTGTAAATTGTTTCATTCTCTATAGTTTTTTGTGATTTTGATTTTATGCTTATATATATGTATTGCTAATTTTGAATAAATTAAATTAATTTTATTTTAAAAAACTTTTAATGAAAATGTAATTTCATATAATTATTTTTTGGTGTATTAAGTAAGCATTAATAGTTTCTACAAAATCATGAAAATAGTAAACATTTTTAATAAATTTATTCAAAATTGAATAATAAATTATTATTTAACTTATCTCTAGAAACCCTAACCAACCCTACTTCTTATATCTCTTTTAGACCCTTATTCATTAGAGACGATGGGTGATTATTTTGTTCATTTTTAACCTAAAATCATGAATTCCATCGTTTTTTCCCTAGATATGGGTTTTGTTTTTTGAATAAAATTGTTTATTCAACACCAATATGAGTTTGCATTTGTTTATCCTTTTGTTTTTTTGTGTTTTTTGTTGTCAATCTATTGCGGTGTGTTTTGTTGTCGACTTGTTGAAACGGATAGTTGTGTCGTTTAAGGTTAGTTTATTCATAAGTTTTCGTGTTGATAGTTCAAATAGAAAAGTTTCATCCGATAAGTCGTCATGCTCAATTATGTTGAGTAAACCGATTTATCTTGCGAGATCTGAAATCTTAAGTATTATAATCATTTTTTAGATTATTAAATATAGAAATTACATTTCATGTGCATGTTTCTCTATCTGGGTAGAGATGGGGGTGTAAATATGGGATGTGTGTGATATGGGATGTATAGAGAAAATCATGGGGTGTAAATAGAATTTCTCTTAAATATATAGTATTTGAGTCGATCATTTTTGCTATTAACTTCCTCTAAAGTTTTAGCAATTTTAATTATGTGTTTCAATCTATTACACTGTTAACATGAATCAATAAAAAATTATTCAAGTAAATATATATATATATATATATATATATATATATATATATATATTATATTTTTGAATAAAAATATAACTTTTTTTAAACTTTAGAAGTAACTAAAATCTGGCCTCTATGGTTGGAATTATAAATTCAAATTTCAAAATCCGGATGCCTTAGGATGGGTCAAAACTGTGTGTGGGCTTAGCATGAAGGCCCATTTTGTTGGGCTTCCATGTTGAGGGCCCAAGGTAGTAAAAATAATACGCCCCTAAGGGCATGAAGTTGGTTTTATTTATAGAAATTGAAATAAATTTAACAAATCCCAAAAATATTTATAATAATTACCTCTTTCAAAAGTAACCATGAAAACATCACTCTTTTAGACAAAAATATCTCTAAAAACATAAAGATAAATCCCATTATCTCTAAAAACATAAAGATAAATATATATAGGTATTTTGTTATTATAATTATATCATTAAGGGTAAATTTGTCAATATAATGTCTTTTTATCATCTTGTTTTGGATTAAAAAATAGGGTTAGTTACCCTTTAGGTCTAGCTTAAGTGATAACTGGTAAAATTTGTGACGGGGTTACGAGAATTCTCAATTTCAAGTTCTTATAAAAACAGAGTAAATAGAAGTAAAAAAAACGGTTAGTTTTGCAAATTTAAATGTTTATCCATCTTAATTATCTAGAAGTTTTTTTAAAAGGAATTGTAGGTGTAAGTTAATACTTTTTTTAATAAGATAGTTAACTTTATATTTGAATCCCAATTTTAAATTTGGTATTTGAGAATTAAAATACTGTCACATGAGGTTGTGTCAAAGGAATTCTGTGAATAGCTTTTATTTTAAGTTAAAATGATGTTTTGAAGCCATAATTCGGGTATTATTAAAGTCACAAATACAAACCTAAGTTTATAAATTATAAATTTAAAAAAACTATCTAAAAATAATTATTATTTTATGCACTTTTAGATCAAATACGTTACTTTTTAATGATATAGATACCATATTTTGACTACTGTTGAGGTCCATTTACCATTTTCAATAATACAAGTACATGTTTGACCATTCTAAGTATTATTTTTGACTTGTTATCGAGGTTTTGCTCAAGTGATAAAATGAATGAGTTTACGAGATATCCCATATTCGAATATAAGATCAGATTTATATATTTTTTAAAATTTGAATATTTATATGCCCATCAACTCGTGTGGTAGAGTAATCGACGTTTTAAAGGTTGGAGTTTCAATAAATAGTTTATTATATTATAATTAAAGTACTTAGTTATAAAAAAATGGAATATTTACATAAAATAAGTAAAATACTTTTAAAATAGTATATATAAAATTATTATGTTGATTAAGATTATTTTTAGTATATTTTTTTTCCCTTTTTTTTTTCTTTTAATTTTTTCCATCGTTTTTTTAGGAACCAAATAAGGATTTAATATTACTTAGCTTATGTTCTAGTTGTTTTTTAATAAAACTATTCAGTCATAATGAGAAGAGATGGTATTAATACTAAAAAATCAATCAATACTTTAATTAAATTAAAACTAATTTATTTAGTGAACCAATGAGATTTACCATTGATTTTGTTCAATTCATTTGATTTTTGGCTCTCTCTCTCTCTATATATATAGGAAAAAATGAGGTAAATTAGTAAATAAAAAATCCATAGTAGACATTCCAAAAACACCATAACCTAATCTAGAATATCACCAAAAAATATTCAATTAAAAGCATTATATTTTCACATGATAACAAAAATATTCACAATAATATAATTTTAAAATATCATATGATTGAGCTACTAAAATTTAATTCTTTATATCTGATTAAATGGAATGTGATATTGTTTGTGTATGAATTTTTTTAATTATCAGTTTACTCCTCTTTTTTCCTAATAGTAATAAAAAAATTATCCTACTAGTAATATTTCTTCTAATTTTGTATTAATTTTCTTATAATAAAAACTATTTTGATTCAAACAAGTTCAAGTATCACAACCAATATATATATATATATATATATATATATATATATATATATATATATATATATATATATATTGGTCGTTCTTTCATTTTCTCTCATATTTTTTTCTTTTAGCCTATTTTTCTTAAGAAATAATGAGTGATTTTTTATTCATTATTAGCCTGAACTCACCCCTCTTAAATTGTTTTATTTCATTTTCTTGATTAATAAAATGGTTATTTTACGAATATTTAGGTTTATTTTATTTTTTTGTATTGTAGTCGTTTTATCAATGTTTGATTTTATGACGTGGTTTTGTTTATCGTCTTATTGCACGGTTTTATATATTTGGAGATTGATTCAAACCATTAAAATCGTTGTCGATTGAATATATCAATTATGATCGTATGTTGTTAAATAGCTAGAGTCGCGAGATATTATAATTAAATTATATTATCAAATTTGCATACTTTATACCAATTTATTATGTTATTAACATAGTTTATCTATTTATATCTTAGATTTATCGATCTTGTAAATTTGAATCAATAATATTATTTTTCATTTCAAATATGATTGGCCATGCACCAGAGTTTTAGACGGAAATAATTTAAAAAATATATATATTAAATTAGTTTGAAAACCGAATTAAAGACGAAAGTAGTGCGTAATGACAACGGTAGTGGAGTGCTGAGTGTCAGATATAGATTTGTTCGGCTGATAATTTTAATATAATAAGTTTCAATGTTAAGCCACTGCTTCTTGTTGTGTGGACATCGGCGTTTAATGACTTTAATAATTCTGGGTTATTATTGTGATGAACTTGGCGTTTAAGTTTAATTGTAGAATATTATGGATATATAGTATTTATTACGTAATGTACGCTATTCGTTATCATTGACGATATTATACGTTATTTAGTTTTTAAGTAATTTAAAAAAAAATCGAAGCAATTATTAATTCTAAAAGCCCATGCAACATGGTGATCAATAATAATAATAATAAAAAAGAAGTAAAGAAGAAAAAGGGGAGAGTGGGTGGTTGGAAGGTGGAGAAGAGTCAACGTTCAAAGATGAAGATGAACATATTTTTGTCCTTTAGTGTATCCTCTCCACTATAATAAGCTGTCACTAAAGAATATGTCTACTTGCACTGAATATTCTTTTCCAACGGCTACCCCTCCCCATCTTCTTTACCCTTTTTCCTTTTTCCTTTTTCCTTTTATTTATTTATTATACTCTCTAACTCCAATACAATGAACCAAGAGGAGAATAGGCTTATAATTTTATCAAAATAATTTATTTTTGTTTTCAATTAAATTTTAACATAATAAGTAATTAAAATTAGAATGAATTTATTATTTCCCTTTATTCTAGTCTTCTGTCAAACACAGTAACTAATAAAAAGAATGAGATTAAATTTCAAATTAAAGCAATATAAAACCATAAGTTAAAATATATAATAATAATAATAGTATTTATTTTATAAAATCTTAAGCAATAAATTTATGAAACCTAGTCACCCCACGCCTATTTTTCTTTTATCTTGTTTTCTTTTAGTTATTTTTTTTAAGTAAGGAAATGTGATTTTTTTGAAAGCCGTTCTTAATAAAATAACTCATTCGTTCTTTATTTAATTTTGTGTTTTAAGGTGTTTTTCATAAATATTTAGGTTTTATCTTGTTTTTCGTGTTACCGCCGTTTGGTTTGTCGTCGGTTTGTTACGATGTGATTTTTTCGTCGTCTTGTTGCAATGTTTTATCTATGTGAAGATAATTCAAATAGGTAAAATTAGTTTGTTCGATCGGGCTTATGAGATAATGAATTAAATCGGTATATTGGCTTAAAATTAAGTAGATATTAGATTCTTATATTGTCAAATTTGTGGGTTTTATGTCATTTATTTTACTATTAACCTAAATATTATTTCATAATTTATGGTTTTTAGTAATTTGTATCCTATATCTAGAGCTGATAATATGGGTTGAGCCGTAGTGCCTACTTTTAGCGAGCATTTAGAGGTTAAGGGTGTAAAATTTAAGGTCCGAATAAAATCGGACCAAATTGACCCGACCCGTTTTGGGCCGTTGCACATGTGGCTTTGGTCTGATTGACCCGAAATTTTTATTTAATTATTTTTGTAAATAACTAGCTTAGTAATTAAGATTTTCAAGGATCTACAAAAATTATGGTCAAATATTTGCTTTTTTAGCATAAAGGTTTAAATATTTGCTTTTGTAGTCAAATATTTTGGCTCATAAAGGTTTATGTATTTGATATTTTGGCTCTTAGTATGAAGCCAAATATTTGCTGATGTAGTATAAAGGTTTTAAAAATAATAATAATTATAATATATTTAAAAATCGTATATGAAAAATTAAGGATTTCATTTGAATTAAACAAATTATACTTCTAATATTGAATATATTTTCATTTATCTCATTAATTATATTTTAAATTTTACTATTTCATTTTTTTGTATTTATCCTTTAAATTTATTTAATCATGTATGTTTTTTTTTATGATAAAAATGAATTTGTGCTACGTTAAAAATTAAATTAAATTTAATAACTAAATTATTAGTATATTTTAAATAATTTTATTACTTAAACTAGTGTTTTTTAAATATTACGGGAAACTAGTGTTAGTAATGAAATATTGTTATTTTTAAAATAAATAACAAAAATTATACATTTATTTATTTTCTAATATGATTATATTTTTTAGCAAGATAGATTTTCAAAACAATTTTATACTATTTAGCTAGTTAGTTTAGTACTTTGGTTATAATTGTACTCTAACATTATTTATTTATTTAATTTTGTTTACTATTATTATATCGTTTAAACTCAATTATTTTATTATTATATATTTATATATTATTTAATTTTGTTTGAAGAATGATAGAAATTTAAAATTTATTTTTTTAGTATTTTTTAAGATTTTAACCTGTTTTGGCCCGTATCCCACTTAGGTTGGGATGAGATAGTCGAAAACTAGCCTGAATAAAAATTAGTCAGATTAACTCAACCCGTTTTGATCGACAATCGAATGGGTAGACTTGAAATGAATTGGTGGCTCGTTCTGAGCTCTACTCATTAATCTATTGATCTATTGGAAGTTTGAATCAATAAAATTATTATTATTATTTTTAAAATTCTTAAATGTAAAAATAAAAAAGTATCCTTATTAAAAAAGTTTGAAGATATAATTTCTTTATTTTCTAAAATCCACAAAATTCATATAAAATAAAATTATATTTAAGCTTCAAAAATTGAACTCATACGGAAATACATCTAAATTTTAGCAACGACTGTTTGATTTATAAACCAACTCTGGTCTCCAAGTTTCCAACAAAGCATACATCATCAAAGATTCCCTAATTTATTTTCTCAAAAATTAAATATTTAAAAACCAAACTTAAAATAAAAATTATATTGAGTTTAGATAAGAAATAATTGTTGATAAAATTTATAAAATTAGGCTTTGAAAATCAAAAGTAATTGTCAGAAGTAGTCTTGTCTCGTTGTTATGGATAACGTGATTGAAATTATAAGTATCGAATGTGAAATGTCGTGTTGGGCTTAAAATTGCCGGTCAGATATTTATTTCTCTCTCTTAGTTTTATTGACATTATTTTTTTACCATGATTTATAGTTTCTGAATTTATATATTGATATTTGTATAAAATTTTTTATATATTTATATGATTTGATTTATGAATGAGTCATATGTCGAGCTTAATGTAAATTCCGTTGAAAATTCAGGGTTACCTTAGATGTGTTTGTTGTGAAAATTTTAAAATATATTTAAGTTATTTTAAATAAATAATTTTTTATCTTGATTTACAAAATTATTCTTATCATAATATAACAAATATATTCGAATCCATTAGTTTATGTAATTGATTAAATAGTAAATATTTTAAATAAGTTTCAATGCCGTTAGCATGAACATCGACATTTGGCAATTTTAAACCCAAATGCCGTCTCTAGGCAACGACGTTTGATAATTTATGATTTGATTATCGACATTACCTTATTCTTTGCTGATAATTAATTTGGTTTTAAGCCAATTTAATAAATTTGTTTTTAAATAAATTATTTCAGTATAAAACTCAATTATATTTACCTATTTAAAGAGTAGCTAATTAGATTGGGATTTACTTAATAATAATTATTTTGATTTTAATTTCAGGATTTGTAATGGAAAAAATAAACTATATTTACTCGTAAGGAAAAATCTATATACTTATTTAATAAAAAATATTGAATACTAAAAGGAGAGTTTCCGAAAAGGACTGGTTGAATGTGTCTATAAATAGTAATACCACCACCGCCACTCCTCCCAGTCTAATTCTCCATAGAAGGTTTCTTTGTGCCTGCACTTCGTCTTCTTCAATTCTGTTTCTACTCCCTCAAACATGCTTGTTTATCAGGATCTTCTCTCTGGTAATTCATCATTCTCTCTTGGGTTTTTTTGATTGCTCTCTTTTTAGTGTTTTTGTTGTTGTTGTTTGATCTTATTCTTCTTCTTATAGGCGTTTTATTTGGGCTCTGTTTGTTTCCAGAGAAAATTGATCCAGGAAGAACTCAGAAATTAATGATTGATTTTTTATTTTTTTTCCTCTCTGGGTTCTACATAGAGATACTGTGATAATAAAGTTGATCAGTAGGAATTTTTCCGGGAGCCGATTTCTTCGGAAACAAACCGATTTTCCCCCCTTTTTGTTTTCTTCCTTGTTTGTGATGGGTGAGGAATATTGGTTTAACTGTTTGTTTATTTGTTCTTATTGGACTATGGCTATGTAGAGATGTGATGGAATTGTATTGTGGGCGATTTGTGGAATTGGATTGGTAGGACAAATTATAATAAATAGATAAAAATCCTTTCATGAAAAGATTTAAATTAGATATATTTCATAGCTTGAGTTTGATCTGATTTTCAGTTGGGTATCCTATAATCTATAGTGGGTTTTGAAAAAAAAAAATAATTCAGTTGGCACTGGAAATCATATTCCATATGATAATTTTGATCTAATTGAAACTGTCAATGAGTCTTCCATTGTGGGTTTATGATCAGTTTATTGAGCATACCATGAAAATTCTATTTCTTGTCCAAGGTAGTTTAGGGTCCGTTTAATTCCTGTTTTTGAAAATTGTTTCCCGTTCCAAAAAACAAGAAGAACATAGAAAACACTAAATTTTCAGAAAACAACGAAACGGTGATATTTAAGAAACTTCTAAAAATAGGAACAAACATGCCCTTAGCCTTTTGTCTTGCCCTATAGAAGAACAAGCCCTTCAATTCATCGTCTGCTAATTAAGGAAACTTTCAAAATGCATTCTGATTGGGAATTTGCATCATATGCCTAGTTATAGTTCTTTCTTTATTAGAGCATTTGAAGTTTATGATTCTCTTACTTTTGAATTATTGGCATGGTGGTATATATATATATATATATATTCATTAGATTCTATATATATATTAATAAGATTCTATCTATAGATTAATAAGATTCTATATATATATTAATAAGATTCTATTTTCAGGCGATGAGCTTCTCTCAGACTCATTCCCATACAAGGAAATCGAGAACGGAATGGTGTGGGAAGTGGAAGGGAAGGTTGGAACCGTTTTGATTAGTCCTTTGTTTTAAAGCTTAAAACCTTAATTCTTAGGGGACTTGCCTTTTTTGTAGTGGGTTGTACAAGGTGGAATAGAAGTCGACATTGGAGCTAATCCTTCTGCTGAAGGGGGGGAAGAGGATGAGGGCGTTGATGACCAGGCTGTGAAGGTCGTTGACATTGTTGATACCTTTAGGTTACAGGTACTGATCTTCTAACTGAGTTTGTAACGATTCGTCCCAACCATGTAGATATTGTCCGCTTTGCACTCAAGAGGCCTTCACGGCTTTAAAACGCGTCTATTAGGTTGAGATGAACTCATACTTATATAGAGTCAGGAAGTTTCTTCCTTATCGGATGTGGGATGTGACAAATACCTTCCCACGCAGACAAATTGTCTTCGTTGTATCCTATGAGATTATGGGATCAAACGGATAAACACCCTCTATGGGGCTAAACAAAACATCCCCACATCGTGGTCGGGGATCGGTTTTGATACCATTTGTAATGGCTTGGTCCAACCATGTAGATATTGTTTGCTTTGGGCCCAAAGAGGGTGCGAACTTTAAAGCGCGTCGGAATTAGGTTGAGAGGAACTCATGCTTATATAGTGTCGAGAGACTCTTCCCTATCGTGTGGGATGGTAATGCAGCCCGCCGGACATCGTCCTGCGTTGTTTCCCTGGATTACGGGATCAAGCGGACGACCATACTGCAGGCTAAACAAAACACCCCCACATCGTGATCGGGGATCAGTTCTGATACCATTTGTAACGGCTTAGCCCAACCATGTAGATATTGTTCGCTTTGGGCCTAAGGGCTCTCACGGCTTTAAAACGCGTCTATTAGGTTGAGAGGAACTCATACTTATATAGTGTCAGGAAGTTTCTTCCCTATCCGATGTGGGATGTGACAAATACCTTCCCATGCAGACAAATCGTCCTCGTTGTGTCCTATGAGATTACGGGATCAAACGGACAAACACCCTCTGGGGCTAAACAAAGCAGCGCGTCGTGGTCGAGGATCAGTTACGATCTGGAAATTTGTAGCAGCTGGCGTATTATGGATATTGTTCGCTTTGGGCCAGAGGGGCGCGGGCTTTAAGCGCGTCTCTGCGTTCAGAGGAACTCATATTTATATAGTCTTGGAAGTTCTTACTTTATCGAGATCTTGAGGGATGTTGACAAATACCTTCCCATGCAGACAAATCGTCCTCGTTGTATCCTATGAGATTACGAGATCAAACGGACAAACACCCTCTACGGGGCTAAACAAAACACCCCCACATCATGGTTGGGGATTGACTCTAATGCCATTTGTAACAATCCGACCCAACCATGTAGATATTGTCCGCTTCGGGCCCAAGGAGCCCTCATGGCTTTAAAACGCGTCTACTAGATTGAGAAGAGTCCACACTTATACAGTGCTAGGAAGTTTCTCCCATATCCGATGTGGGATGTGATAGAGCCATTATGCTCTTATGTTAACGGTTGGTTTTTACAGGTTTGGAAATGTGAATTTATAAAAGAATATTACCTAATTATATCAAGATTTAGCCACGACCATTAAAAGCGTGACCATAGGTGACATTTTGGTCATTGTGACCCTAACTAAGTATATATTTTGTCACAATCCTATATAAAACCATGACCCTAAGATTATATTATAGTCACAATTTCATAAGAAACCGTGACTATAAGCAAACATTTAATTATATGAAATTACTCGAACTTGAATGTGACTATAAGTAAGCAAATAGTCATGAAATATTAACATCCAACTAAATCATTTGAAAAAGAAACAAAGTCTTACATCACTATTTGTCACGAGTTTAGTTATGGCCGTCACAAAAATAAGAACTATATAAGCACAATCACATACAAAACCACGCCTATTAGTGTGACGGTTTGATTTGACCGGTCATGAGAGGACAAGACGATTAATGTTACCGTGGCCTAAAGTCTTATTTCTTGTAGTGAACATAAACGGTTTTGTGTTATTTGCAGGAGCAACCTTCGTTCGACAAGAAACAGTTTGTGACTTACATGAAGAGGTACATCAAGCAGCTCACACCCAAGTTAGAACCAGAGAATCAAGAACAGTTTAAGAAGCACATTGAGGGAGCAACTAAGTTCCTACTCTCCAAGCTCAGCGATCTCCAATTGTATGTCAAACCGTTTGATACTTTTGAATCAAAACCAGTAATATAAATAAGATCTAACTAAA